>VYXD01014428.1:492180-620603 GCA_013397195.1 Hylia prasina | reverse complement strand
CACTCAATGTCCCTCCTAAACTGAGGGGAACAGAGCTGGGCACAGCACTCAATGTCCCTCCTAAACTGAGGGACAGAGCTGGGCACAGCACTCAATGTCCCTCCTAAACTGAGGGGCCAGAGCTGGGCACAGCACTCCAGCTGTGACCTCACCAGTGCCCCTACAGGGGCAGAATGACCTTCCTGCTCCTGCTGGCCACACCAGTCCTGACACAGGCCAGGAGTATAGGGCTTGACAAATCCCCCCACATGCTTTTCCCTGCAGCTTCTGAAGCTGCAGGACAGGCCTGGTGTCAATACCCTTTCTGCTGCTAGCTTGAAGGTGACACTAAACTGACCAGTGAACTTGTAAAGCAGAGTTGAATTAATTAAAAATTCCCATCGTCCACACCAAATTTATTTTTTTATTCTGCTTTATGGAATGTTCCAGAATGATTACGAATGATGAGGCCAACATGATACAAAGTAACTTGAGAAATTATGTACCTTTTCTAAACAGAGCATTTAAGAGAAGCTGCTGTAATATTGGGCTTTCATTTCTTTAATTTGATAATTTAATTTTAAATCAAACAAATCCCACATTCCGAGTATAGCTTTCTGTGTGTTGGGTTGACTGTTTTCTATGTCCACTTAAACCCCAAACTTGTAGCATTACAGTTTACAGCAGGTTGGAGTTTTCTGAATTGTTAATGATTGCAGACAGAGTGAGGCAAATTCAGCAGTCACTGCTGCATCAACACAATGGCCATGAAAATAAGTTTTATTGATCCACACCTAAAGAGGTACATAAAATATTTTTGGTTTATAACTAATCCCTGTAGAAAGGCTAAGATGTATTTCTAAATAAAATTGTTTCCTGAAAGAGATAATTCAAATCTAAAATATTTTCCTTTTGCAGTTCTTATAAAACAGCACTAATAAAAATCCCAGGGTAATTGGTCACAAAGAAACAAGCTGGTTTATGAAATACACGCTCTTGAGTAAATAGGTAAGCCACAGATCTTGAATGAAATTCTTTCCTAATAAAAGATCTATGTTCACTTGCATTGCCTTCCAGATTATCTCCTCTTGATGGTAGGAAGCAGCCTGTGGCTGGCTTCCACACTCTCTCAGCACTGTGCCAATGAAAGCTGCTTCTCTCTTTTCCTGTTGTCACTTGCAGGACATTCTGTGGTATAAAGCAAACATTCCTGCTTTGCATGTAAAACATGGATGGAACTAAACCAAGTCTGTCTTTCCTGGGGAAGCGTCAGATGCAGCCTGTTCCCTGCACCAAAGATTTCACAGGTAACAAAACAGCTGTGGCAGGCTGGGGGTGTGTGTGTTGTGGCAGGGAACCCGTGCCTGTCAGACATTTCTAAGTTGTGCCGTGGCCATGGTAAGGAGTTTATCTATCCAATTTGTGCTCACAGATATGAGGTCTTCAGGGAGGAAAATGCTGCATTGTGGCTGAAGCAGCCCTGGCACAGAAGCCTTCCTGCAGTGTGAACTCACACTGTCAGAGAGCTGAACTATGATTCTGTTTCTGGAGAAGCTGCATAATGCATTAAAATAAGAGCTCGGAAAGGCTGAGCAAAATTTTGACTATTTCTGACACAAGGGCAAAAAGACAATTACTTGAATACTTGTTTGAATCTCTGCAAAGGGCTGATATGGTAAAATGTTGTTATATGCAGTCACTAATGCTTTTGCTGCTATTTTTTAATGGGGTATAGACTCCTGGCAATACCCACATTATCTTTAAAAAAAAAAAAAAGAATAAAATCAGATGATATACCATTTTTATATTAAAATGTCTCTTGGGATACCATCCTAGGACAAAAACAGTTTCTCTCTTATGTAGATTATTTTTGTTCAGCTTGCTTGGGTATATACAAAATGAAGATGAAATATCTGTAACCTTTCACAGGTTTTTCCAGTTGTTAGAATGGAAAAAGAAAATTCTTCATTCCTGCAAACAATATTTCTTGAATAAACCAGGAAGCCCTTCCATATTTTTACCAAGTAATTAAACCACTGATGAATTGCGAACTGGTATCAAACATTTCTGCAGTTCTGCTCATTGAGTTCAATCAAAACTCAGTTTACTTTTGAAAAATAATTTAGATGAAAAATTTCTCATCTGGCCTAGGTGTTTTTCCAAGCAATGGATCTGGCACCTTTGGAACATTTCTTTAAAGTCCTTGTCCAAAACCCCTGTAACTTGCTTTTCCACTGATTTCTGCATTTCTGCAAATAACTTGGATTAACAACAAAACTCGTGAGGAAGTAATGATTTGTTTGGAAGGTAAAACACTCTGTGTGCATGAAAAATGGATCCTTACTCCATCCTCTTGACGTGGTGATTTTATCAACTGGCAATTTCCAGTAACATGAAACAGGAGGGGTGTCAGCAGGTCACCTGCATCAGCTAAAAGGAAACACACCTGGGAAAGTGGGAGAATTTAAAAAGCAAAACTGGTGTGAGAAAGTCGACTGTTTTCTCTTTGTTTTTTGTTAGTTCCGACTGTGGCACTCAGAGGAAGGAAATATCATCACAACATATGTTTCCAGAAATCTCAGAATGACAGAAAAGTAAGGTTTATGGGCATGTTTTTGTGTCTACTGCTTATCTCTTAATACAGTAGTAGTAGGCTACAGACAAACCTTTTTCAGCTGGAAGAGTCTCTGAAGACTTTCCAGAACAAATGTTTAATGTTCCAGTTTTTCTTTCAATGTTTGTGTGAGCATGGAAATCTCACCAAGAGCTTCAAAAATCATGGGGAATTTCCTCAGCAGTTTTGCACTGTATAATTTCTGAAATTGTGTTTAATAGATCTGGTCAATCTACAGCTACTAATTGCTTATGAAATGCTCTTTTTTTTTTTTTTTTTTTTTTTTTTTTTGGTAACAATAGGTTTGATCATGATTTGAACAGCAAACCATCAGGCTCTCCATTCCTGTTGCCCAGCCTCTTGGACCTTGGCCTCTGGGTCTGTCTCACATTATTTTTTCTCTATTGTAGATGTGTAACAGCTTCTGCTTTTGAGACAAGATAGAAAAGAGACACACTTGCATCTATTTTGTGGTGGAAGAAATAGCAGGAAGGAAGGGAAGCTTAATCACCTCTTTCAAAAAGCATGAGAGAAGAAAGTTCCACACACCTCATTGTCTCTTTTAGGTGACCTTATTACATTTTTTGAGGCTAGAAGGCAAGTTAAAAAGAAAATTTAGCCACTTAAACACTTGCACTGCTTCAAGGAGAGTTCAAGATATAGAGTGAGGCACAATTAACGTTGGCCCTGGCAGTGGCTGTAAAGTGTATACTTAATATGAGTCACAGAAAAAAATGTAGCAACTAGTTTTACTATTACTGTCAAAAATACACTTTATTATTAAAGGAAATAAGTAGACTTAATTTATTCTAATTAGGACACCTACTTTAAAGAGGAGTATGTAAAATAGCAGCAAAGTAATGATGAATTTTTGAATCATGTATTACTTTTATTACCACCTGAAGCCCATATTTAACCTCCTGAGTACAGCAATCAGGACAGATGATGTAAGAGGGGACTTCTATATTAGTTGTGCCTGAAACATTAATGCCTTCCAGGTTTTTTTTTCAGTACACAAGCAAATGAAAAAAAAAGATGCAGAAATAAAGGATACTATGGTAAGCAACAAGGAATGAGGTGACAAAACTAGTGAGACTTGTAGTAAGATAAGGGATGCAGCTGATGAAAGTGTGGTCCTAAAGTCTGAAAAGAGAATGGGTGTGATTAATGAGCCAACACTGCAGTGCCAATTGTGTTAGTGACAGGAACGTGGGGGAATGGGAGCCTCTGGGGCAGAACCTGAGGGTGGATATCTAGGATGGCAAAAACCATGTTGGAATACAGGATTTAGTTGCAATTTCAAAATTGAAGGACCTGTGCAAATCAGGAGCAAACAGAAAATGCTTGTAGTGGGATGGAAGCAAGATGAGAAAGCATGGCTGAAATAGGCACTTCTGGACTCAAACTGCTTAGGGCAAGAGTGGTAAAGTAGTTTTCAGGTACAAACTACACTAAAATTGTTTCAACTACAAGTTAAGGAGAATTAAAAGAGAAGGATAAAAATAGGTCTGTAAATTATATGATGGAATTGGAAACCCTGCACTAGAGAGCTGAGAAAAGCACCTTGAAATGGGGCTGCCTTGCTCTGGCAGCTCAAAGATAGAGCAAAGTATTTTAGGACAAGAGGAAAATAGTTTAGAGGCCATTGTAGGAGCTGACTGAGGAGACAATGGGCTGGCTGACAGTAGCAGAGCTGGGGGCTCAGTGTGGAAATGGCAGAGAAACTTTCAAGGAGGTGAGGAGGGAATTTCCTGTTGCAGAAATGCCTCAGCCTGTGCAGTGGTGGATGTGCCTGGACACAGTCAAGTGCCTCCCTTAGTCATGGGTTAAGAACAACAAATTAAGAGGATTAAGAAGGATATTTGAGGACTCTTTGGGATTGCTCTGGTATTGCAGGGCTAAGTAGCTGAGGCTCTATGGCATTACTGTTGGGGAAAGGAGGAATGATTAATAAACCTAGGGCAGTGCCTATTGCATGAAGGCTCTTGAGTTCAAAACAGTTTTCAAAAGATGTCAGCTACTCCAAAGTATTTAAATACTAACAGTGTCCTCAAGTTACAGGTAGAAAAGTCATCTGGAGTTTATTTTAGGAGCAATAGAAAAAGCCTTCCAGGCAAAAGGGCTGTGTGTTCAAAGGGGTTATGAAATCATTGAAATGAAATCAGGAGTTGTAAGTTAAAGTAACGCAGAAGAATCTAACCAGAAAATTAAGCTACAGCACAAAATGTCAGGACAAGCTGATAATTATCACATTGATCTGGATACCAGTGTGGCTAAAGAAGAGCAAAGACCTTGTCATCTGGAAAAGAAGAGGGGGCTGCAGATGTTACTCATGGCCCCAAAATAAAATGCCTGTTTTCAGCAAGGGAGAGATTATTGACCCTGAGAACAAAACCAGGTAGCTGATGAGATGGAATCCATTCAAGGTAGAAGAAAACCAGGAACAAATCACAACAAAGAAGGCAGGGAATCCCTGCAGAGGCTTGGTCATGTGTTAGAAACCAGCTCTGAAGAAGGGCATTGAGCTCAGACTTGCAGGTGATCCCAGGATGTCAGCTGGGGTACTCTGGGAGCAGGGTGTGGAGCTGCTGCCTGGGCTAGTTGGAAATAAAAGCACAAGTTGTCTCAAAGCACAATGAACACTCAGCCCTCAGAGCAGAAGGGTGATGTGCTGGAGCAGTGGGTACTAGATCAAAAACAATAAGCTTGCTGCTGGGTAGTTCAGTCATCCTAAAAGGCAAGTATGATTCCACAGCCTGATCCAATTGCCTCATGCAGCAGGGAACTCAGCTCAGCGAGCTCTTTGCTGGCTATTTTTCTTTTGTAGCCCATAATGATATTCATTGCAGGCATAAGATGCTGCTGCTCTGACTTTGTTATTCAGTGGCTTAAATGCTTTGACCTAAGTTTCTTGATCCTTGATCCTGTCCTGTCTAAAATGAAATCTCTACCCAGAAAACACCTTGAAGCAGCACTTGAGAGCACTGTGACAACCAATGAGCCTTATCAGGCCAATGAATTAAAGCTGCAGCAAAACTTATTATCCAGAGCCTTGTAATCAGTGATACAATGGAAAGTCAATTTTAGAAAACTTTCTGTGGTTCCAAAAGGCACCTGCAGGACATAAAATTATTCCAGTTTCTCCTAATTTTTGTACACAAGGTAGTGGAAGACAACTGAAAGAGTTTCTCATGTGTCTCTCTTATGATTAATGCATTTGTAGCCATTTGCAAAGTCATAAAACTACACAGGTTGTTGAAAATGTTTACTGAATACGGGAAAACAAAACCATGTAATTTGCCTCTGAGCCTAACCACTGGAGCAGTGGGTTAAATTAAATGCAGGTCTCTATGCTAGCCTGCTTCTCCGAATCTGTCACATTTCTCTCTGCCTCTTGTGGTGGGAGGAGATTTGGGCAAAACACTGGTTTTGAATAGTTCAGCCAAAACCAGCAAACTTTCTGTAGAGCAGCCACTGAGTGAGATTTGGGGTGAGATTTTTTTTTTTAATAGTATCTGCATCTTTTCTTAACCTATGAAAGGTGTCTTTTCCTAGGTAAGCTTTGTTCCATGTGTAGTCATGCACTTATTTTTGGAATTGACTGTTTTTATATACTCCTGTACTAAAGTTGCTGTGCCTCAGCTATGGACCACACTGTACTGGCCTTCAGTACTTTTGCCCAATTCATGTAGGATTTGCCCAATGTACAGTAGGATTGTGCAGGTGGCTGATCTGGAGGGTTCTGCCTTTCCCAAGGAACCAGAGGTGCTGGCTGTGCACTCTTGTGGCTGCACAGCTCACTTAGCCCTTGCTTCTAAGCTGAAATTTGCCCAGCAAATGTGGTTCCACACTCAGAATTGACTGCCTTATCCTTTTAGGCAGATGTGGGTCTCCCAACTGGACCTCCAGAGCTGCTTTGGGAGAACTGACTCTCCAAGGAGCAGTAAATGCTCTAATACTTTTTGTTCTGAAAACTTCTTGGAGACAACAGCTTCCTCAGAAATAAAAACTAATCACAAAGTGCTGTAAACGACTGACTGAGTATTCCTATCTAAGTATTCATTTGATTGTGTAACACTGTTGATCTCAGAGGAGCCACAACTTTGGATGAGATCAAATGCTCAAGGTGAAATCAGCAGAGGTGATGTGTGAGCATCCGAGAAGCGTCAAGAAGCAGAAGAGTTCCATTTTGGTATCAGAGGTTAAGTGCCCTGGCCGTGAGTGTCCCAGGAATGCAAATCTGTGCACATCTTAAACCAGAGAGAAGAGGAAGTATTAAAAACAGACTTTTTAATTATCCATCTGTGAAATCTCACAAGCTGCTGTTGATTATTAGCTCTCACACTTACTTGTGGGTGTCCATGGGGCTGCTAAATATACTTGCCCACCTTTATTTGCTTCAGAAAAAGGGAAGCAAAATGGATGGACTAGAAAAATAGAATAAGGATCCTTTAGGCAATTCATTTTACATCCCAGGAGAGAGCTGAGAGCTCGTGGGTTCTGATCCAGATCAGCAAGGTGTTACAGCACAGAAATAATACATTGTGTTTTGAATGAGAAAATGTGCTGTATAAGTCAAATTAAAATTCTACTCTGGATCACATTTTAAACTTTTTAATTTACATTTGTAAGGTGATCCAACTCAAGAGACATTTGACAACAACAACAAAAAATTTTTGAACATATACTTTCTCTTAGCTTCTTAATAGACTTTTTTTTTTCCTTTTCAAAGCTGAAATAAATAAAAGATGGGAAAAAATCAATATGTAAACAGGTGGAGAAATTTATTGGCTGAGTGTGGGCAGAACTAATTTAGATAAGGCTATGCTTCTGCAGTAATCCAAGGTTTCAAAATAACCTTCTTTGCAAATGTTTGACCTTATGAGTAATCCACAGTTGATGAAGGTATATCCGAAAAGTTTGCTTCACTTCTGGTACTTATTGATTAACTAAAAACATAGCTATTATTGGTTTTAATCAAATTGTCTTGGTTTGTTTTGTTTGGGGTTTTTTTGGCGTTTTTTTTGTGTGTGTGTGTTTTTCTTTGTATTTTGCGTTGAAATACTGTAATTGCCTAGAAGATTGCAGAATGTACCTTCTACACCTGGCTTCAGAGAGCTTTAAAAAGAGTGGAATCTGTTTTTTCCATGTGCTCACAAGAAAAACACCACAAAAGCATTCGTTCTGCTCTCCTCTGGACTCCTGAAAAGCCTGAGACACCAGAATAAACTACTTCCCCTGTGCCGGCTGTTAACCTGAATGTTCTTCTGGAACAAGGTACCAGTTCTTTGACCAGTATCCTATTTGGAGGTTTTATTTGGAATTATGTAGAAGAAAGCATTTTTTGTCCCAGTGGTTTCAACTTTATGAAAGTTCAGCAGTGAGGATCTTTTTTGAGACAAACAGTTCTTTTAATGACCTTAGAGTGTGATCCTTTATAAATAATTTTTCCATTTGGAGTTGAGCTTTAGGCAGGGCTCTATTTCAGCTGAAGGCAGGATTGATAAAGCCTTCATAGTGGAACCTAAAGCAGATATGTGCTAGAACCATATGCTGTTGGACTCTGCCTTCAGTGGGCTCTGTTTGGGCTCAAAATTCTTTATGTCAGTCCAGCCTGTGGGGCTCCCAGCTGAAGCCTGGGCAGACCTGACTTTCCCAGCAGATCAGTCTGCAGTACAAGAAACATAACATTTCCCACTGGTCTGTCAGGGAGGAACAACAGTGGAGATAAACACAGGAATTAGTTCTGTGGTGGCTCCAAAAAGCACTGTAGCTAATGGGAGCAGCTGCACTCTGGTTCTGTCTCGTATTCAGCAAGTTTGGAATTGCAAAGTCTGTCTCTGATCCTGCAGTTGTGCTGTTTATGCCTTGCTGGCACCTCCCAAACACGAGGCAGCTGCTACTTTTTTGCATCTTTGTCAGCTGCATTTCTCACCAGCCTTGACAAGTGGCCAGTGCTCTGCAGCTCGCTGCTTTGCACGTGGTGTCCCTGCAGCTGGATGAGAGGGGAAAATGGGGAGGAGATCCATCTCTACACACCCATGCACGGTGCTTGAAGGGGCAGCTCTAACAGTCTGGGTGATCTGTGGCTATTTTGTCCTGAGACAGGTAGCAGGGTGCTTTCACTATATTTTGCAGCAAATTGGAGACACCAGGAGGGTGACTGAATGGATAATACAGAGTTAGCTAGCTTGGGAAAGACCTTTGAGATTATCAAGTCCCAGCTGTTTGTGTCTTGGCCAGAAAGATGTGTAGAATTCCTCATTCCAAGCAGTGTACAGACTGAATTGCCATTGTAAACATTCACGATGTATTCTAGCTATGCTCCTAAGCCTTCCAGCTCACATGGAATAAAGGAACTGCTCTTGTGGAGCTGATGAAGGAATTTGTATAAAAGCAAGCTGGTGGTTTGGAAGCTTTCAACAGCTCTTTCAACAGGGCCACTCCTTTTCCTTGTGCTTCCAGGAGAGACCAGGGAGTTAACCTATACAGAAGACATCCTAATTGCTGCTCATTCTCATGAAACAATTATATCTGACAATCCCCCTGCTAAAATCTCTTCAGATTGGGGTAAAAAACGCAACAACAACAAGAATCAATGACTCCACAGAAATCATTACACCTTTCAAGACTCATTATAGACCCAGGGTATCAGACTTTCAGCATCCCACCCACAAAGATACTGGGTTCTGCAGGAAGTTTAAGGACAAACAAGGCAGGAATGTTACTTTAGTAGGGTTTGCTCCCTTGACCAGCACCTCTAGGGTTTCATTACTTATTTGTCTGAGTGGCTGTGCAAACTTTATGGAACTTCAGCATTTAAAACTCAAGTAAAAATGAGTAATATTTAATTGGTGCCTTTTTCTATACCATACTGGGCCTGTCACCACTGATTTTAAATAAATGACTAGACTAGCAAAAATCTTAAAATTTCTCACATTCTCTGCTGCCTCATTATAAAGACATTTCAGACAGGAATACCATAATTTTTTTTTCAAGTCCTTTTATTTCCTCAGATAGTAACAAACACTGGAGGGGGAGAGGCTTCTTGGCTGTACCTGTCAGCCACATATGGGAGAGCACGAATCTTGACTTATCAGCAGAGTCATCAGCTCTCTCAAAACTTAAGTTCTGGCTTGGGTAATATACACATATCATTTCAGACCACTGACTGGCAGTATATTATCAGGAGAGGAGAGGAGCTTGAGATCTGTTTCCTTCACACATTGGCAATAAAAAAATCACTGCTTCTTTATGTTCTTTCACACTTCTCGAAACAAAAATTCTCTCGCAGATGTTTTGTTCAGAGCTCAGCTTGATGGGAAAAGACATACGTGGGGAACACATGAATCAGCATTTTCACATTCAGGCTTGTTTATTGCCACATGCTGGGGAAAGTCTTGGCCAGAAGGTAAGGGGCTTTACCACCAGACAGTGACAAAGTGTGACTCTCTGTGATTGAGCATTTTCCTCTGGTTCTAGTACTAGGAATTTCTGCTGTTTTCTTGTCACTCCTGTACATCTGCATGGTGAGAAAGAGCTGCTTCACTCCAGCAGGAGGGAAAGCAGCGCTGGATGGGGTTTGATGAACTCAGCCCTCAGATTTCCCTGCTGGAGACTGGGCACTGAGAGGGAGGCTGGCTGCTGATAGGGAGTGTGAGGAGCACACCATCCTTTAGAGAGGGGGACCTACAGTTCTCTCCCAGAGCTGTAATCCCAAAATGAACCATTTCTGAGCTATGCTGGCGGTGTCAGTAGTGGCAATGAAATTACTCCCTGCAGGAATGGTGAGAGCTGCAGTTCACCATGGCAAACCCCAGCTCAGATGTCCCTCAGCAACAGAGCATTGCCACAGGCATCACTGGATGTGAGAAGTCAGCAAAATTCCCACAAATCCTTTTAGGATTATCAATCTTGTAAAGGTCATAAATCCCAGGCTGGGATAGCTGTGAGAATGCCAGTCCCAGATGTTTGCTTGAATGCCTCAGCCCTGTTTAGAAAGGGAAAGGTTGCTGCTGATTTGAGGCCCTTTCTGTGCCTGGCCCCATGAAGATGGTGAAGGGTTTCTGAAGAGAAGTCAGCCACACCAGGGATTCACCACTGGCCATTGACCATTCCTTGTCCTTGGAATTTTTTGGCATCCTGTGCCAAAGTTGTAAAATCTCAATTTGGGGAAAGCATCACTGCATCACCCTGCTAATTTGCAAATGTTGTTTGTGCTGCTCTAGAAAGTCACTGTAACAGGGCTGTGGAGCTTGTGCACCACTTTTCTCCTGCCTTTTGGACAACAATGGGCTGCCTCTGCATAGGAGTCCAGAGCATCTTAATGTCAGCAATTCTGTAAATTCCATTCCACGCTTTGGTTTCTTTCATTAAATCCCAGTATTAACATTTGCTATCCATCATGGGGAATTGCAAAAAAGAATTCTAACACTAAAGAACTTGAATATCTGCATTTGCAAAGACAGAGCTATTAATCTCATTCTCTATGTTTTCCTAACTACAATCCTGAGTCAGGGTCTTTCTGAACTGATTGAATTCCATGTGTTATTTCAAAGTGTTTCTTTGTCTTTTTCATCTCATCCTGGACATGCAAAATTGTGGTTTCCCCTTTAAGAAAATCCTCAATATCTTATTGTATTCATGTTCCACTGAAATGTTTTCAGACTAAAAAAGCAGAAATTTTACAGTGAAAGTAGAACTGGAAACATTTGAATCTATATTACCTAAATATTTTACTTCTGGGTTTCAAGACATGAGGAAGCTGTTTGTTTCTTTTCCTTGAAATCATAATTACTACATTTGTAATCCCTCATTTTCAAATTCACCAGTTTCCTGTTGGTAGATTCATTTTTACACCAGTGCCTGGTCAGTTCAATCAGCTGTTCCTGTACAACATTCTTCTGCATTTCTGTGTATTTGTTAGCAAGGAAAACAAAAAAAAAACCACCAAACCCAAACCACACAATAAATAATCTATCACAAATCTCAGGAGGCTGAAAAAGCCCCATATTTCTCTTACTCTTTTGTTAGTTTAGAAATAAAATACCAGAATAGAGCTTCTTCTCCCCTCAAACTCAATACAATTTATTTAATAGGGTATCCTATTGCAAATAATTCAAATACATTGAAAATAAACATTAGATTTACATAAATAAGCCAGTTGAGTAACCTGAAGGGAGAGTAAGCTGAAATAATCTTATCACAGGCAAAATTTAGGCTTTGTTTTGGTTTACTTTAGAAGATATATATTTTCAAGTTAGGCTGTATTAGGGATTTCTTTGCACATCATTTAACATTAAAATATAAAACAAACAAGCAAGGTAATGTTTTATTTAAATATTCATAAGTGGCTGACTGTGTGTACTTTCAGAGCTATGCTGTATCTCTAAGGAGATGAAAAATAATTTATTATTAGTGCATATTCTTTTAATCTAAATATCACCCCAGAACAGGAAGGTTTAGCAACACAAAGTCTGTCTTGTACACTCTGCCAGGAAAAGAATTGTCAGGAGATATTTGCTTGTTCTCTATTGTGTGTTCCTGTCCTGATAAAAGGCAAGGTGACCATTTTCTCCTAACCAGAATTTCATGGTTTCAAGAAGCCACCAGGAGTCTCAATTATGTCTTCTGGTGTTCTCCATGTTTTCCAAAGGAAGTACATAAACTAAATCAGGAGAAACTCTCTCTTTACCCCATTCCTGAAATGAAAATGACAGCCCACATGCTGCTTCAAGATCAGCAGAAAGGAATGATCATAGGGTATTATATTTTGTATTTCTGAAAAGAGAAAATAACTTCACTTGGGTTGCATTTTTTGAGGGGAATATGTTTTTTTAACCCAGTAGCAAAACAACTCTTCTCTGAAGGAGAATTCCATATTTTTGAAGATGAAAAACTAAGGGCTGAGAAATAAGATTATTTCTTCACTTCAGAATCGAAAAACGTACCAAAAGAACTTGGAAAATTACAACATATTCAATGTTTGATCCATTCTGTTCTCAGCCTTAAAAAGAAATGATTAAAAATTCATTTTGAAGTTAGCTTTGCATGTATCCTGTGGATACAAGCCCGCTTGACAGAGTGGGTTCAGATTTGTAGACATCCTTGTACATGTAAGAATAAATAAACAAGAGGGCTAAGAATAGATGAGAAAGTGCAAACCCGTTTGTTGGGGTTTGCTGACAAACTCTCAGGAGTGACATGTAATACATTGGCCCTGATGCAAATTTACCATGGGGAGGTGGCTTTAAATATTTAATGTGATGGCACAGGGCAGTTTTTCTCATTAGGGATTATCACAGATAACTTAGTTTACTTTGCCTGTGTACCTTCTTTAGATAAGTTACTTCTGACTTTTACTGCTTCAAATACTTACAGGATGAAGCCTAGAATAAGCCATAGCTTCTGGTAGCTGGCTAATGATCCATTCTTGCACCTTTCCACTCAACTTGCAGTGCTCTTGTGGAAATTGAAATGCCCAGGTTGATCCTTTTTTAGCAGAAAATGGGTGGCAGAGGCTTGGTCACTCCTGAAAACATTTTGTCAGGGAAGGAATTCACAGTCAGACACAGAAATGCTGCCCTTTGCCAGTGTGTTCACTGCAGAGTGAGAACACTCTGATAGTGCTGCACTTCCAAGGAGTTACTGCAGTTCAGAGAACTCACTCAACATTGGTTTTGAGGACTTTATGTTCTCAGTTAATGGAAAAATGCCATAATTAGCACACTTAGCAGGAGAAAAGCAATATTAACTTGAGAACACTTTCAAGTAGCCCATTTATTTATTGTTCTTGAAAGACATCCTTAAACTCCTTCATAAAGTGAGAGAATGTGCCCCATCAGAAGCTTAATATTATTCTGTTACAAAGCTTGGCCATAGCATTTTTTTTTTCTTTTTTTCCTGTGAGCTTTCTTCTGTGTAATGATGAGGATTAGTTGGGAGGCCAGAGGCTCCTCCTTCAGATCAGTGTGATGTAAAGTCAATGCCACTCCAAACTCAATGAAAAATGACTCAGGGTTGATGGAGAATTGCCAATCCCATCTGGTGGTGACACTTATTCCCTAAGTGAAGCCTTAGCTGGCTGTACGTGATTTTATTTGGGATGTACCTTCTGTGATTGAGACAGAAATGACAGCATAGATGTGAGAGCATCTTCATACCCTCCTTGCTGCTCTCTACATCTCAGCCACTTTCCTTCAGCACATTTTTCTTTTCTCCTTATTCCTAAATTCAGATTTGAGTGTAGCTAAGAACTGCAGGATGTATTCCTCCTGTGTTAGGATGAGAACAGAATCACTGAAACAGTCCAGAATGCAGGGGCAAAATTGAATTATGGGAATTCACCTGGCAATTCACCTCATACTTCACCCTTTAACTTGTAGGACCTTTCTGACACAGCAGCCTCATATTCTTTCATTTCCCTTCTTTCACAGGCTTTCATGGGCTTGACTGTTTCAGATAGCAGAAATTAGGATGCAAGGATGGCCTGTGGCCTCACAGAGGGAATGCTGCTGTGCTTGGGAGCTGGAATATCAGCTAAGCATTGCTTCAAAAGGCAAAGACAGTGAGTGAGGAGGGAGGGAAAGCAAAATTAAGTCTTGTACACACCTAGGATTTAATATTTGTTTGAAAATCAGAAAAGATGACTCAGGTCTAAAGGCCTTATCCCTGGACAACAGGGAGGCAAAACAAGCAAAACAAAAAAGCAAAGAAAGTTAATTGTATAAGTATTAATAAGTATTTGATATATGAGATTCTGGGGTTTTTGTCAAAATGGCTTGATAGGTATAACAGCTACTGTTGCTCTGTGTTTTAGTTTCAGCTCTCTGGAGGAAAAGTTTTAGGCAGAAAATGCCAAGGTAGTAGAAGTTTCACCATGTGAAGGAAAAATGAATAGGGAGAGGGCAGGAATGGGGAACACAGGGTTATTTAACATGTGCTGACAGAACTAACATGGCATGTGAAATCCACATTTCAGTACCTGTCCTGAAGCCTCTGGTTGACATCAAGAATGTACCTGAGACCTAATTTTTGTCTAGACAAGCAGTGAAGACCAGCAGCTCTGATTTCTCTAACAGTTCATGCTTCCATAGTACTCCACTGCATTATTCATGTTTTCCTGACGCATGAAACATTTGGTGTCAAGTCCAGAACATCCTTCAATTTTTAAAAAAATATAATATATATATATATTTAGAATGAGAGGGAGAGAGGGAGGGAAAGACAAGAAAAGGGCATCAGGTCTTATGCAGAGCTGTCATTAGTTGTGTTGGTATAACTGGCAGTATGACTAGGGATCTTGAATTCCTCACAGAAATAAGACCAGAGCAGTTCACTTCTTGCTTCTTTGTTCTTCCTCTGCCTCTATGTTGTTTGGCTTCTTAACGTGTTGCTGAAGAACTAAGGATGTCCTTGAATCTCCATTCTTGACCATTAGGTTAAAATTCCCCCAGATGGGAGTGTTTTTCAGAGTGACCCTGGGTCTTTGGCTTCATCCTGACAGCGTTGTTTTTTGCCACATTTCTGATGTTCTCCTACTTACACAACACTTTGGCACATTCTTTACTTTCCTTTCTTCCTGACAAACCTTCCAATTCCCCTTTCTCTATAGGCTTCAAAATTTAAGGCTGCTTATTGCAACCTATATGATACCTTTGCATGCCTGCCCTAACAACTGGGCTCTTGAATGATATTTGTCATTAATTTGGCCATTTGGTTCTTCCCTGCTGATCAGCTGTCAAATAAAAATTCTCACTTTACTGTGCATGTCTTTGAGTTGATGCAGATATTTGAGCATTTTAAGGGATTGCTTTAGTTCATTGATTTTATTGTCCATGACTTCTTTTATTTTGGTGGTGAAAATGCCATTCTGGGAGTAGGAGAGACCAAAACCTCCCAACTCTCCCCAGAACATAAAACATTGAGCAGTGCCAGTGGAAGTGTCCTCACATGAGTTCAGCTGGCTGCTCATTCTAAATCTCAAGTGATCACTTTGACACCGGGCATTAAGAAAAGTTTCCCGTGGTGGTTTCTCAGTCCTTGGTCTCTGGTGAGATTGCAAATAGAGGTGAGAATTTCTGTCAGCTGTGATTGGAAGCTGTTTTGGAAGCTACAGACACTCCTTTTTTTAGGAAATTTTGTAATTCTCTAGAGTTTTCTTTTAGGAGTAGCTCACTTTCTCCACTCTATTCTAGTGACTTGCATGAAAACTAATTAGTGATGCAGTCTAATTAAGTTTTGTGGGTTTTTTTCTGGAAAAAAATGAGATTTTTTTTTATTAATAGGAAGACCTTTTTTTAAAAAAAAAATCAAAGATAAATTATCTTTCTGAACTATTCTCCTAAGGTCTGAATTGCCACCAGAGCAAATAAAAGGAAGGTGTCCATGCTTTAGTAATGAAATTTTTGTCATCTTTTTGGTATCAAAACTGGACTGTGAGGTTTGGGGGGTTTTGATAATTCAACCTTTCCTCACTTTCTTCAGTATCTTTTGTCAATTTATTGTCAAAGTACATAGTGCTCCACCAGAATATGGTGACTACTTGTTGCTAAGTAGAAAAAAATTATGGAAAAATTTTGAGCCACTCTTTCTTCCTCTTCTCTTCATTTCCTCTGTCTTGTTCCTTTCTACCACCTCTGCTTGGAATTTTATTTTATCTTCATTTTATTCCCAGGCTTAATTTTTCCCAGAAAATTAGGGTAAGGCTCAGTCTATGACCAATATTCTGAAGAGACTTCTGGGTTGTAGTGAGAGTGAGGACAGTATTTGCTTGTGTTAACCAGTTTGTGGTAGTGCAGTGCTTCGAAATTTGCTGGAAAGATGGCAGAGTTTGTGACTTAGTGATATTAGGGATTAGCCCTTGTTGGATTCAAGTTGTTAAATCAGGTGAACTCCTCACATCACCTGTTTCATGTCGTATTTCATTTGACTAACCCAGCTTGTCAGCCTGTTCTGTGCATGTATGGACAAGGAAGGAGAAGAAATGAAACAAGATGCAAAGGATTTTTGTGTGTCTCTTCTGTTGGGATTATGGTTGAAAGCTTCCTCCTGATATTCTTGCAAGAACATTTTGTCTCCAAAGCTGAGGTTGCCTGGCACGCTGCACAAGCACTATGGTTTAACGAAGAAAGGCTCCATAGTTCAAAATGGGCAATATATTAACTGAAATATTTCATTTAACATGAAATTTTGAAGAAATATAGAATGTGATCATGAAGGTACTTCTCTACAATTTATCATGTGATGTGGGTCTGAGAAACTGAGGATTGTCTGGTCTCTTTTCTTCTATTGCAGCTTCTCTACCTTCTCTTCTGGATTTTTTTTTTTTTCACATGTTTTCATATATAGCTTGTGCATTGAAGAGTTTAACAGCCTAAAAACAGGACCTCCAACATCTGCAGTTGTAGCTGAAGGACAAATCAGATCTTATCAGAGACTGGAGGGAGCAGGGACCACCATGCTGAGCACGGACTTGAAATGTGGGAGTAACTTCAAAAAAGCAATTGAATGGGTTACTGAATTCCCATTTCTGCTCTTTAAGCTTGCTGTGTCACATTAAGAGCCTTTCTCCTTCATTGCCATGAGAATAAATGATCTGTCACACACTGAGAACTCAGGGCCAAATCCCACTTTTAGATGCCTGAAATTTTGTTTGTGTCAATAGAGGTTTCATCCATGTGCACATCCATGCACTTTTGTGCCTGTGGGGTGGCCTTTGCTTAACATTATGGATTCAGTAGGTGGAGAATGGGAGGAGCTTTAATTGTTGAAGGGAAGTCAAGAGTTAGTCACCTGCAAATGGGATATAGTTTCTACTTCTTATTTTTATATCACCACACAAATTAAATAAAAAACAAATCCACAATCAAATTTAGGAATCTCTCTTTATAAATGGATGGTTTCTACAGGAGTAAATTAGGTCAGATTTATTTTGTGGTGCACATGCTTTTTAAAAACCCATGATGTTGCAGCTTTTTGTATACACAACAGGCACCTGTCACAGTAAAATGTATTAAACGTGGTATTGAGCATCAGAGGTGGCCAAGTGATTAGAGCTGGACCTTACTGGATCCAATTAAATGTTTTTGTTGACTTCATTAGAGATTTTTTTTTTTAATTATAGCCATAGAAATAAACTGTTGCTATTTCATTATCATATTTCGTGCTTCACTGCTAACACTGAAAATAAAAGGATCTATAGCTACTTCCTAGAGTAAGCCTTTGAGAGAAAGTCAAATTCTTCACAAGTATTAGCTCTGTAAAAATATATTGTCTTTGCAACAAAGTAAAATCCCACTGTCTAGACTACATAAAATAAATTCTACTATTACAGCGCTGTAAAAAAAAAATCAACTTTTCTAAAGGCTAATGGAGTTCCTGATATGAAAGTGTTGTATTTGAGAAATAATAGATATCATGAAATAGTAAATCAGTTTTAGCAGAAGTAGCACTCAGTGAAAGATCAAGGGGGCTGGGGGAGACGTTGGTGACAAATTTGTTGTGACAATGCTGTAAGAAGGGGTTTTCATTAGTTCTGTGTTTCCTCCTTCCCCTGGCTGCCAGAGCGTGGTGGTTTTGTGTCTGGAAATGAAAACAAACCTTAACATGATGGATCGAAGCTTGGAGAGAATATTTCTATTTACTTTTGGGGTTTTTTTAGTTTGTTTGGCTGAAAATGTCACCTACTCCAGTCTGAGAAAGTAAACACCCCTGCACCAGACCCTGGCAGCAGACTTGTGACAAGGACGCTGAATGTGCTCACCCAACACCAAGATGATCTATATTACAAAGGTCAAAATAAACTTTACAGGGTAAATAGGAAGGATGACAAGTGCAGCTATTTCAGAAACTTTTAGAGTGACTCAAAGCCTGCTGACTAAAATCAGAGGGAGCCAAGATTGGGGCATCAAAGAAAAGTGAAGGAAAAGTTTGTTTCTAGAAGTTCTCTTGCTCATCATGCTATTACTTTTATTTTTCTCCCTCCTTTTGAGGTAGGGTAGGACTTTGTTTGTTTGTTTTTAAAGTTCTTTTGTTCTTATTCTTTAGTTCTCCTCTTAAAAAGCAACAATGTGAGAACTGAATTGTTTCCAGCCCATTGGACTGAAAGAAGAGATTATCTGGTTACCCTATACTTTGAGATAAAATAGGTTTAGTATCATTTTCATTTTAAACATAAAAGCTTATTAAAGCTGTATGAAGGAAATTGCAAACAGAAAATATTAGGAAATCCTCCTGAATAACAAGCATATTCCCCAACATTAATTTTTTTTCAAGAAAAGAAAGCTAAACAAATCTAATAAATTAATTGATAGCTTTAGTTACATCAATATATATTAGGGATGAACTGCCAAGAAAAAAATTAGTCGAGAAACAAACATTGCAATATTTATGCAACTATCCTCAGTATTAAAAACAAAAGGACAAACCCCAGAAAATGTGTGATGAATAATGCAGTAATTTCTAAATGGAATTAGTTGTTATTTTAAGTTCTCTGTGTCACATCACAATAGTTTTTTAGGATGTGAAGTGACAGGGAAGACTGGGAGGCCAGTCTCTCCCAGTGAGTGCCTGTCTGCTCCTCATGCACTTTTTAAAGGTATCAGGAGTTTCATCTGCGAAGTCCTTGCATAAACAGCCCTGGAGTTTGTTAGAGCTGGATTGGTTTGAATCTATGATTTTGAAATTTCTTAGAAAATAGAGGTCAGAGAGGGTAAGACATCTCAAACCAGAAGCTCAAAATGAAAGCAGCATGTCTGAAATGAGGGAAAAGAAGCATTTTCTGCCCATCTTGGCCAGTATTCCAAGTGTGTACTTGAAGGGCTTGGCAGTATTTTAAGTATCCATTAACACCCTTCCCTTTTGGAATTACTACCTCTAAAAGGGTTCAGACTCAGGGGATATATTCAGTGCACAGCTGCAGAAGCCGACACCAGGGTCACCACCTGGGCTCTTCTTGGTGGCAGCACAGAGGTCAGCCTGTCACTGACCTTGGTGACCTTGTGAACACCCACCTCCAGTCTTTAAAAAGGACATTGCAGCTGAGCTGTGGCCAACAGCACAGGATGGCTAAAGCCACCTGTGTCTCCCTACAGTGACGCAAGCAGCTCTTTCCATCTTTGTCACTATCTGCTCTCTCTCAATGAACAAGGGAGGAGAGAGAGGAGCTCTGGATTACTCACTGCTGGCCTGCAGACTGTCAGCTTTGCATGCTGAACCCAATGTCTCTGGTATGGTGGCCATCAAATATCCTTTATCATTTGGGTCCTTACCTTCAGGGCACAAACATCAATATTTATGCTCTGGAGGAGGCTGTCACAGGAGCCAGGTGTGTAATACTTCTGGAAATCAATGGTGACCTGTTGTAATGTACCCATTGACAGTAGCCCTAGAACAGATGAATCTGTGGGGTGTTCATTCTTTGCAGTGAGACATGCAGGTACATGGAAATTTTACGTCTTTATTTCTCCCTACCAGTCTGTATTTTCTGAATCAACACCCAATATACAAGATGTTTTCTGTTCCTCCGACCATACTTCCTAGTAACCAGGTTCTTGCTAAATAATTTATGATTTATTTGAGTAGTATCAGAAGATATGCTCATTTCCAAAACACTTGGAAAAGTGTCAGGTGATTTCCATTATATGACCTACCCTGTTTTGCATGAGGAGAACAGGCATTCAGGAGCAGTTTGTAGAAGTTAAGTGTTCTCAAACTGCCAAAATGACTTTCAGAATCTGAGTCTGCCTCCTTTTTTGGAATTTTCTGATATCTACAGGTATTCCTTTGGAGTCTGCAGTATTTCAGGAGCTGGGACGCCTTTGCCATCCATTTTCTGTCTCTGAAGGGAGGGTGGATGCGTCTCACTGATTCCATCCCCTGAGATGAGGGTGTGTTATCCAGAACTGCACACATGCACAGGATGTACACCCCACACAGTACATGGCCAGCTGAAGCTGTAGATTTTCATCCCAGGGTGAAAGGCTAAGTTAAGTTTCCTGAAGAACTTGCAACACATTTGGATGATGTCACTGCTATTTTTCTTCTTGCATTCAGGGACTCTGAATTGCCGTAACTTGTTCTAACATTAGCAACCCTTCAAATTTCTCTCCTCTGTTCCTGAAGTTCCAACACATTTAATCATTCTTCTCTTAGATATTCTAGGGGAAAAGGACCTGTTTTCATTTTATTTGCTCTTTCTCACATATGTCAAAAGTGTGCTTGTGTTTATTTTTTTTCTGCAAGGAAAGAAACCTTTTATCTTTCATTCTTTTCTCTTCTGGAAATCAGCAATGTCAAGTAACGTCTTCCCTTTTTATGCTGGTGTAGGTCCCTCATAATGAAAGTAAGATATGACTCATACATGTTACTGCAGAAACATCTCTACACAAATTGGCTGAGGTAAAAGCACTCACTGGAAGCTCCTTTTATATGATGTGGGATGCAGTGTGTGTGTCCTGACTGAAAAACTGGCCAGGGTGCAAGTGGGTCTTGTACAGGGCTTTTGCTGAGATGATTTGTAGTGAAGCTCTGGCACTGGTGGCACTGCAGGGCTGTAGGAGAGGGGAATACAGGTGAGCTTGCCCCTGATCAGTAACAGCTGTGTTAATTACCCAATGCAGCCTCACCTCTGATGAGTCACAGCTGTATCCAATAAAGATAAAGGTGATAAAAGGGAGTGGGTGAGCTGGTGAGAGGGAATCATGAGCAGGAGAATTATGAAGAAGGAGGATCCTGAGGTNAACAAGAGGGCTGCTGCAACACAGGGCCACTCCAGGATCCACACCACAGACACATGACAAGAGATCCCACCCTAAACAGCTGCATTGGGGTTGTAGGGTTTTACAGAGAAACAGGTAGCAAAGAGCTGGCATAAATGTGCCCAACTAGAGGACCTGGAGAGAGCTGGAAAGGGAGGGGTTCAATGTCTGAGAGCACTGCACTAGTTAGGAAACTCTGCAGCCCCTTCAGACTGCTGATGAGGGAATGATGAGCTCAGAAAAAGTTGACTAACACCAATTTGACAGAATTTGTTTTTGACAAACCATTTTGTAGTTTTAATTCCTCCAGAGACCCTTTTAGTAGCCTAAAATAGCTCAGTTATGATTTTACTTATCCCTGTAGCAAGCAAGGCATCAGGATATCAATGCTGACTTCCAGAGCAGTAATTGAACATCAGGGTCAATGAAAAAATCTGTCCTTAGGTAGATGGTTGGGTGCAACTCTAGACTTGCTCTGTATCATTTTATCCTGGTACAGTGATTAGAGATGTATCATAAAATATAACCCTCCAGGCTAGTCATGCTAAAAGTGACTAAATAGTAATCATATCATTTTTCTCTCTGCGCATTCCTAATGGGAACAGAGTACAAGTAATTATTGTACAAGGCGAAAAACATCTGTTGTGAATATGATATAGGAAAGATAAGTAGCTGAACTGTGTATCTGAGAATGTTTCCAAGAACAATGAATGTACTATATGTATTCAAGCTTGAAATGCGTTGCTATGGTAGATACATTAATTACTAAAATAGCAGCACGTGAGTGAAAAAAGGCTCAAAAGTCTTTCTGATATTGTGGGGGAAGGCAGTGTGGAACAGAGGGGGATCTGTCTTTTTAAAGTAAATTTGTACCTGAACATTTTTTGCCAGCACAAATTGGGATTTTCTGAGCTATTACTGCTCCCTCCTCTGTGTCTGCCTGATGCATGAGAGACTGGGAGGCAGGAGACCAGGGATAACATCTTCATACCTGTCCATACCTCAATCAGTCTGTTCCCTTTGTTTCCCCACCTCCTGCTCAACGGGCTGTCTCCCATCCAGCAATGAGCAGAGTGTTGCTCCCAGGGAAGTGCCCACTCTCCCACTTGACAGCAAGCAAAGCTCTTCTCTGTGACTGAGCTCTGCTGTGTCTGCATATTGAAGAAATTTCTGAGTTTTCTTTTTTTTTGTTTTGTTTTGAGCCTCATCGTGGCCATGCTCTTTGAAAAAGAAATCTGTCAACTGAGTGTGTAAGCTGGCAAGTTTCCTGACTCCAGAGGAATTAGAAACTATTACTAGAGGAAAAAAACAATCTGTCAGTATCTAGTTCCCTGGAAACCTCATGGTCAGCTCAGGTGTTTAGAGAAAACATCTGTAATGGAAAACTGTTGGACACATAAATGGTCATTAGAAATAACTCAGATGCCCCTGCAGAGCTCATAAGCCTTTGCACAGATATTCTGAACTGAGAACTTGGTGCCAGAGGTACAATTTTCTCCCGAATTAAAATCGGTGTCAGACCTCATCTTGAATGGCAATATTAGAAGAAAATGTCAATAAGATCTAGCTCAGCCATTCCTTCAGAGTTAAGACAGTTGGAGCAGCAGTGCAGGAAACTCTGTGGGGCAGCAGCAGAGCATTTTCTCAGTTGTTCACCTTTCCATCACATGCAGTTTAAATTTCTTCTTTTGAAAGATGCAAAGATGTAAAAAGGCCCAAATGCCACACAAAAGGTTGGTTGTTTGTAATTCTGACATCAGTGGAAGGAAAAAAAAGTCAAGAGACATTCCATGAGGAAAATCTATTTCATAGTCACAGAATTAAAACTCAGATCTAGAACAATATTCCAGATTTAAAATACTCTTATACCTTACATAAAAACATGTATGCACTCACAGAGTGCATCTGATGCCAAGAATGGTAGTGGCGCCCAGCCTTGGTGGATGCAGAGGTGGTGTCCAAAATGCAAAATGGCATTCAACGAAAAAAGTTTTGGAAAGGCAGAAAGAATGGCCTCACTTCATCTCTGTCTCTGAAACATAACAATGACTGTGTAATTGTGAATGAATAATTTGCATTTTTATAGTTTTTCATTGCTGGATGCATATGCAGAAACAAGATGGCCTTACAGCAAGGGTTGCTTTTACTGTTCTATTCCCTTTCTCCCCATGGAAGTCCACTCCATAACAATACTGTTATCCATAGCAGCAAAGCACCACGATGCTTCATGGAATCACCTCTTCATCAACCACAAAATAACCTATGATCAAAATTCTTTGAGTAATCAATGTTAACTTCTATAACGTTTCTAAAATGGAAATTTTTAAAATAAATTGGGGGGGGAAAAAATCGAAGTTTTTAGGGAAACAGGTACAAATAATCAAATATTAAAACAGAGGAGAAAAGGAGAAAGAGAAAAGAATATATTTCTTGCAGTTTTTCTTAAAGCTTTGCCATTTGAGCACATGACAGTCCATTCCTCCCTAGCCATATGTCTCAGGTATTTTCATATGAAGTTGAGTTCTTATAAAGATGCTCAGTATTTGTTCAATGATTATTCTGCCATAAATGCTGTTGTTGTTTCTGTGAACCTTCCATCCAGGCGGTTTATGAATACAATACAGTATTTTTATTAAAGGAAAGAGCTGCAAGCAAAGCTCTGAAGAGACCTTATTCACGCACAGGGCAAGAGAAGGAATAGAAAGAAGAATTAGCCAGCTGTATTCCCAAGGAAAGCAATTTTAGGGGATAAATCCAGAACTGAAAGACTGGAGAGGAAGCACACTGGGACTGGGTGATTAAAATTTATCGGGGAGGCTGGAGACCAGCAGTTATGTTCCATGAACATACACTGTCCCCTCCCTAATCCACTCAACTCTAATAACCACAGCTATAATAGCACTGGTAATGGGGGGCTGGTCAAACTAGCTTGAAGGAGCTTGGCCAGACCCCAAAGAGATTTGCTGCAGCACCCTTTCCCTCAAGGTTTCTGACAGGGAAGCAGTAGCATAGCTGAGTGTTGTAGTAGTAGTTGTTCTGGTGACTGTGTTACCCCTAATGCTTCACTGGAAGTGTCCCTTCAGTGGTAGAAAACCAGCAGTGGTGAATGTTTAGCTGGTGAGAGAGAGCTGATATTTCAAACTCTAGACGAAGAATGGAGGGCTGGTCTTATTTTATTTTTTTCCTTGTGAAAGAGAACGCTGGATCATTCCTACCACTGAAGGAGGTGAGGATATTAGATGCTGTAATAGATTACCCTTCTTTTTCCTTCTTCTGGTTTTCTCTGGGGAAACAAATGAGAAGCTTGCATTTTCACTTGCTCTGCTGCTGGCTTCAGTCCTATTTACGCATTGCTTGGTTATTTTGTTTCTTTTAAGATGCATTTCTCTCTCCCTGTCTCTAGCGTCTTGATGTATTTTTCCAAACAAGTGGCTGTCTGAATGAGCTAATAGTGAGAGTCACAGATGGACAGGCTGGACTTTAGAGGTGGCAGATGGGGACTTGAGACAGGAAGATAAATCTCTTTCAGACTGCTGGGTTACTGGGGAGAGTTGATTAGGGGGTCTCTGAAGGAAGCACACACTGCTACGTATCTGAGGAGCAGAGGGATCCAATGTCACTTTGGGTTGAATTGAGAGGTGTGCTCAGCTGCCTGAGCTGTGGGCTGTGTGGGATGGCACAGAGCAGGCTGGCCCACGGGAGCAAAGCTGCTGTGGTCACACCCCTGCAAAACAAGCCATGGAATCTGAAAGCACCAGGAAACAGAGTCTGACCTAGGAGACAGAGACATCCTGCTTTCAAACACGCTCTGTCAATTCCTGCCTATTCACATTTATTCTCCTCCTTCTTGTGTGCAAGGAAAATATCCTATAAACAGGCAGAATGGCATTTAAATGTCACCATTTGCTGTCCTTTTGACTTGAAAGGAAAATGAGAAGAAGGATTAGTTATACCAGGGCTGGAGGTGGGAGTCCTTTGCCTTTCCCTTGCTCCTCAGTGTCAGCAGTAGAGCTGTGCCTCGGGCTGAGGTGTGTCTGTTCCACAAACACACTGACACACCTGCAGATGTGCCCCTTGGTGACACAGCTGTCCCAGGAAAGCCTGCAGGTAAGCAGGAGACCAATTTACCGGTCTGGTTCTTTTAATTCTGCTTCCCACCAATGCCTAGTGGCAGGGCTCAGGAAATGTTATTTGTACCAAGGCTGAGGATTTTGTGCGTGTTATTGAACAGGCAAGAGACGACATCCAAAAAAGAAATTAAATAATTTACCCTCAAGCTTTGCAGAAGTCAGCCAACATGCAAAACCTCCTATTTTCAGAGCACACGAGGATATGTCTCTGCTCTTTAACAGTGTTTTATGTGCCCCTTACAAACTGCCACTTTCAGAAACATCATATATGTTCCTTGGTAATTGTTGTAATCAAGCAGTTTTATAACCTTCTTTTAGGAAGACAGAAGACTGGGAATCACTTGTACAGATTTTAGAGTTTTCTTTTCCATGAATAAGTCATGGCAATACAAGGGGATATGATGGGAATGCTTTTAACAGAGCTGTGTCTCTTCTACAACATTGTTATAAAATGAAGGAAGTCAGAAAATACCTACTTAGTGCATGCATCATTGTGATAATCCTTGCTTGTTTCCCACTTGATGGTCTCCTGTGACATTTTAATTAAAAAAAAAATGCAAAGCAGGAAGATTTTTCTCCTGAAGTTTTAAAATATAATTGTACAGTCTCAAGTCTTCCACTGTGAACATATTTTGTGGACTGAACTGTGTTTCCCTCCCTTCCTGTTCAGCTCCAGTTGCCCTACTTTAAAGTTCTCTGTTTCCCCCAACAGCAGCATGATCCATGGCCATACACGAGGGTTGGACTTTTCCATATTTTCCTTGCCTGCATCAGTATTGACAGGCAAATGCTTACAAAAAAAAAGGACCTTGTATTTCTTAAGCTGTGTCAAATCCTGAGGCAGTTCTTAGTGACTTTCTTAGGGCACAGAAAAGCAAAGGGAAAAGGTGAACTCGGTGAAGTGACCACTCCTGTTTCTGAATCTCACAGTGAGTGTTGGTGCTTTGTTTGTCTTCCACAATAAGAGGCAGTGGGTTGGATTTATTTGATAGTTTTCCCTGTCGCATAATGAAACCCTTAAATTGATAAAAAAGAGAAATCAGTGGAAATTGAACCGAAAGAAATAGATATGTAAGGCTAAAATATATTCTTCATTTTGTTTCTGCTTTGGAGTTTGGTCAGATTTTGGCCTGAGCAGGAGAAATGTCCAGGAAGTTTGGACATGGACAGGCACCTGGGACAGACACCGTGCAATCTCCTGTCTGTCTCTTGAGGGATGCGCCCCTCTGTGCAGGCTGAGATCCATATAAATGTATTTAATAAGTATCATTTGTTGTCTCTAAAATACAGAACACAATGAGTCCTGCCAGGGATCTTGTAGCCCATGATCAGAGAGAAATTTCTTTATTATTATTAGTTAAGCATTACTTCAGTATCAGCTGAATATGCACAGCTTGTTAAAAAAAAAAATCATGTTCTAAAAGTAGATTAATTTGAAAGGGTTATCCCTTAAAAATCCCTTTGCTACCCTTTAGAGTTAGGGTTATCCTTCTAAGGATAAAAGGATAGCAAAGACTCGTGCCTGTGAAACATCCAAAAGAGAAATTAGTACATATGGATTTATTGACTTCATTTCACTGATAAAACCTGCTTTTCTGAGTAGCAGTTGTCTCAGCCCCTTGCTAATGATTGATTGGTCATGTCCTGCTGATAATTCCAATGCTGTCCCTGTGGCCAGTGTGCAGCTGTGGGACTCCTGAACACCTCACCAGATCTTTGGTTTTGGCACAAGGAATTAATCTATTATTTCCATACAACTTCCTGGGAAACGATGATAATTCTACCTCTCTTTGGTCCCTATGTGCGGACTTAAATTTATCATTTTAATATAGATCAATTTTGATGTTGCTAGAATCTTCAAATATAATATTTTTAGTTTCTGGTTTTTAAAGGTTCACAGCAGTAAGCTTTATTATTTATTCTTGGAAGGTTGCATTGGCAAAACTAGAGGGTGAGCTGAGATTTGAAGAAAAATCCAGATCAGTGCAATCTTGAGAGACAAAATGTGGAAGAGTCTGTGAGGATTTTTGTGTCTCTTCACACGTTGTACAGACGTTAATAGAAAGGTACTGCCATTGTCACCCACCAAAAGTGTTTTCCAAAGATTAGGCAAGACTCTCAGAAACCTCAGAAAGTTTTTTTTCAAGCTAATGCCAACTTCCTCCAAGTGTGTATTGGTGCATAAGCCTGGCTACAGAGTAAGGAGAGTCACCTAGAAATGTTAGGTTACTGTAAACCAGAAGTTAAGGTTTCTTTTCATTGTGTGTTTGTGCCATACTCCTTTAAAAAACCAATAAGTTTATATTTTAATAATAGGCTTTTCATTCCCAATAATTCAAACATTTAATGTCCTATCAAATTTTAGTTTCCTTTTTAATAGCATGACATGCACAGTATAAGGGAAAATATTTTTTACTCTCATATATTCAGAGACGCACTTTAAAATGTTTCCAAGCACACTGAATTGCACAGAATATAAATTTCACTGATTACAGCTCAGAACTCATCTAAACCCTTAAAGGGAGGGGAAGGTACATAGAGAAAATGGTGCACTCTGTACTGAACCTTAAATCAGACTAAGTGTTTGCGAGTGTTTGTGTTTGTATTGGCTTCCATGAATCTGAGGCCACATTTATCATTCCAGCTTTTTTTAGGATGGCCCTAATGCTAGATTGCACCATACTTAAAAGAAGGAAATAAATTACTAATTAACAGCCTCTGAATAAGGAGTGAGAGCAAAATAGTTGCCTGCCAATTTGAATGAGGGCTGGGTCCCAGCTGGGGGCTGGAAGGAGGATGTGGTGTGTTCTGAGCATGGGAAGTGGCTTCACCAGAGACCTTCCTCACCACTCATATATTCACTTCATGCACTCAGGGCTTGGCACTGGTTTTCATAAGCTTTCTGAACCAGTGGCATGTGCCGTGTTCATCATCAGGGAACAGCCATGAGTCACACAAGTGGTTGGCTTTTGCTGTTACTTTGGAGTTTATTTATAGAATCTGCTGCTTGCTGTACAAACAAGGGGCATTGTTTGAGCTACCAGTGGAAGAAATGCAGGCAACTCAAAGGTGCATACTTAGTTCCAAATGCCTCTTGCTACAGTGACCTTAAAAGTTGCACCTGCCTTTCTTCAGTGTTGACAACATACAACTAAGGAGTTGCACATGGAAACCTAACTGAAGTTCTTTTCCTTTTCATATCTGTTCAGGGTTTCTACTATTGCCAGGTAAAATGGGATCTATCCCGTATCTAAAGCAAAGCAGATTCCACAGGCTAACAGATAATTCTACTTTTTATAAAGGAAGGCCAGTTTCTGAAAAATCTGGGGGTTTTCCCCCATTATTTCCTTCTATATCTTTCGGCAAAATGCATTTGATTCTCCGTGAAACAAATTCTCCTTTCTTTGTTAGTGCTCGTGCTGGACTAGAAAAGCCATCAGTGCCAGGTGTGTGAGCCTGGGTTGTGTGGTGATTACCAGGAGGGTAATTTATCAGCTTGGACTTTACATCCGTGGGATAAATCATGGGCTCCAGCTGATTGTAAATAGTGTGGTGGTGGTCTGTTTTACAGCATTCTACCAAAACCTGTGCTTAAGAAAGATTTTAGTGATCTCCAACAAGTAGGGATGGGAAAACTAAATGTTGCTTTGTTTTCAATGAAGTCTGAAAATTATTTTCACCAGATAAGTTTTGTAAAACCCTTTCTTGGTTCCTGATCTTTTTCACTTCTAAATATGAATGCTATGTAAAGCATTTTTTAATATGGTGAGAAAGCATTTACTTTTTCTTCTAGATTTCATAAGGGAATAGTGTAAAAACAAACCCAAATCAGACCTTTATATTTTCATAAAAGCTAGATTAAATTAAAGCTTCAAAAGTTTCGAGTTCTGCTCAGAAATTCTGATTCTTATTTACATTGCCTCTCTGTCACCTTGGAAACACTACTCTATGTAGAATAGCACAGTGGAAATGTGGGTCCCGGGTTTTGAACATCTCCCAGAACTTGCAGATGTAGAGGAAAACTTTACCTATGAGTATTTCAGTCTTTTTCTCCAACTTTGGTGTTTACATTTGTTAACATTTCTTGGTAAAAAAAGGGAAAGAACGACCTTGAAATGTACATGTACATCTTGCTCCACAGTCACCTTCCTGTAATCTAACAAAAACCTTTCCCCATAAGGCAACAAACTGCACTACATGAGCAATACAGGCTCTTGTTGCTGATGCCGAAGTGTTAGGCCTTTCCTGAGACACTCATGTAAGACAATAGAGAGAGAGATTTCTGCAAAGAAATAATTCAGCCCAGAATTTTAGAGTAAAGAACACCAAGGCAGTATCCTGTTAGCTGAATTTTAATGACTGTATCTTTTTTATCCTGTCAGTTGTAGCAAGGATGTGAGAGGTTTCATGAAACATTAATGGCTCTAACTGCAGTGTTCTCCATCTCCTTTTTTCTCCCTTTTTTTGTTCTCCTGATGTGATGTAAAATATGAATTTGTGCAGTGGAACTGCTTTCTGCACAGGGCTGTATCGCTTGCTTGATCTTGCAGCAGTGACTGTGGTTCCTGTTTGGGCTGGGAGCTTCCACACAGGCTGCCTAGGGAGAGGGAAAGGGCTAGAGGTGCATGGAGCGAAAGATCTTGCTCATGACAGATCATAAACAATTTTAAATACAGTCTATATTTTAGAGGCTTTCAAATAAAGTGCCAGCTGGATGTTCTGCAGTAGTCTCATCTGTAGATTGCTGGTTGCTGGCTGGATGAACTGTTCAAAAGGCAAAAAGCCACAGGGAATGTCAGATCCTCGACCCCTGAGAAACAGGACTGAGGATACGGTAGAGAGGGACAAAACCCCAACAGCTTTCAGGGCTCATGGGGTGCAAGGGCTCCCTGAAGGATGTGGGGATTGCTGTGCAGGCCAGGCACTGCAGTGGGGCTGCTGGAGTGGTCCTGGGGGATACTGAATCCCTCCAACAGCCAGGCTCTCAAACATAAAACCTGGGCAAGGTGTTGTTGCCATTTGACTGAGCACTCTCACATTATAACTTCCAGGGGAGAGTTGTAGGAAAATACATCGTTCCCAAGCCAAGAGAAGAAACCCAGAGGCAAACAAGCATAGCTTAACACAGGCACAGAGGCCAAGTGTGTTTGGAATCCAGTATGTGAGGAACTGCAAAAAGCCAATTCAGCACTCTGATCCACAAGATGCATAACAGGAAATGTTCCTATTTATTCAGAGGAAGCCTGCTGCAACCACAAATTTGCATTGTGTGATGCCATAATATCAATATCACAGTATCAATAATGTAGCAACAGCAGCTGTAAGCCCTGATGTGCTTCTTTTCATCCTAAGACAGTATGACACAGACGTGTTCAGTGCGAGGGTGCCACCACACCACTGTGACACGTGTGTGTCACACTTTCTGCCATTCCCTGGCACCAGGATATTTGCCAGCAAACGTTCTGCCCTCCATGAACCTGAGGAACAAACCCACAAGGCTTTGGGGGCAACACTCCAACAGTGGCTGTCAGCCTCTGTGCCTCCGTGCTCCCCTTACCTCCCCATCCCTTAGGCAGCTCTAGGAGTTGGGAATAGCCTGATCTCCAGCTGTTGTCTTGTTGTCTCTGGAAAATAGATGGCAAAAATATGGCTTACTCTTCTAGGAGCTGGAGAGCAGTTTTCTTCACTCTGGGGAGTTTGTGTCTGTCCAGAGGCCCAGGATGAATTGGGGATATCAGGGATATGCTGAGTGAGGCTGAGCCTTTTATCATAAGTACATTTACATTAAAGCAGAGGTTTATGTGCAAAAGTGAACAGGCAAAGCATTAACTGCCTTGTTTTGTTTTTCAATAAGCATTCTTTCAGTTTTCTGTGATTTTCTGCTCTGGGAGCTGTCAGGAAGGTTGGAAAGATGCACTGGGTGTATCATGGCCAGTGTGCATCGGGTGTATGATGGCTTGTGAGAAGCAGCTTGGGATTTTGTACAGTAAATAAAGCAATATTTAGTAACAGCACTGAGTTTGGTTAGCATGGGCACGCTGAGCAGCTGGAGAAACAAATGGTGTGGCAATGTAATGTGCTGTTTAGCCATGGACCAGTGGAGTCTGCTGCTGTCCACAGAGCCAAACTGACAAACACAGGTGTTAACAGGTCTGATGCATGTTTACATTTCATCCATTAGAATGATCTATTTTGGAATAAGCTTGCAAATAAATAATCAAGTTACATTCTCTGTGGGATGGGCTTGACTGCTAGTATACTGCAGAGCTTTAATAAAAAGAAGTGCAGAAAAAGTAAGGCCCAAAGAAAAGTCGATGTGAAATAAAATTTAGTTCACTCTGACTATGCTAATTAAGGGAGCTTACACATTTCACCATGATTAACTGAGACACAGTGGTAGAGCTCAATATAAGTGGGAGTTCATGTAGTTGTCTGTTCTATCTTTTTATTTAATGAATGCTTCCTGATTTAAATGGAAATCTCTAGTTGCAAAATGATTCCTGATGCGGCTTGTCACAACAAATACATACACTCTGTTACAAAAAGAAAACTTTGTCTATTTTCACTATTGTCCCAGGCCTTCTTAATTCTTCCACTTTCCTTCATTCAGCATAAAGTTCACAGTATGTCTGTCTGAAACAACAACAACAATAAAAGGGCATGCCTATTATCAATGAATCAGTGGCATTGGCAAGTGGGATTGAAACAAATTTGCTGTATTAATGGTGGATGGTTTGTTTGAAATCTGAGTTTTCTTCCTAATAGAACCAGGAAAGGTTTTGATGGAAAACAAAAAAGGTGACATTTTGTGCTAGTTGAGATCAGTACATTTGCCTAGACTGTAGAGATATTCTCCTTATTGCAGAATCAGGGCCAACATTAGGAGATTAAGGGTTTATATGACAGGCAGTTAATAGAAGGATGTCTGTGGGAGGAATGTCTGGTTTTTCTAGGGTGAAAAATAGAAGGAGAATATGAAGTTAAGGAAAGGACGGGTAAAACAGAAAAAGCCAGATAAAACGAAGGGGAAAGTCTTCAGAAAAGGAGTAGGCCAGTCTGAGGACTCCCATGCCCTGCTGCTGTTTTGAGGAGGAGACTGAATTTGCACAGCAGAGGCATCCTGTGCCTGCCTTGGTCTGTGCCCTCAGTGCAGCAGCAGAAATCCCTGCCTTCAGTGTTAATCTGGATTCACTGAAAGCAGGACACACAGGGGAAATGCTTCTGTTGCTGCTTTCTTTGGGAAAGCAGGAAGCACTTGTAATGGAAAATGTGCAATGTGAGTGATAAAGAGGGTCACTGAGGTTCAGTCCTGCAGAAAAATGACCTTCATTTGTTTTCTAAGTATGAAAGAGGAGGGAGATAATATTTCCACTATGTCAAAGCTGACTGTTCTAGAACCAATGTGAAAACCCCAAAGTTGGGGAAATGCATTAAAAGGAAGGACATGACAGCCAAGGAATGGAACACAGACTAAGACAATACTTCCTGTCCCATTTACCAAATGCTATTTATAGTTTCAGTTAAGAATATACATGCAAGGCCTGATATATATAGAAAATCACAGTACACTAAAAAATGGTTTTCTGATTATATTTAGGACTTTATTAATAACTGGCAGCTTTATCACAACATACATTAATTACCTGTAGAGCTACATTTGCATAACAGCACAGCTGCCATTTAAAGCAAAAGCACACTCAGATGTTTGGTAGATCTAAGCATTTTGTTTGGATTTCAGAAAATGTGCCTATTAGAAGATTTAAGTAGACCATGAAATAAGACAATTTCCCTGCTGTTTTTGCCTCTGTAATTCATTCAGCACAGGTGGTGAGGAGATACCAAGTACCAAAGGAGTTACATTCTTATTGCCCCAGACTGTAGAGCAGTCTGTTTTCTCCACTTGGGATAAAATTCTCTGCAAAGGTACTGCTTAATGTGGTGTGTTCAGAATGTTCAACTGATGTAGGGAATTTTCTGTTTCATTGGGGTTTTATTCATTTTTTCCTTCTGCCACGTATCAAGTCCTCAAACAGGAAAATAATGGCATATATATGTATATGTAATTCATCTTTCATAGTAATGGAAGTTTTGTTGTCATTACTGCATAAACCTGTGAATTAATGTCCTGGCAGATGTGTAATATTTTAAAAAATAGTTGGCTGTGGAGGCAGGAGGTGTCATTTGCCTCAGGACAGGTGGAGCAGAGCTCCAGGTCTGCCCATTATGAACCATTCCTGAGCTCATTTTAGGAGCTGTGGGGTGGCACATCCTCATCTGTCACACTGCTTTGCAGCACTGCTGGTGAAGTCTGCACGTGAGACAGGGCTTGCTTCCCAGATCACTGCCATCACCTTATGTCTGAGTGGTGGAGCTCCTACTTCTTCCTGAGTTAGTGTGCTGAAATGTTGACTTTTCAGAAATCCCTGGCATGTGAATAAGAGCAAGAGTAGCAAGAAAACCAGCAAGTGTTGAATACATTGGTTGCTTCCAACTCAGCTGCTGAGTATGCAATGCTGTTGTTTCTGACATACTGCTGTCTTGCATAATGCTTTTGTATTTTTCTTTGCACTGGGAACAAGTTATTGTGCTTATGGGCCTGTGTGTGACTGGAGCCTCATTCACCATTGCACAGAGCACTGACCCCAGAGATCTGAGCTGAGCATTAGATTTCAGACAGGTTTTGAGTACGTTTGGGGATCTCTCATCTTCGCTCAGCTACTGTTCTACGTGACACATTCATGTGAAGTACTTGCCATTAAGTGTTTCCATTGCTGGAGATCCAATTTCCAGAAAGCCAGCTGTCCATTAAATATTAGTTGCACAGTTTCTTGGTCTCATATCCCTTGTTCAATTTCCATTGAGAAAACCGACTTCAGCTGAGTTGCTTCAGGTATAAATCAGAGTGATAGAAGGCAGAATTTCTCCCTTTCCTTTTCAGCCAAACTGTGTGCTTTCAGTGTCTGGAGAACTATAATCTTCTCTCTTTCTGACTTGTTTGATGCTTATCAGAATCTCCCAAAATCTACGACAGAGATTAAATAATCCACTTTACTTGCTGCCTAAATGATGTAATCCCACATCTTTATATACTTGCACTGCTGTCCAGCTCTCTGTTTTAACAATTTGCTGTTTAAATACTCCTTCTCCAGGTGAAATACCTGTAAAACTGATCCTTAAAATGACATGTAGGAATAAGTGCTCTCCTCAAAGACTGAACACCATTGCACTTGTTTGTCTCTTGCCTTTCATTTTTGCTTTCTAAGCCATGTGCTTTTTCTGTCCAACCCTTGTACATTATTCATCTTTCTCACCTCATTTTCAAGGCCTCCTCCTGAGCTTGGAATTTTCCCTTGGACCAGAACAGTCTGCCACCACTTTTTTCCTCTAAGACCACAGTATTTAGTGCTAATGTTTCCACTGCTGATCAAAAGTTCAAAGCTTTTTGTCCAACTCACCTATCTCATATTAACTTGAAAATCTATCTATCAAATGTCAGCTTCCTTTTGAGTCAGCTGGTAGAAACTGATCTAATAGGATGGAACTAGGAAAGCATGGTGCCTGCTGGCCTGGGCATGTGCACTGTATTCCTTTGCACTAATCCAAATGGAATGGGATGAATACAGAGCTCCTGAAGGTGAGATATAATTTGGGTCCCAATAAAGCGTGATCTGGATGTGTTCCACACCAGAATGTGGAATATTCCACGCTCCACTCCCTGGGGCTGTAAACAGGCAGCAGTTGTATGTCTGAATTTATGCCAGAAGTAGGTTAACTGCAAGGAGAGACGAGATCAGCCCCAGTTAATCCCTGGTCCTGGAGCAGCAGCTCTGATTTTCCTAAAGCGAAAATTGGCTGTGCATAAGACCTAATCTCTGTGTTAAAGATGATATTTGTGTTGAATACAAGTGGTGATAAGCCTTGAGAATATATGGCAGTGTCAGGGTGGCAGCTGCCTGGTCTTGATCCCGGAGTCAGGAGGGTTGGCAGAATGCAATGCAGGGCAGATGTTTGCTCCTGTCGTGTACACAAGAACCACACAATATTGTTCCAGGTGTTCTCATTTACTAATGCCTGTCCTACAGTGAATGGAAACAACTCTGCCTTTCTCACCAAGTAACCAGGCACACAAACATGTCCCCAGACAAAGCAAACAACCAAAAATTAAAATCCTGATGGAATCCGTGTAATGATGCAACGTGGTCAATTAATGAAACCACATGGATTCCTGGGTTTGCCTGATACTCACCCAACTTTCACAGCAGGAAAATTTCCTTCATCTGGGATCAGATCAGGGTTTAGATTCCCCCACCCTATGACTTTTCTCCTTTTAGAGGAAGCTATTGGAGAGGATCAGATATTTTTTAATATTTTTTTTTTTTACTAAAAGTTTTGGGGTGCAGAACTTCTTTATTATTTCAGTCATTTAAGCAGCTATTCCTAGGTTAAAGCAAACAAAGCTCTCCTGTTTTCCATAGTTGCATAATTAATCTGTAAGAACTTTGACATTTCAAAGAATGTGCTGTTCCTAGCCTTTGCTGGTATCTGCATATTTCTCTCTAGATGTTCTGGCCTGATATTTACACTTAATGAATGAACATGAACTCAGACTCCTGAGGTCTGATCATGTTTTTTGTGATTGACGAAGCCATAGAGGGTAAACTTTTAGGTATTGTTTCTTTTATTAATATCTATTCTGCTCCAAACTGCAGTAGTGCAGAATTTGCTGGATCCCTCAGAAGTTGTGAGCAGTTCAGGATTTGGGTCTCTTGGCTGCAATAGCGAGCAGGAAAATGTTCCATTCTGTTACTGTCTGCTGCCATGCTTCAACTGGTGTAAATTTTGTTACAGAACAAAACTTTGTAGCCTTTTGAGGACCATGGGTGAAGGAGCAATGAGACAAAACTGGCGTTTCTAGGCCCATATAGTGAATGTAATCACAGGCCATTGGCTGTACCTCTCACATGTGGTTTTATTGCCAGACGACTGAGAATTTGATAAATCTACTTTTGATGACCTCTCTTGTTTTTTTCATGGCAGCATGAAGACCAGCACTGCTACCCCGAGGCATGTGGTACAAAAATAATCACATTCCCCCAGTCTGTTGAAAGTGCAAAGAAAAAAAGATGAGTGTAGTATATTCTTCCTTTATTTTTCTTCCTTTTTTTTGTATTCTGGTATGCTAAAGGGAATGGTGAATGTGTCTCTGAAGGGCAGCTGTTCAAAAACGCTGTTTGCTATCAGAAGTCCCTGGGAAAATGGCAAAAAAGTTGCACTTTGCACCATGAAATTCAATCCCCAGGTACCCACTGGGAAAGAAGATAGTGTGAAAGTCAGGGCAAGGATCCAATGAGATATCACCCAGTCTACAAAACCCTGGGTAGCGATTATATAAAATCCTGAGTATTAATTATATAAGATATTGCACTTCCTGGTTAAACTTGGGTTCAGGTGTGTAGCTGAAGAAGGTAAATTACCTCAGCATTTATTGATCTATTTATTTAGGCAGCACTGCTTCCCCCACAGATCACCTCCTGGATGTCTGATATGGCTCTGTTCCACTCAGAACAAAAACAACAACCTCCCTGAGGCTGTTCCTGTAACTGGGGGTCTGCAAGGAACAGAGGAGGCTGACATTACCTTCAGTGATATTTGGACCTAGCACAGGAAGAGCTGCAGGAAATCCCTGGAATGCCAGGCTTTAAAATGCTGAGTAGTGTTCAGCTGATGATGAGGTGCAGACTGTACTCGTTAGAGGAAACATTTTCTTCATGGCAGAAAAATTCCCTTGGGAGGCCTTAGCAAATCATCCCCTCGGAGATGCAGCTCCAAGCACCATCTCCTCCCATCTGGACACCTGTGGGCTCTGCTCTGTCCTGCTGCATTCCAGACAGTTTTCTGTGGCTCCACAGCAGCTCAGCTGTTGGCATGAGCAGAAGGGAGCGGCTCAGCAGCAGCTGGCAAGGGCATCCCAGCAGCCCAGCTCTAACCTGCTACCAGACACTGGGCCCGCTGATCCAGAAAGTGTTGTCATTTCAAGGTTAAGTGCACAATCTGGAGATGTTACGTGGGAGAGATGTTCCTCTGTTCACAGAGTGTGTGCCTAATATGTATTTAGCTTTACTAGATATGTACAACTTTTCTTCAGTAAGTACTGCTGCATGGATGGAGTGCTGAAAATGTTATTTATGCATAAGGAACAACAGTTAGTGTTTGACAATAAGCGTGTGTGTGTAGATGCTAGTGTTGAATTATCAGTGAAAACAGTCCTTTAATAAATATGTGAGGGTATTTCATTGAGATCACATGTGATTTCATACCCTGGTAGCTCCACAAAAGGCGGCTGAGTGGTCTGTGCTGCTAGAACAAAACCATAACATTAAACTTAATCTACTCATAAAATCAGGGAAAAAAGTGCTGACTAGTTCTGTTTGGTCTCTGCATGTGAAAACCTTCTGTCTATCTTGTAAAGACATACAAACTCTTCCAGGGCAGAAAACTAGAGTTAAAAATGGGAAGAAACTGTTGCTGAACAGAAAACTGCCCGTGTTGCATTTCTGAATATATCCTAATCTTTGACTATGGGGGCAACTCTCAAGAGTGGTTCAGTTTTGGATTTGTCAGTCATCTGCAAAGGCAGCAAAAAGTCTTATAGAATATGTATAAGAATATGTTTCTGTTTTACTGTGTAACTCTGAAAAAATCATGTTCTTCATAGCATACAGAAGTTTTTATAGGTAGGAGATGACATCATAAACCTTTTCATGAGAATTAGGTGAAGGTATTTGGTAGAATCGGTAATTCATTCTTAAATACAATAGAGAATAATTCACTTTTGATCATTCAACCAACAATTTGGCTTTTAAGGTTTGTTTTTTTTTAAATAAAATAGATGAAATCTTACATCTGGATGTTTTCAAAACATCATTAGATCTGCTTTTATTTTTTCTTTGTGACATCTTAGAACGTGCTCTAGGATTAATAGCACAGGCTAATCATGAACAAGATGCACACACAGAGATAAATTCAGTTAAAAGGGGTTATCAGCTGGTCACTGCTAATTTTGGATTGCACTAAAATGGAAATTCTTCAAGTGTGTCACAATTTTGTTGTTCTTCATAAAGCAGAGAAGTAGCAGAGTGTCCAGGGCAAAAGTTTTGCTTTACCCCTGTGTAACTGAGCTAAGAATTCTGAATGAAGGAAAAGCTCCTGTGCAGCGACGCTAATAACTTTTTCAGGTGCTGAGACAGAGCTCTAATACAATCATCATTTAACATGTCATAATATTTGCAACACAGACATTCATTTTTGTAGTGTGTTAGGTTATAAGTAAACTTAGAGACCTCATTATTCTTTACTTTCTTTCTGAATCTATTGCAGGGAATAATTTTTCTCCCAACAATAGGCTGTAATTTTGTTATGGCTGCAGAAATTTCTGTATGAACGTGCTAACAGGCATAATTCTCTAATAGTGTGATAGATCCATAATAAAATTAGTTAATCTTCTTTTGCATTGTCTCTGAGCTGTGCTCATTAATGGCAGTGAAACAGCACAGGATTATGTCTTGCACCAAACTGCTGTTGCTGGGACCTGGCCTCATGTCAGGGGCTGCCCCAGTGCCAGCTGAAGGCAAATCACAGCTCCCGTTAATGTAACTGCACAAAATCTGTGCCAAACAGCTGCTGCTGTCCTGGGGGCTTCGAAGGCTGGGCAGGTTTGTGTTCTGGCTTAGTGGGATAGAGGGAATCAGCCCTCAGGCCCCTGCTCCAAAAATCACACAATGGAAAGAGCACAAGAAAATGAGCAGAAGCAGCATGGCAGGGTCAGTGTTGTGAGGGCAATTAGATTTCTAGCCAGAAAATGCCAGTATTTCATACTGTCCTTCAAATTTTAAAGGATTATATTTGACTTGAAAGAAGTTACTAAAGACTGCTAAAAATATGGAAATATTTAATTTCTTAGTGTTTTAAGCACAAACAAACAATAAAAAAAATCTGTCTCATAAATTGGGTTATGGGGCTGAGGATATGGTTTATGGAAATATTTCCAGTTCACTTTGTTCAAAATCCCCCTGAGCATCAGCTCACTCTCAAGTATCAGTATTCCTGTGTTTTAACACCTAATCTGCCTTTCTTGCTAAGATTTTTCAGACAACTTGCACGTATAAATTTCAATCAGCATTCTCTCCAGGACTTTTTAAAAATACTACTGAGATCAATTTAAAATAACATTTCCAACAAACTTTTAAGCTTCCTACAATTATTTTCAAAATGTACTTCTCATATGCAATTATGTTGTTAAATTGTTGTCCATATCATAAAAGAGAAGACAACAAAATTGCTGTTAAATGAAAATATAGAACAATTTTTTACTCATTAAAGAACAGGATTGCAGAAATGGGATTTGTGATATGACACATCACTTTTAATTTCTACTGTATGTTTTGGGTTGTGCGCTTCCTAAGCTTTGAAATGCTTCAGGCTGGCTTTGTCTCCAGAAATGCAGGAGTCAGGATCAATCACTGAAATGGAAATGGGGAGAAGTGTGTGGGAAGCAGGTGGATGTAAAGAAGGGCCCTAACACCTCCCAGCGTAAACAGATCATTGGAAAGAATAAATCATTTTCCTCTCTTTTTTATTTTTTTTTTCTCTTCCTTATTTTTCTGCTGTGCTCCATCCATCCCCCCAGCTGCCAGACAGTTCCACCCTACTCTTAAAAAAACGCTTTTCCATCTCTTCTCTGGCCTTCCCAGGCAGAGTCACAACCCCCTTGTACAAGTGGTTCTGATGCCAAGCCTGTGACACGTGCCAGGATAATGTGCCAGCGTTTAACTCAACACTTTGGCCAGTGATGCTGCCCAGGTGATGCTGCCTTGGAGCAGATGAGGCTGGGGGTTTCTGAGCGGCTGATAGAAGCTTCCCAGAGGCAGAACAGGATGCTAATGGCACTCCGGGGTTAATTAACCCCAGATAAGGAGGTTAATTAACAGCAGTTAGAAATAGAATAGGACAGGTTACTGATGGCTTGCCACGATCTTGTATTGTGTCAGAGACAACTCTGCATGTCAGGAGAGGGGATTCCAAAGCAGTAACTCATTCAGGGTTCCCTCTGGTTAGCAGGAAATAACTGTTTGATTAGTTTCAGTGGTGAGGAATCATTTGGGTGACAGTGATTACAAGATGAGTAGGAAAGGAAGGAATGAGAACAGCAGGACTAGATGTAAAAGTCCTCACAAAAATAATTTTAGGAAATGGCTAATAAATTGGGTTTCTGAGGTCATTTTTAGGATTGAAGTGTACAAAATGCTAAACCAAACCAAACAAAAAAATCCCAGAAGCTGTTTTGAGGGATTGGGCCAGAAGAAAATCAGTGACTTCTCTGGTGAAACGGAAAGAGAAACTGAACAATAGTAAGATGTACTATGGCTCCATCAGGAGTTTAGAAAAAACTGGACAATGATGCAAAAGAATAAAAAAGGTAAACATGAACCAAGTATAAATAAGACACAAGGTTAATGATGATTGGCATGGACATGTTGAAAGAAAGCTGGAAAAGCTGAGGCCTAAAATTAATTACCAGAACATAAAAGCTGAGTAGAGAGCTGGCATTCTCACAGAGGAGCTCTGAGTGCAGGGACAGCAGCCAGCCCAGAGCAGGGAAGGACTGAGATGAACCACCTGTAGGTTTGAAGTGACAGGGCATGAGGATTCAGACTGAGGAAGGATTCCTTCTTGCCCCTTGATGTAGTCAAACAACCTCACTGAAAAGAGCAACTCTGTGCCTTGGGCCCTCTCCTCCAGCCAAACAACAGTGAAATGTTTGAAAATTCTGCTTCTCTTTCATACATGATCTAACTTGTTTTCCAAGTCTGGGGACTGAATGTCTGCCAGCTGTTTAGCATAAGCATTGTTTCTTTAGGATAAAGAAAATGAATTGGGAAAATTATAAATCTTAGTTGTAAAAAAAAAATACAAGAAAAAACAAGTAATTTTTTTCACACCAGAGGAATGACTTGCTGAGAACCCTGCACTAGTCTTTTATTTAATCAAAACAGGATCTAGATCAGCTATGGTGTGTTTTCCAGATATCTTCAATTTAACTGTGGGAAAATCTTCAATAAACCCCTATTTGTGATTTATTTTGGTTTTGACAGCTGAGAGACTTGTCCAGCAAAAAGTGGTGTAGATAAAAATGCAAATATGCAAACCAGCTCTCAGGCTGAATAGGCTGCAGCAGTTCCAGTGAAATCAGCGTGATTTCTAAAACCTGCAGGCAAATTGCAATTCCTTGTTTATGCCAAAGGTGTGGGTTTATACAGTGTTCTGTGAGGTCTGAGGAAGTGTCAGGCAGGGTTGTCCTGCATGGCTGGGGGTGTGAGGCCAGCACACTCCTTCCTGCACAGGTTCCACCTTGGGGCTCACACTGTGCAAGGAGACAATTGCCACTTCTCAGCTGCTGCTAATAGACATGTGTGATCTGAAAGGGGCCCAGAGCTGCTAGCACCCAGTAACATCAGGCTTTTCTCTGTGCTAGGGAAAACAGTTATTCTCACAATAAGATGCTGTGCCGGCCAAAGTAATAAAAAATGGCTTAGTTTTTACCTTAATGGGCACAATTTGAGGAACTGGAGTCATTTTAGGAACACCCTCCAACAGGGCTGGAAATGCATTAAAGGTGTTGGTGTCTGTTGAAAATGAGGAGGTAGCCAAGTTGACAGGGAGTGCTGCACTAAAGGAGCTCAAGCACACCAGCACCAGCAAACCTTGAGCAGGTCTGAACAGTTCCTGCAGTCTGAGCAAAGAGACTTCAGGGTAGTGTTGCATTTGTCCTTTCTAAGCATTAATTTTTAATAAACATGACTTCAGAGAGTCATTCATGTCAACTCATATGTGTATCTTTGCCATTTCCATTCAGCTCTGTCATTCCATGTTTAAGTAAATATTGTTTGCAGTAGTGCTTGTGTGACAGCCCTGGTGACTCAATGGCAGCAAAGGGCTGGGACTGGGTTGATGTTTATCTGTGAATTATTGGAGTCGTATCTGGCAGGAAATTACATTTTAGTGGTGTATGAGTGGAGTATTAGCACACTTTCCCTACACAGAGAGTGTCTGGTGCTACAGAATCTCAGCAACAGCACAAGGAGTGAATGACAGCTCTGGAAAGGAGTGGTTGCTTTCTCTCCAGCACAGGCACTTCTTAAACAATATCTTTGAGACCTTTTCTGCCTTCTGCTCATTTGTTACCGTGGCAGGTGACACTCCAGATGCCCCTCCCTGTGCCAGGATCAGCAGCACAGCCGTGGCTATAGGGGGTGATCATCCCCTGTACAGATATGCTGAGCTGTATTCTGCTATCACGGTGTTGTTATGAGTAGTTAAAGCAACACTTCATCTCCAAAGTACAGAACTGGTACGTTTTAGAATCCATTAGCCCTTTAAAAATAATTGGCTATCTTCTCATCTTTGTTAATTTGCAGCCTTTGGTAATTCACACTGGGTGATCTAGCCATTAGTGCAAATTATATTTAAGAAGTAGAACTTAAATATATTCTGCTCTAGAAAACCTTCCAAGTATGGTAGGGAAACAATTGTGCTGCCAGTGACTTGATTTGTGTGGTATTATATTAAAGAAACCCTGGTAGAATTTAATTTGGTGCTCTGGGTTTATGGTGTATCACAGTTTATGTTATCCTCAAAGAAGTAAAATTTAATTATAACTGAAACACTAAAACAAGTATTTTTTAAAAAATATTGTCAAAAAAGAAGACATTTACTTATTTTCTTTTTCTCTTCCAATATCTTGTTGGAAAGAAGAAATCACTTCTCACTCCCTGATTTTTTTCAGAGTGGAATAATAAACACACAGACAGACTTGCAACTCTATTGTTAAAGACCGTAGAATTATTGTCTTGAAGAGCTCCACAATTGCTATAGTAAAAAAATTCTTGCAGCTCTGCTGCCAGTATAATTTCTTTCTTCCATATGAATAAACAGGTTTTTAGCTACAGAGTACATGTAATAAAGGTGTTGTCAGATCAGAAAAGAGGGGTTCTCATTAACTGATTCTGAAAATATAAGTTGATGTTTTTCAAATGGATACAATCAGAAGAATGCTTCTGCAGCTTCAAAAGAAAAGAGTGCTTATGGAGAGAAAGGAAACTAAAGTTACAAAATAAGTCTAAGGAAAATAAGATATTGGAGGGTGTTCCTGTAGATATAGGGCTGACATAAGGACAAAAATCATCTATAAATCTTTACTTTTGTGTGTGAAACTTTTAATACAGGATCTCAAGTAAAGCTGGTGATAATAAAGTGTAAATTCATAACATATTTCTTCAAAGTAGCAGACAGAAAATGACAGGTGAAAAAAGCAGCACTGCTTTTTCCAAATTTTTTTGTTTGCTAGTGGTTGGTAGCTCTAGGTCAATCAGGGCAGGAAGGGAGGCTACAAATTAAACCTGCAGCGTTTAGGATGCAAATCTCTAGTCTGTGTTCTGAAGAGTAAAAGGACAATTTTCCTAAGTAATGAAACTGGCACAGCGGTGCAAATTCTTCTCTGTTCCTTGTCCTTCTGTTGTTTATCAGGGAAATTAACAGCTGTATTTACAGCCTCTGAAGTAGTCGGCTGAGGAGGAGTCCTTGGAGACTGTGGAAAGACTCCTGAAGGATGGCGTATCACACACCACTCAACTGTTAACTCAAAGGAAATAAGACATGAAATGAGAGCAGATTATGGGCACGGCATCAGCATGGCAGCATCTGCAACAGTATCTGCCACTGCTGTTGGAATGTGAGACCCGGCAGGATCAAACAGCTCTGTCACGGTGGGTGGGTGTGCCAGCTCCCACATGCTGCTGCCAGCTCCCCAAATTGTCACAGTCCTCTGTTCTTTATGTTCCAAGACTAAAGGGTTTTTTTTGGTTTGTCGTTTTTTTTTTTTTTTTCCACAGCCTTCTAAAAATGCAGTATGGGGAACCTAAGTCAGCTAAGTGTTTGTTGTTTTTGTATCGTGGGTAAATAATTATTAATATTGCTGGGTTTAAGCCACAGCAGGGGTCACTGTAGGTCACAGGGCTGGCAAGGGGAGGAGGACTCTGGTGACAGCAAATATCAGCTTTTTTTCCACATAGAAGGAATGAGATAATTCACAAGGAGACCCACTACAACTTAACCAATGAATAGATGTATTCTGACCTCCATTACCAGTCCTGAGTTTCTGTCTCTCTGAGAGAGCAATCTTTCCTCTCCTTCCTTCAGTTGCTGCAGTGTAGAGTCTGAGGCTGCCCCTCCCCAGTGCCCCAAGAATTCACACAGCAAGTGCTTGCTTTTCCTCTTGAACTCAGTAGGAAGCAGCTATCAGACCTTCCCAGCTTGAATCTATAAGGTGAAATGTCTTCCAGGATACTTCAGGGAATTTCACAGGGTCCCAGAATCACAGAATATCCTGAGTTGGAAGGGACCCACAAGAATCCATAAAATAAGAGGAGGGTAACCCTGCTTTTTAGTATCAAGTCACTTAGCAGATGCAATCTTTAGTAGCTATGGGAAGCTGGCCCTTATAAGGAGCATTTACAGCCCCTTCAACCTGTTCCAGAGGAAGCTCTGTGCTGGCACAGGAGTGGTTGTTCTAAAGGTGTTACAAGCAAGCATCTGTATAAAGTGGGAAGGGAGGTCAATAAATGAGTGGCAACTATTGCAGGGACCATATAAATTTTGTACTGGCCTCCCCTAAAGAGTCACCTTCAGAAAAGATTAAATTTTGTCATATAGCCCAGTTAAAAAAAAAAAAAAAAAAAAAAAAAAAAAAAAGATGAACTTGCCAAGTCAGAGACTTTCAGAGACAGGGAAACTCTGGTATACTGGACAAAATAATACAGATTTATTCACACAGACATGAGGGAGCTTGTTTATCATCAGTTGGTATTTGACTATGCCCTTAGAATAGTTGTATTAGAAGATTGTCGAGTTCAGCAGCTGATAGTTTGTATTAAATCTGCTTTTGCCAGCCATGGTAAGTCTGACATAATTGTGTCAGACAACAAGCTGCCATTTTATGAGCATATGCTTAAGCCATTGCAATGAATTATGGCACAGCATCTCCCCATTATCCTCAGTCTAACTCGTTGATTGAAAACAAAATAATAAAGTGTCTACTAAAATGGTGATGGAGGTCAGACTCTGTCCCATATTTAATGTTGTTAAATTACTGAATGACATCAGTGGGGCATGGGTTGTCATCTGCTGACATCTTCTTCAATAGAAAACTGAAAACAGGGTTGTCTGGGCTGCTAGAAGTGTCTGCCAGAGTCAGTGGGTACTTGTAGACATGCAGAGGGATAGATAAGACAAAACAAAAATACCCAGTGTGATTTAAGGGCCCAGAAGCTGCAGCTGCCTCATGAAAGGGAAGCTGTGCATGCCTGTGCTGGGAAGCTGTGGCTGCAAACAGCACAGTTGTCAAAACGTGTAGCCTCATCTGACTGTGTGTGTCATCACCCAGGTGTGTGCTGGGCAGAGCCAGGTGAGCCTCTTCCAGTCCCAGCAGGCAGGAGATACAATGAACTGGTGCCACAGACACAAAAACTCCAAGGGACTGCAATGAACAAGCTCTGGAACAGAGCAAAACCAGAACAGCTGAAATCAAAAGACAAAAGGAAATGCTTTATTCTCAGAGAGTCAGTGCAACTCCAGTCTGAAAGAGAAGGCTGTGTGGTCCTGTGTCTGCACTCCTCTGGAAACAGCTCCCTGCCATTCCAGGAGAGCCATGCCCAGCTCCCATCAGGTGCATCCTCCTCTGCCACTGGAAATCATCTTGTCATTACTGGGTGATGCTGTTCCTTACCTTCAGAGGAGTTCTTCATTTTAATGGCTGCTTCAGCTCATAGGAAATGGCATTTTCTTCTCTTTCTGTGGAGTGTGCTTTGTGCAATGGAGAGTCAAACATTGAATTTAATCATAATATGTATTCTCCTGGATACAGTGGCTAGTCTGGTATATTTAACTATGACACCATTTCCTTTTCTGCTCCTCCATTCTTCCCAAAAAGGAAAGGAGATTCTCAGGCCTGTCATGGAGGTCGAATTGTCAGCTTGTGAACTCCTTAAGGTTAGATTAATCTTTGGGTTAAATTTTTCTCCATAGCCTCACACCTCGGAATAATATGCTATATAAAATTTAGGGACAAAATTGAATCTTTAGGATGTAGTGATCACTCAGTGGATATTTCAGTCCTTTCTCAAAAGCAAAGCCTCTAGGGTATTCCTTGGGGCTTTTTGTTGTTTGTTTTGATGGGGGGTTTTTTTGTTTGTTTGTTTGTTTTTTTCTGAGCATATGTTTATTTTCAGTCCTGGAGATACACAAAAACAAAAGATAGAAGGAAGGAAAGAAAGGAAATGGATGAGACAGATCTTAAGGCATAAAAGCACGCAGCCCATGAGGTTAATGGATGCACCAGCCTCCTGCTTAGCTGTGCCAGATCACTGTCACCATGGCACCATTTGAGACTTGTTCTGGGACATCAGCTTCCTTTAAGAAATACCCCACCTCACCACTGACCTTATTTTTTTGAACATAATATTAGAGGATAACCTAGAGGATAGAAGGTAATGGATGGGAACCAATTTAGTCTGAGCAGTTGTGAGTGCTGGATGAAGCTGTTCTGACTGCATGTTGACTTTCCAGGTAGTGTCAAGGTACAAAGTTTTGTTCAGATTTCAAAACTGCCATCAGTTCAAATTGTTGTGACAACACATCGAGTCAAGTAAGGATGTTCCAAGCCTCTCCCTGAGCCATCCTGACAAAGCTGCTATTTAGCATCCCCAAATGCTGGTGTTCATTTCTTGGTCAAATCAATCTGAGTTTCAGATGTGACAGAAATGCCATGCAGGAACTGAGATTACTAATAATTTTTGTTGCACTTGGTTTTTCCTATTTCCCCTTCAAATTATGACTTCAGAGAAAATCTCTTTAAAAATGCAGCTGCGTTCTATTTCATGCCATGCTGGTGTAGCTTCATTAATTTAATGTTGTTCCTCCTTATTTCTGGGTTAGTATCAAAAGAATACAGCTAATTATTTTTGGAACACAGAAACAGTTCTGAACAGGCCATACTTGCCTCTAGCATATACTCTCAACTCAAACTAAATATGTTTTGATATCTAAAAGAGTAATTAAGAAAAAATTCCTTTGTTATATGTCTCCATTTTATTGGTGAATAACGCTAATGGTGAAATATATCATAGAAGAGTAACTTAATTGTGCTTGCAGTCCAACAGAATATAAATAATACAGGTTTTCTCTGCAAATTAAGTGGTTTGTTAAAATATCAATGTATTAACCAGAGATCACTGAGTTGTTTAGTAGGTGTTGTGGGAGAGAGCTGAGGGTTTATTGCTTAAATAATCAACTTTCTACTACTGATGACTACTGCTCTTAGGAGGGAGAGGTAGCATTAGAGAAAATTATCTTTTTTTGTCTTTTTTTTGTATAATTTTCCAGTGTTTATAAATTCCTTTACGACTGATAGTTATAAACTCAAATGATTAAAAATATTGGGCTATAAAGTCAGATTCTTTCAAAAGAAGACACTTTCTGGGGTGGAAGCATATGTAAGCATATTTCACAATATCTGAAAAAAGGTGAAAATTTGTGAAAATACAGATCTTAATTACTTGAATAATGTATTTTTGTGTGCCTGTGATCTCTAGTGCCAACTGCTTGACAAACCTCATGTCATATAGATGATCCCATATGTAATATAATTGGTTTCAACTACAAACTGCCCACACAGGGAATTAAACGTGCTCGGAGCTCTTTTGGAAGAGGCTCCACATTGCAGAGATGATGGTTTTGGTCCAACAAAGCAGTTTTTTGCTCATGCCTTCAGCCCACAGGCAAAGCCCTACTCACAAGCATAACTCATGTCAAATACTTGTTTTAGATTTCTTGTTTTAGGGCCTATTCCAAAAATACCTTTCAGCAACCACTAATCTGGGTCTTTCTCTTCAATTCACTCCCCAGTAATAAATCTTGGAGTAATTTTGATTTGATATTGTCAGGGAGGGAAGGTCCACACTGATGGGTTGTGTGGTCCTGTGAGCATCATTTCCCCCGAGCACTCCTGAGAGGTCCTTAGTGCTCAGGAGTGCACTCACATAGGTGACCACAGTGTTCCTCAGCCTCCCCTTCTCCTCAAAGGTATTAAACTCTGCATTCCTCTCTCCAGACTTTCTGTCTACATCTCTCTGGGTTCCTCAGCCCTCTCTAAGGAGCTAAGCTGGCCAGAGACCCTGTGTTTGCCTCTCATCTGTTGCTGGATGGTATCCTATTGCTCACCTTCACTAGGAAGTGACTTTAGATGTCACTTCCTTGCTGATTACATGGTGACAAGGATGTGGAAATCACCTCACAGAGCATAAGGGGGAGTGAGAATCGCAGAGAGCTGCACAGTCCTGATGTGGGATCCTGTAGAGATAGCACAAAAACCCACAAAAGATTTTACCTGAGGGAACTTCTGTAGTGTGGCTTAAGGAATGGGAGAAGGCTCCAGGGTGCAGAGGGGAAAACTCAGGCTGGAAATAATGGGGTTACAAGAATAAGAAGAGATGAGCCTGATGTGACAGAGCAGGCTTGTGTATACATTTCAGCTTTGAGTGCTTGGACAAGCAGAAATTTCTAATAGCTCTTGGCTTTGTCCATTAGCAGGTTTCCAATGCAGCACTCTGAAAACAAGTGGTTAAACCAGCAGTGCAATAAATATTTTTCAAGCTACAGATGAGAATCTTCATCTTTCCAGGACAGAGAGCCTCCTTCACTGAGTGGAACCGTGGGATCTAAAAATAACAAATGCTTTGTTCCCTGCTGTTCTTGGAGAGAGCCAACAAGGAAAAACTCTTTTACTTTGCCTAAAAATGGGTAGCAGGTCTCACAGTTGTCTAGGGAAAGGAGAAGGGAGAGAAAAGAAGATGACATTTGCATTTTAACTACAGACAGGGCAAACAGATGTTGGCAGAGTTGAGTACTCAGAAGTACAGGGGCTGTTCAGGCAAAGTTGCTGCACTCTTCAGTCTTTCTTTTTTTCCAGAGAGGAAAGAAGGGCTCTTTTTGTTTTTGTGTTTACTCAGAAGGGACAGCACTGGCGGGGGAAGGGAGAAGAGGGGGCTTTGAGATAGTACATGAAAAGGAACATGAAATGTGCCCTAGGCTTTGCTCTATCTCCTCACCAACAAAAATTCATGGCTGGCTCAGGTTCTGCAGACTTTGTGTGAATACTTTCAGCAAGTTGAAAACAGCCTTGAGGTGTGTCAAGTGGGATGGAGAGACTGTCACACAGAAACCACCATTTGATTAGTTTGGATACACAAGTGCCCTGAAACCTGCTGACTGTAAGCAAAGACATTAAAGTAAATTAAGGTTTCTTCCCTGTTTAACTCTTGAAACACACGGGTTTTCCTTTGCACCCTTTAATTGGGAATAAACCAGCACACTGTTCTTTGAAATACCACTGTAATCAGCCCTCTTTTGTCCTCTGCCCCTGTTTCTGGCTGGAATACAACCAGTGAAACTCTGTGGTACACCAAACCAGCTGCCAGCTACATAGCAAATTACTTTCTTACTGACTTAGGGTAAACAGAAACACATTTTTTAAAAAAGTGAATAAAGGAAAAGGCAGATGTAATGTAATGTATAAATTCCATAGATTAAAGAAGTTCTTTTACCGTTAGGAAGCAGCAAAACACATTTTTTGATAAAATTAGAAGAATATTCATAGTACTACTACTAATTAATGTGTGAAATATTCTGAAAAAAGCTTTTGAATTATGTATGATAGCTCATTGCTTAACTGGAGACAAAGAAACTTGGCTTTTAATTCTGGCAAAGCCTTTATTATGTGGGCTTTTGGTAAATCATTCCCTTTCAGTTTACCCTTTAGTGCCAATGTGGAGCAGAAAAGACAGAATTCAGATGAAGCCCCAGCTCTTGGCAGAGAGGTTGGAAGGAGCTGATCTTTCAGTTGCCTTCCAGCCCAAACCACTCAGTGACGAGATGAGGCAACACCCCGACACACACACACGTTTCTCTCGCAGGTAGCAAAGTCACCTCCAAGTACCAGGGAGATGTTCAGGCCTGGCCCCTCACACTTCAAACCGCTGCTTTTGCTGGCAGCAGAAGCTCCCAAGTACTCAAGAGAAAGGAGCAGCTGAAAGCAGCTGAGAGAGTAAGGCTGGGGCAGCACTTCACCCATTCTGCAAACCTTGTGTTCCCTTCCCTGGCAAACACCCCGAGTGCAGATCAGGGCATTCCTTGCTTGACTTTGCAGCAGATCTGTTGAGTCTTGCAGGTATGCATTTGTCTATTATCACATTTTTGCCATATACCAGGGCATGGCTGGATCTACAGCTTTTTATAAGCATGCCCTGTAAGGGAGGAATCAGCCACTAGATACTCCAACATGTGCTCATTTGTGTGATGTGGCATTGAGATCTGTTCTGTTCTTCCCATCTAAACATAAAAAATATACTTTGCTGTTTTTGTCTGGTGTTTTCAACTGGTGAAGGGTCACAAGGCCCTGAGATGCCCACACACAGGTATTAATGAATAACGTTTTCCATAGTGTTGCATCTAAAACCCAGACAAAGTTTTCCCAGAGCTTTGGTTTTCAGTCCTATTTTTATTTACATCATTTCTTAACTCCAGTGCTTCTGGGCTCTCCTGTTGGAGCAGAAGGTGTGCTCATCGCACTGGTGTTGGTCACCATAGTTACTGGCTGCTGCAGGGAGGAACGCTGCTTCTATCTCTGCAACTTTGGGGAAGTGAAATTAGATATAACCCAAATGAAATACACAAAAGTGAGACAATTGAGGTTATGTTGGGCTGGTTTGCAGCCGTGTGTCTTGAATTACACCAGCCTGGCGGGTGATGCATGCGGGGGACCAGTGCTTGAAGACAAGGTGTGGGTGATTAACATTCACGGGTAGTAACAAAAGGCAGGAGTGAGTGTGTGCTTGCTGGAACAGGAGGAGCTCGATGCAGAGCCTGCAGCCCACACGGTACAGCCCCCACAGCCAGAGCAGGGATGGGGCACTGGGAGCGAGAATGGCGTGATCAGAGCAGGGATGGTCTGCTCGGAGCATGGATGCTCAGAGATCCCTGCTCAGCACAGGGATTGATGTATGTGCTCAGCACATCCCGCTTAACTAGCCCCTCTTTAAAGGGTTCTGTTCCCCGTGAGCCCCATCTGCTGCTGTAGGGAGCGGTGCCCGTGCCACAGCAGGGCAGTGGGGCAGGCTGGGGAGAGGGAAGAGTGAGCGTGCTGCTGTGGGCTGTCCAGAGCTGCCAACAAATGTAGGTGGTGCTGCTGCCTCTCTTGGAGAAAATGGAAATATTCACAGCGCCCGATATTCGGGCTGGTTTGTTCTCAGTGTCCTCCTCCTCCTCCTCCCCTGGAGCTGCTCTGAGCGAGGCAGGTGCCCAGTCTCAGGGAACTGCACAGAGTCACAACTGAACACAAAATAAAGATGCTGGACTCCAGTCAGAAGGCAGAAGAGAATCAGAAGGCTTTATTTACAATTCATTCAGCCTTTTTATAACATGCTGCACTAAAAAGGGCACATCATTGGTCTATAGGATTGACACCTCTCTCCATTGGTCAAGCGACAGAAAATACCCAACCAACACCTGGGAGAGAGGTTTGTTATGGGAAAAGGAATATTGTTTACATAGCCCGCTTCAGGCTACAGAAAGGCAAGAGAAAGCCAACATGGCTTTCTGAAGTGGAATACTTTTTATTAATTTGAACTTCACTTTTGAGTGGCAGAAAGAAGAATTCTAAGCAGAATTAAAACTAAGTCAGGGTCGCCCATCTCCTGTGGATTTGGGAACACTATATTTTCCCCTGGTGGGGAAAACAGCGACCATTTGCTTTAATTAACTTCAGATAAAAGATACTCATACATAGAATTACTGTCTTTGGAAAGTAACAGTTTAATTAATACCTTGAAGTCTTATCTGGTTAAATCTAGCAAAACTACTTCATTCTTGCTGCCTCTTCAGGGATAAAGGAATATTTTATATGGTACAAATACGAAAGTTGTATAAGAACACAATAACAAGCTGCTCCAGGTTATCAGACTCCTCTTTTGGTATTCCCCAAAGCACCTCACGGAGTCTGCTTCACTCCTACTGACAAACTACCTCCACAGAGCAACCAATTTCTGTCAGTACCTCGAGCAGAAATTTGAGAGGCTTTACTGTCCTGCACAACTGGAATGCTCAGTGTGTATCACCAGAGCTTTTTGGAATTAGTTTCTGTTCAAATTACACACAAAAATATGAGCTCTTTTCTTCCCAAATTCAAATACATTGAAAGCTAGGGTAAATATTTCTGGATAAAGAGAAGAATGATGAAACCTCTAGGGACACTAACACCAAGATTTATGATTTAAGACCTACAGCTGATAAAACAGAAGAAACTGCCTTGCTCCTGATGATGCTGAACGTTAGGTTTTGCTTCAGTTGTCTTCATTACTTTGCTGACAGGAGGGGAAGTAACCAAAATTTCCCTTCTCTCACTTATATTTGTTTCCATATTTAAAAAGGTTTTCTGAGAAAACAAAAATACATTTAGCAATATAATAATTATCTATAATTTTTAAATAGTGATGTATTAAGAAATTCCCAAACTTGAAATCACATTTTGTCCTCTTTTCAGCTTCTAGCCTCTCCTTAGAAGTTTTGACTTCAGTCAGGTTCAAATACACAGTAACGAAAAAGAAAGAATAAGCAGAACTTCAAACTTTAAAAGGTGAAATTACGTTAAAAATCTAAGTACAAAAATGAATGCAACCTCACTGAGATTTTTTTGGAGTGCAGACAATAGCTGGGTCTCAGGGCAGTGCTGCACTGAGTGGGGAGATGGAGGAAGTGCTCCTAGTGGTGCTGCTGAGGGCACAGGCAGCTGCTCTGCTCACGGAGAGTTCCAGAGCAGATGTGAGCAGACAGAGAGGTCACCCTTGGCATCCACTGTGAGCCAGGGCAGGAAGCCTTCAATGTGCTCCTTGCTGAAGCTGCAGCTCTGTAACTTCAGGAGAGACTGTTGTGGGCTTGGCAGTGAAGATTATTTTCTGTACCCGTATATTTCTATTCTTTTTGGTTTCAGCATAAACAAGAAAAGAATACATATTCGTTTGCTGCTAAGCTTTTGTAATTTGTCTCTAAGAATTGGAAAGCTACCAGAAACTTGTGCCCAAAACAGATTCTTGTTTCCCCCAAGACCTAAACAATTAAGGACTCATCATTTTATTGCCAATTGTTCTAGAGTCATTCCTGTGCACAGTTTTAAGACAACTCTGAAACCATTTAAACAGTCGTAATGTCCCCAGTGCAGAAAGCCAGAGCACTGAGGCAGCTTCACCTTCAGCCTCAATGACTGGGAGTCCTTCTGCTGCTCCTACAGATCTGTCAAACATATCTGATCAATTTTTGGAACTTGGTGATATCAACTTGATAGTGGCTAATGAGGCTGTTTCATGTTGTCTAATGATTTTTCAGTAATATTTTCTTCAAAGTGTCTAGATCAATGATCAAAATACACTCTTAGAAAGAATTTTCTTGGTAACTGACATTTTGTAGTTCACCTCTAAGACCTGATGGTTTTCTTTTAGAAGTACCTGTCTGTGCTCTATACTACAGCATAGGGTGAAACTGCAGGAAAACTCCAAACTCTTGAGTTTCAGGAATTAAATTCCTAGGCCAGAGCTGAGAACTATTTAAATTTGCATCTCTAATGTGTAGTAGTGAACAGGAAAATTATACACGTGGCAAAAGAGAGGGCAATGCAGCCAAGCCTCTTGTTAGCATCTAGTTTCCATGTAGAATAGATATCCATCATTTTAATAAGTGTACGACATTGCTACAATAGCAGTATCTGGAATATGAAATTTGTTCTTTTGCAGTTTTTGTTTGCCAGAATATTTACAAAAAAATTACACCCTTTTGTGTGCTTGGTGTCTGCAGTGGTTTTTGTCTTGTCTGTTTGGCTGTGAGCTCTTCAGAGCTCACACCAGCTCCTACTCTGTGCTGCACAGTGACTTTTGCATAGCAGGGCCCTGGACTCATAATGTCCCTGGACATAACTGTAGTGGATATAATAAACAAAATAACTTATCCACTTTCTTCCACTTGGCTGAGCTTGCTTTTTCAGTGTCACTTCTCCATGCACAATGCATGAAGATTGATCTGAGTGAAGAATGGGTTCTTTACAACCTTCAAATCCTTCTCTGTAAGAAAAAGAGCCAGATGGGATATTCCAAATGTACACACTAAACTGTGTTCAGAGGCTTCACTGGGACTGTTTCAAGTAGTATAACCCTCAGTTTAGGACTCTCCTTCTCTTCTCAGCACAAGTGATTGGAACGATAATCCTTTTTTACCATGTCTCCTGATCTTAAACCTCTTACCTTTAATATGGCATCATTACAGCTCTCATGGATAAACATGTATTCTTTCACTTCCTTAGTATGGAGAACACTGGGAATGCGACCCTACTGTAGTATAAAAACAAGAATTGTGTCATAGAGGGATTCATCCTACAGCAGTGGGTCTAGTACAGCCTGGGGTCTAACTACACTTCATAAGAAAGTAGCAGCCTTTGGAATTTATCGTCAGGGGCCTGAAAATTGTCCCAGAGGTGCTTTTCCTTTTTGGTTTGTATCTCTTCCCTCCCTGTCAGCTGTGTTGGCCACAGTTATTTATACCTCTTTAGGGAGAAACAGATGTCAACAATAAAGGCAATAATAGAGCTGATTCAGTTTTTAGGTATTAGCCAAGATCTGTAAACACATCTCTTGATGTTGCTCTGCATTTGCCACGATAAATGTGACAACATTTAACCTGGAAAGCCTTCAAGACAATGCAGCTGCTTCCACAGGGATTTAATGTAGCTGGACCATAATCATCTTCAAAATCATCTTGTTTTGCCTTTGGCAAAGATCCATCTTCACTTTTTGAACAATAAGTGGTATTGCCTAAGGACAGCTTCATCCAGGAATCCTCCCTTGAAAATTGTGTCAGTGTGACTTCCAAGATTTTTTCTCTCATTTTTAGAGTTTTTACAAGGAGTGGAATTTCAGGGAGAAGAATTGGTTGTACATAGTCTGAATAATTAATTCTCATACCAAGTACATACCAGTGCTGTATTGCATGGGCAAACACCACAGGAGGGGATGGTCAGCACATGGAAATACATTACTGAAAATAAATCCAGTTTTAATACTGTGTTTATTCTTGTCTTGGGGCTCAGGGCTCTGTGAAATGAGGTCTCTGAGGCAGCCCCAGCAGCCACCCAAGGCATTTACTGCTTGGGTTATGCAGTGGGTTAGGACAAGTGTGAGGCAGAGCCAAGCTGGGCACCAGCTCTGTCAGGTGCCTGGGAAGGAGCTGAGGGAAAAGCCCAGGCCAGGCAGGAAAAGTCCAACTTCTCACCACTTCCCATTGTTTTGGATATAAGGGGTGCTGCTGCTGATCCCTGCAAGGCAGTATTCACATGCACTCCCAACACGAAGCAAGGAAATCAACTGACAAAGTGAAATAATCTGAGAAACCATTAGCTTTCTAATGACTCTTGGAAGTCTCATTAAAATTGGTCACTTACTGATTGTTCACATTGCTGGAAATTTGAGCAAAACATTGTGGGCTCCTTCCATGGCTGAAAAGTTAGGACAATTTTCTCTATTCTGCAAACAAAATTAAAAATAAAGAATAATGGATTTTTCTCAAGAGGCTTTAAGAGCTCCATTTGCAACCACTCCCTTTATTATTTTAGTAATCCCAGTACCAATATTAACTCAGTTCCTCCATTCCAAAACATTTCCCCTTCAAAACCAATCACATTTAAGCGTAAGGTTTATTATCCATGTTTCTTCTGACCAGGCAACTTGACAGTCCCCTAAGTTTTCAGTTCATGCTCCCTGATCAGACTGTCTCCTGCTAATTACTTTTTCTGCCTAATCATCACTAGCCAGTTTTGCTGCCTGATATAAACTCCCTTCATGGATGGCAAATGATATGGGAAAGTGAATAAGAGAGGGCTCATTCTCTCCAACAGGGCTTCATCAAGGAGAGAGAAAACCATTAGTGCAATGCAGAGTTTATGAGTTTTGTGTTTTCTTCACAATTTAGGGAATCTCGACTCTTCTCTAGTTTAGACCTAGCTCCTCAGTGACTAAATTAGGGTCAACTTTGTTTTGCAGACATTTTGGTCTCTCTATTCTCATGTCTGCATCTCCGTAAGTGCTCAAAACCTCTTTTGCCAGAGAGGACAAGGAAAGTCCATGATATTACAAACTGGAGCAGTTCTAGCCCCACGTGGGAGCAGCATGGTCCCAGGGAGAGTGAGGGGGACTGTCAGAAGAGTCTACTTTGAAATTTGGTAGCTACTTAAACAAATTGATATATGTATTCCTGGGTAGCTGAAAAGACCTCTCAGTTTAATGCTTCAGTGCGCTGTCAATGCATCAATAATCAGCTTAACAGGTGTATTTGTAATGTTCTTAAAATTAATAGAGACATGCTTCTCAATTTTCACTATCATGTTCTTTATTTGTTTGATAATAGAGTGCAAAAATTTTGTGACCCTGGAAAACGCGCTCTAATTTGCTAGAAGTGCAGATAATTTCTTCTGTCCTTTTATACTGCGCAGTGATGGCATCCAGTTGACTTCCTCAGCTGTTAGATGAAATTTCATTTGCTCTGGCTTATCTGTGTTGTCTGGCTCCAAGCAGTTCTGTGGTTTGTTTTTGATAGTGTCCATCAAACTGAATCTGTACTCCTAGGCAGCAAATGAAGCCTGATTTGTGCCAAATACATTGTACATTTACAGGTAGTGAGTGGCTGTCAATGCATGTTAATAATAGGGAATTGGTTGTTAGGGAGTAGGAATTTAATAATGCCTGGGAACTATCTGCTAGCAATAATGCTGGAAATAAATAACTACCTGAACCGCCTCTCCAGACAAGAACTGTCTGGCATGGTTTGCTAGAACTTTGCTACTGGGACTATAGAAACTGAAGTATTCTGTGTTTTGTGATATATACAGCCTGTCTGTGCATGTTATACCTGGTAGGGGCAGAGAACTACAACCCCTTCGATGGCTGTAACACTGAAAATTGGTGTGCAGCTGTCTGCCCTCAAGGATAAATACCACAGGATGTGTGACACAAACCCCACCAATGTGTGTCATCCATAGCCTGGCTCATGCACCGTTCCCATGGCACACTCAGACTAAATTCTGCTTTCTCTATCCACTCCAAATAATGCCTGAGTTTGCTGAATTGTTCTTTGACAAACAGTGCTACTAGAGCCTGTGCTGAGTGGTATCTCTCTGCCCACATGCATTCATTCCAGAGAGCTTATCCAAGGAGCAGAGTAGTGTAGTAATGCATTCTGAACCTTTAGACAGTCTGGAGGCTTTATATTAAAGCAGTCTTTTTTTACCACAATAATGAAATGTAGTCATTGACTATTTTATCTCTACATGTAGTGTCAAATTCAATAAAAATGCAATGATTTCAGACAGGCAGCTTCCCCAGAAATCTGATTCAATATTCAGATAATCATATCCTGTCGTGTTTCATTGTCAAGTGACAACTGAAATCCTTGGTTTCACTCCTAAACCACAAAAAGATACAGACTGGATTTGGGATTCCAGATATCCAGGGAAGCACAGGTGTTGCCCTTGTTATAACAGACTTGCAGCCACTGTGCCTTCTTCAAAAGAGTTCCAGATAACTTTTGAGGATGTGTCTTGATAAGAGTGACTGGGGAAAACATGCAGCAGGCAGAGAATTCTGTATGAGGGCTTTGTTTGTGCATCTGGAATAAGGATTCTTTCTAGCATTTTGTTTTTCTGTTCAAGGCACTCTGAGTATCACATGAAAAAGAAATACAGGCTCTCAGTGATAGAATTACAACTGGATAATGTTTTCTTATTCAGTTTGAGCTATCTTGGTCACTAAAAATACATTGTGTGTAAGCATGGATACCAAAGTGACTGGATATTTATTGATATTTTATGGTGTAGCTTCAGTTACAAGGCTGAGAAAAAACTTGCAGAAATTGCTGTGATATAAAGGTGTCCCTTGAATGTGAGATCCTTAAGCAAGTCCAGAGCCATGATCAATGGAGGATTTTCCTTGCTGATAAGTTTAATGAAAATACAGGCTAAGCTTCCTATGCCAAAACCCAGCGTTTTTCGTGAAAAAGAGAAATACTACAATAATTTCTACTACAGGAGTTTGAGTAAGAACTTTCTTTTCAAATGCATTAGTTTAGTAGCACACTAACTCTTTCTAAAGTACTTTATCTGAATTCTATTACCTTTTCTTCAAAGAAAAGGTCTTGGTTTAGTGGTTTGGGTTTGTTTTTGGTTTTTTTTCCCCCCTACATTTTGTGAAATTCTGTTTGTCCAATTTTCATTGATCCAAAGCATAAAAATCCTCTTTTTATTTCTTTTAAGAAGTTTTTTTTCCATTCTTTTAAAAAATCTTCAGGAGATATGGATGCACTCAGATAACTCAGAAATAGATTCTCTTAGAACTTCTGTGTTGCCATGAGCTTGCTCCTCAGTAGAGCAAACAAAAGTGGCTTTGACTCAGCTGAAAAAAAATGTCTCTCAGATGTTGCAAAGTCAGTGTTAGAGCAGCTCAGACTGTGCATGGGATAAGAGATGATTTTTCACAAAATTAGCATCAGGCTCCTGCAGAGTCCCTGGCGTGGAGGGAGCCCACCAGTGCGAGATAGGGAACTCTTGGGGCCTTCTCTCTGAAGTACACGTAATCAACTCTAAACCATGACTGAAACCTTTGGCCAAAACACTACAGAGTAATACCAGAATGCTGGAGTTTGTTTTTCCTTTGGATGTGTGTTGTGAATCTCAGATTCTTAGCCTTTCCCTTAGTATTTCTTGTAATCCCCTGCTGAAGGCAGGACAACAACTTCTTTCTTCTTCTGCAACTGCTTGTCTTTACGTTGTGTGACTGTCCCTGTCTCATTCTAAACTGCTGATATAAAAAGTCAATAATAAAATAATCTTACTGCAGTGTTTGTGATAGCTAGCATGTTCGAAATACACATAATAGGAATTGGAGAAAAGAGAAAAATAGAAAAGCATTTCCAGCTGAATTCTGAACCTCAAAACCAGTTTAATTCAGTTCAGGATCCTAGTTGAAGGCTTTGGCTTTATTTTGCATTTTTGGAGTTGATATTTTGTCTCACTCTTGTATGCATCACAATGCCATCTTACCTTTTAAAACATTATAGAGGTACTCAGACATTTTTAGGTAGTAGAATATAGTACAACTAAGTACAATACCAGTATACATTCACTTTCAGAGTTCCATTTTCCCCTGGGATTTTGAGGCAATGTAAGATCAAAAAGTTGTTTGTTTATATGCTGTGCAGACTGGCCTTGGCTTTCAAAAGCAGTTCTGAAAGCTTCTTTTCAGCAGCAGTTTTGAGGGCTGAGAGCATGTCAGTCAAACACACAAAGGCTGTAGCTTGTCCTGATTGCTTGAGTGCACCAGCCTTGCCTCCCAGTCTGCAACTTGCCCTTAATACATGAGCTTTTTATCAAAAAGATGTATTTATCTGGAAGCTAATCACAGGGTTTATTCTAATATGTGTGTGGTGGGGAGCTGAGAAGAGGAACTGTAGCTTGTTGATACTGCCAGAGATTCAGAATAGAAACCATGTGAGGCTGCTTCATCTCCATCCCTCCAGACAGAGACCTTGGGGAGGGGGAGCTGTAAGAGCAGCCCTGATGACCACGGAGCCTCTCACACACGTGAGCTCGTGGCTCTGCCTGAGACTGTGCCTGCTCTGAGCTCTTGGTTCAGCCCTGGCAGGTCATTTTCCACCCAACACCTGGCAGACACTCAGCTACACTTCAAAGTGAAACTTCCCAATGGAACACATTATTAATTTAGTGTCCAGTGCCAAGGTTAGTTGTCATTCCTCCAACAGAAATGGGATAGAACCATGAATCTTGCCATTGTATTTTTACAGAATTGTTATGGTTTGGCATTTCCAATCATCACCTGGTGGTACAGTATAACAGAACAGAGATGAGATGTTCTCAAAAGCAAAGCCAGAGTTGTTAGCTGATAATGCTTTCCTTTGGCTTGATGGTATTGTAAAGAATTTGAGAGCAACTGGAAATTAATAATGAATAATATCTGTCCAGCCTTGCCTTTTTATGATGATGCTTCCAAATGCAAGTGCATCTTACCCAGTGGGTTCAACACTGCCATCATCTCAGTTCTGACCTCTAGATAGATTACATTTTGTACAAAAATATTTTCTTTGATGCTCTTTATGTGTGTTCAGCCAATAAAAGTAGACATAAAATTGTGTTATATTTCCCAGAATGCAAAGAAAAGTAACAAGAATGAATTAATGTGGGGAACTATACTAGGCTGGTTTTGATATGAAATTAGCTTTTGCAACAAAGAGGTGGCCCATAAAAACTGAAAGTGTCTGAGGTTGCTGGGTATGATAAATTCAGATAGAGGAGGACATATAAGTTACTGGTTGTCAGGCAGCAACAGGCTGGGAATATCAGGATCAAAAGAATATTAACAAAGTTTTACATGAGACCATCAAACAAATCAGTGATGACAGACAACTAAAGCTAATCTAAGATAATTTTGGAGGTGACATTCAAATCAGTCTGTGCAGTGTGATGAATTGGGGAATTTGACAGGCTGACCCCAAAGTGTATTTCTGGCAAAATCTATTAGCAGAGAGGTGAGTTTTTAACAAGTGAAGAACATGAAAATATGGGACATGATGCATGTAATGTCAGCACAAGGATTGCTTCTCTATCCACTGAGGTCTCCTCTGTCCTTCTTAGGGATCCTTCTAACAGAAGCCTGATCAAAAAGTTGCAGTTAGGAACACATAAAGACAGGGCTTGGTTGATGAAAAGGAGATTTGAAGTTTATTATAGAAATTTTACCATAAGAAATGAAAAGACAAGAAGAAAATGAACAAGTTTTAACATTTTAAGGCACAGTAAATGCAGGATATTTCTTTTTTGATAAAATATCTGAAAAGAAATGAAGTTTATGAAGGAAATTACATTTTCCCCTCATATTATTTTATAGACAGATTTGCAAAAGTTTATGCTTTTGATATAAGATAAAGTGTTATCAAATCACTGGATATGGAGGAAATTCAAAGTTTCTACAGTCGGTGAATAAGGCAAGATCACTGGCTTGGCATTTGCTTCTGATGTGCTTACTTTGAACAACTTCAAGTTAAGAAGAAAAATACTGTTAAATAAATGAAGCAGTGTGGGAAATTAAGTGAAAAATGTGCCATAAACTTTGTATGAGTCAAATTCAGGAGGCAAGTAAGGACAGTGAAGTGTGGCTAGCTGGGTCTGAGAGTCTAAACATGACTTTCAGGGGTGAAAGGAAGTAATAGCTAGATATTTTAAGTCTATACGTGTATGGAGGTAGTCACGACTGGTTTTTTGTGTGAACTTAAAATTCAGGAAGGATCTCCCTCCCCAAATTAAAATTGGATATGCTGGACAAGTTTGCAATATTAAGATTTAAGTAAAATATCAATGATGTTTCTAAGCCAACCTGCTTTCTCTTCTTGTATCTAGAACATGGATACCTGTCAAGGAATGGTCAGAACCTTCATAAATACTTTGTTTAATTTTAGTCCTATAAATGAATTCATTAACTGTGGTGTAGATTTCTGTTGCTAGAGGTGAGGCGTGTATCGATTAACCTAGTAAAAATATTATCCATTGTGCCATTTGAGAGGAAGATATAGATCCAGAATGTGTAAAACTATGGATCTGGGCTTGTGAAAATGGAAGTCAAATATTTTCAAACCTTTTGACAGCTGCATTAGCATCAGTCATTTGAGAACCTTTACATGAAGTGCTAACTAAAGAAGAATAATGCCACTGGAAAAAAAATATATATTCTAAGCAGGCAAACTGGAGAAATAATTACTTGTATAGAAAAAACCCACAAGGACTGAGTAGGTTTTGAAGGATTGAATTAGCAATAAAAGTAAATGCAGACCTATTTGTAAAAGTTGCTCTGGAAATTTAAGTGAAGTATGCTTTCCCAGGGAATTTTTATCATGGGGCCAGGAAAAAAAAACACACCAAACCACAACCCAACAACAACAAAAACAAAAACCTTCCTATGGTAGAACTAATGTTTTTCTTTACATGCAAGGGGACCCTTGTGACGCTTCTGAGGCCAAAATTAGGAGGTATGGTAACTTGTGTTCTTTTGTGCCAGGAAGAAGATACTAGATAGCCTATTATAATCATCATAATACAGATATTAGTAATAAATATGAGAAGCTAGGTTTGACTTCTGTCAAATCTTTTATCAGCTGGCCTGGGGGGTTATTGTGAAAAAAATAATGTCCTTTCTCAAACCCAGCCTTTCAGAAAGTGCTGAAAGGCCACGTTGCTCTGCACAGCCTGTGGCACTGAGCGAGCCCCAGGTGTTGCTCTGCTTGGCTTCCTCTCAGAGCCAGGCACACAGGATGGTAGCACAGACACTGTCAGGGGCCTGGCTGAAGGAATGCCAAGCAAGGCCTGACTCTATATATTGACATTATAAATAGAGCCTTAGATCCGTAAGATATGGAAAAGCATATAGAATACAGAAGTGTTTTATTCTCATTTGTATTGAAAACGTACTTGTTTCTTTAGTTTCACTGTGGTACTTTATGATTTTCTCTTGTTATGTTTCCTCTTGCATGATTAAACTTTTCTCTGTCTTTTCTCCCTCTTTACTTTCATTTTAATCTTTGGGTCTCATAGTGATTCTCTAGTCACGTTACCTTTATATGAACTTGGACTACTGTGAATGAACCATGCTGGTAACTAATAGAAGGTTTTCTCCTTGAGGAAGAGCTTTTGGAACAGGTACTTAGGTCAGTTCTTTCACAGCATCTCTTGCAATCCCATCCTCTCTGTATGGCAGAAGTTGTTGCACACAAAACCAGATCCTGTCCTTTGCTGCTGCTCTGGGCTGAGGTACCTGACACTTCACGTGCTGAAGGTGGCACGTGGCTCCTGGCTCCTAAATCTGGCTCTGCTGCTCCCTGGTGCTGTGGGCCTTTGAGCAGAGATGTGTGTTCCTCCTTTGCTGCTCCAGGCCTGGGGACCACGAGTTCCAGCCTGGCACAGAGACAAGAGGGTGATTGGCAGGTTTGGGTCTTTTTGAGAGACAGCAGCTCGCCCCTCCTGCTGCTGTTCTCTAGCCAAACTTAGCTTCTGCTTTGGAAAAGAACAGTGCAGGCCAGCTCACTTCCCAGGAAAGCTTGAGAAATTCTGTGAAAATAAACAGCCTTGCAGAGGTGAGGTATTTTTTCCTGTCCTACCTTCTGAGCCTGGGACAGCAGCTCACAGTTTGCCGGGACTTTGTTGAGTTTCCTGGGGGTATTGAAGCACAGCCCTCAGGTACGGCATTGATGCTGGCGCTGGAGACTGCGCCAGGCTGGTTTCTGTGGGCTCACATCCATATTTTACAAGTGAGTCACCGCAGCAAACTCTGCCGTGTGCAGAGCAGTGCCTGTACCAAAGCAGGGCAGCCGTGGGAGGGGCACCCAGGGCTGCTCCCTGTGTGCTCTGAGCCCCTCATTTACCCGTGGAAGCGACACATTAATGCCGCCAGCAAGGGAAAAGCAAATGTTCTGGGGATGATTTACATGCTGTGAGAGGAGGTTTCCACAGGTTCCGTTTGCTTAGTCACCCTCAGGATGCTCACTTAAAAAGGAACAAATAAGGAACCTGATGATTACTGCAGGTAAAGGCTGCTCAGAAGCTGTTAGGTACAGAAATCAAATACACATCCACAGCAGCCTCACACAGCACAAGCAGACATATTTTTTTCTCCTTCATATAGAAAAATATTACATAAATATGCTTCTCCTCTGTTGGAGGAGAGGAGAACTAGAGATTTTTTTACTTCTTTTCAGCAAATAAAGCCAGTATGATAACTCTCTTTTTTGTACTGTAACCACTTACAGTCCTGTATCCATTTACATACCAGAGATCTGTCTTTATTAAGTTATTCGGCATTAACCCTCATATGTAAAGAGCTTGGGTGACCAGTCTGTGAGTCAAAACATATTCGAACATTTACAGCAAAGGCATCCCCCGTATTTAGGGAAAACATTCAAACAATAAAGAAAATCTCTAAGCTTAACAAAACCCCAAGGAACAGCCTGGCAGGGATGGAGCAGCATGAGGTTTGCCTGTTGTAGGCTGAATACTCTGTCTGGAGGCAGAGGAGCAGCTGGTGGCTGATTGCCCTGGGCTTCAGTCAGCCAGCAGCATCTGTAGGAAAATAGTCAGTGACAAAGACATGTCCCTGTCAGGAAGCAGGAGTCACCTATAACACACAGTTAACAAAGTCTCCAGTTTAAAAGGTTATTTTATCTGCATGTTGGCCTCTTACAGATGGGAAACTCTTCAGTTGCCGAGGACCAAAGGTGTGGTTCACATTTATTTGATAGGACATAGACCAATATTTGCCTTTATATTACCCCACAATAACATGAAGGACAATAAAGCCAGAGACAAGAAATGTGTGAAATGAAGACTGGCTGTATGCAAATTCACCCCTAGATTTCCAGGCACCTCCTGGGTTCTTTGTTTCCTCACTTCTTTCTGCCCATGGAGAAACTCCTTTGGGAAGGGCCTTGAAATTACTTAGCAAAATGGGATGCTCTCTTCAGTCACTTTTACTGAATAAATGCTGCTTAACAACATCAACTCTCCAAGTTCCTACCAACCAGTGTGACTGTAGGCAGAGTTGGCAGAGGTATCCTGTCCCACCAAAGCTCAGTGAGGGAACAGGGGCTGGCTGTTGGAGCACTGGTATGGAGCAGAAGGCTATTTCCACACCTGCATTAGAGTTTGGGGATGGAGCTGCTCGGCGAACACAACTGCTCTGCTTTCACACAAGAGGTGCAATTAATGCTTTTTAATGGAAATTAAATTCTGTAGCAGCTGATGATCCAAAATGTTGACCAAAAAAATGGATCCTAATGAACTGTGCAATTCTCTTAATTCAGTTAGTTTACATAATTACATTTCTACCTCCTACTCAGCTCAATAATTGCACCAATGTCCTATCTTGAAAGCCCATCTTTGTGCCTTAATGGAAAGGTTTAAATTATGCTGACCCACTCTGCTAATAACAGTGATCAATAGCACTGCTTCATCTCAGTTTGTTTTTAAAGAGCCATCTATGTTGCTGGGTTGTCACAGTAATTGGGACCTGCAGTTACAATCAGCTCTTCCAGGTGTTGCAGAGATGGGAAGGATAGTTTCTCTTCTGGCTGTTTGGGACAGTTAGAAGTTGGTTTTCTTCCTTTTTCCTTTTGCTTCCTCAGTGTCTGAGAAATCAGTGAGCAATCCACTGTTGTTCTGTAAACAACTCCTTGGGAGCAGCTTGAGTTTACAAAACAGTAGCTTATGCCAACCAGCTGGTGAGAGCAGCTCTTCTCATGCCACGTGGTGACACGTGAAGTCAAAGCCAGGTCAGTGCTTACACCAGCTGAGGGTCTGGCCTTACAAACCTGCTGCATGTGTCTACCTGGGATCCCTCTCCTGGTGTCAGGCCTGTGACCAGCCTCAGTGCACAAGAGCAGACAATGGTCCTGGCAAGTGCAAGGTCACAAAATTGTCCCTCCCCTTGAAGAAAATATATTTTACTTTTGACCATCGATATGTGCTTTTGTTGTTTTTTTTTTTTTCTTTTTTCCAGAGTGTTTCAAGATGAGTGATTAAAATATGGAATCTAAAAAGCATTTATGAACCTGCAGACTTAATGTGCTCTGCAGGAAGTGTTTATAATTGCATGTCTTCTTGAACCACTCTGCATATATTATTGTTCTTGTTGCCTTCACAAACACTACCACCCCTTCTGCTCAAGCAGCACACACTCAGCAGTGGTTGGAGTTCATGGGCTGCAGTAGCTTTGTCTATTTATATAATTTAGAAATTAAAGAGGTTTTATTGTCTATTATTCATATTTATTATTAATTATTATTTTTTGTGTTGCAAGGCTCTGAAAAACTAGACAAACAATGGTTGAGCTACAAAAAAAAAAGGGCTTTTGCTCTTAAACACCACAAGGGTTTTTCCTTGGTGTTATTTTTCATTGTTATCCCTGGTCATCCTACAGTTTTATTACAGTTATCACTCTGAAGGAAACCGGGAAAAAATCTTGCTAATGATGAATCAGTATGAGATAAATCCTGTCAAATCCCCTTCATAGTAATGATACCTTTGTCACTGCCACTGAAGCTTTGTTTTGCTGCTGTTGTTTGGCCACTGTCCCTCTGTCTTTCAGGGGTAATTTCAAGTCATTCCCTTTTGACTGCTTCACCATGCATGTGAGCCATGCAAAAGCATCTGCCAAAAACTCTGTCAGCTTTGTTCTCAGATGTATCTGCAGTTGCCCATGCAGACTTCAGACACAGTGGTTCAGTCAGTTCACACTCACTGTCTGAGAGATGTTTCAGTAGCACACAGAAACCTCATCCCCCTAGCACATGGCTCTGTGGGATACAGTGAATACTCTGGGAAAATACTGCCAAAGAGGTCAAGGTTTAGGTTTTGGGTTTTCCTTTCCTGGAACAATTCCAGTGGTCACTACTGGATAGCGGTGTAGTGATGCTGCAGTTCCTTGCGTGGCCACCTCACGTTTTTGAACCATGGAGCTGGGTTATCAAACCCAACTGCAAATGGAAGCCTTCCAGTTTCAGAAGGAAAAACCTTTTCAGCAAGCTCTGGAACAGCCCAAGGCAGCTGCATGCAAATCACTTCTCTGGGAGGGGCATTGTACAATAGTATTTCAAGCCATGAAGAGCAGGCAGGGCTCCTAACTGGGAAAACAATTGCCTCGAGACATCCTCAGGAAAACCAAAAGCTTTTTTTTTAGCATTTCAATGGATGGAGAAGGACATGAGAGAGTTTTCTCTGCTGTTATTTGGTGTAAGCAGGCAGTGTGCAGGAGATGCTGACTTCTATACAAATAACAATTCCTCAGCTTTGAAGTGTGAACACCAGGAAGGCAGAACATCTCAGGGGCTCACCTTGTAGGTGCAAATGCCTAGAAACAGGCTTAGTAAAGGTTCTGTGAACATGGCGAAACAAAGAAGCTCCAAAAGCAGCCCCACTTATGCCAGATCATCAGTAATATGCAAAGTACTTAGTTTCAGGGGAAAAGAAAAATAAATATATATTGTTCTCATTAGCAAGTGAAGCCCTGGTGGTATGAAGAGGATTGTGTTGACTTACTTTATAGGAGGATTTAGTTTTGCAGTATGTGTGCTTGGATGCTAAAAAAAGCAGCAGGTTTCTTCACAGAGTGCATAATTTTGCAAGTTTTATACTTACTTCAGGCTGATGATTTCCTGATTATACTGTGTCCTTTTGCTGCAGAAGCTGTTGATTTTTGCAGAGGAAAAAAAAAAAAGACAAAACTGAAATGTAGAAACTGTAGTGCTGTTATTTTGTGGTGACAGGAAAGATGCACCAGCATGCAGGTTTATTCTTATGTGACACATAATTGCTCAGAAACTATTTTTAAAACCAGGCTGAAAGAAATCACAAGGATGGCAGGGATAAGCTGTCATTTGACAAACCTGCTTAGGTTCCATGCAGGGAAAGTTTTGAGGGGTATTGGGACCATGACTGCAGCATCCCTCTGCCAGCCTGCTCAGCTCACATCAGTGACCACATCACCCAGCCTGCAATGTCCACTGCTTGCCCTCTGCAGCATGTAATGGGCTCACTACCCCAGGGAAATTCTGGCTGAACAAAAGCTTTCTGAATGCTCTGCAGACCCATCTCATTTTTATCTAACTGCAGTTTGCTGGCACTATAAGCATTTATAAATCTCCATAATGCCAAACATTGCCTCCACTTATAAACCTTGCATCACTAATGTTCTTAGACTGTTGTGACTGCAGCAACATTATCCCCACTGTATCTTTACTTTTGCAATGTTCTGTGCTAACAGGAAGTTTAGAATGCCCAGCTCTCAGAGAAGCCAAGCATGCTTTCTTTTATGTTTAAAAAACACGTTTCAGCTTTTCATCTGAATCAAATATTGTGCTCCCCATTTCCTACAGAAACCCTTGATGTGCAGCTCCAGGTATGCAGGATTCAAAGGCATTCTAGTTTATTTGTCAACCCTAACTCAGTCCCTCCTTCAGTGAGGATTGATCATATCTTAGTAAGATTATTTCTGTGTACTCTGTGGGTATGTAGCATGACAGTCAAATGTCCAGCCTTGCCAGCCCCTTTAGCCCTCAAGAGAGTGAAATATGTTCCCTCACCAGAGGAGGAACAATGTTCAGTTGCAGCTGAACATTCAGGCTTATGTCTGCTCGGGCTGAGAGGGAACAGCTTCAGCTCCAAGGGTCACTGACCACACTGACAGGGATCTCCCCATGACAAAGGTTGTTTTACTGAGTCTCTTGGCACTGCCAAGAACAGAGGGATTTTGAATAAACTGTTGATGTGATATGTAAAAAGAAAAGGTTTTGGGTTGTGTTATGTCCAGCCTGGTACTCAAAGTCCCTTTAAGCAATCCTAGGTTGTTTTCAAGCACAAAACACTCAGAGTGCACACACTGCTGCAGTGCCATCCAGAGTGACCCTGTCCTATCAACCCAGAGAGGCAAAAACCCAGCTTAGACTGAAAGCTGCAGTTCTTGAGCTGCAATGTGAGACAAGAGACCTTGGCCAGTGATGTGACATTCCTGGGAGAAGCTCATTTCATGGACCACTTTCGCAACCACACTGATTCCACAGACATAACACAAATAATGTGTCCTGTTTCCGAGTGATAATGTGTGGGAAGAGAGATGGAGATGGTGCTGAAGGCAATCTTGCCCCTGATGTATTGCAGCTGTGTTAATTACCAAAGAGTGAGAACAGCTTTGGGTGTGATAAAGAGTGAGTTAGCTGGGAGGGGGTTCAGTTGGAGTCTGCTGGCCGTGCTGTGAGGAGGAAGGGACAGGAGGTTGTGCAAAGGGACAAAGAGCGTAAGACATTGTACAAGGGACAGACAGGGTTATGTGGCCATGCTAGGGACAGGAACGAGCCAGCTGGAACTGCAGAAGGAAGAGACAAGAAGAAAGAGCCAGAGCTGTGTGGAGCTGCCCATGGGAGGTACACAGAAAAGGTATGAGAGAGTTTCAGAGAACAAGGTGCTGATGCTTGAAGCCACCTTTGGTGTGAGTTGTACCTCCTCTGTCAATAAGGTACATTAAAAACTTATTAGCCTTTATAAGAAGTAAAAATGCTGTCAGAAGGGCTGCCTTTTAGTAAATGTGCAGGTCTGCCATGCTCAGTCAGCCATGATAAACCATCCATCTTGGAGATCATCTGGCAGCCAGCAAGCTGAACAAATATGTTTATACATTGAGCACAGAACCTTGGGGATGTAACTAAGAAACTGAATTATTACTTCTGTCCCTGAAGGCTGACTGTTGTTTAAAATGCCAAGTTATTGGGTTTTATACACTTTGCAATACAATTTATCACTCATTCTCCTAGTAAATTTTCAAATACAAGTATCAGAACATGATCAAGGGTACTATGGAAACACACTGATTCAATTTAAAGACCAAGCAACTAATCCTTATAGAGCTGTGCTTCTATAATTATGTACTTAGAGTTTCAGAGAGTCACAAGTATACTTGAAGGAAAATGTTCAGTTAATGTGAATTACTCTAATTTATCATTGGTGGTAGTAGGACAATCTCTAGGAACTGTGAAGGATAGGTGGTAACTCAATGTGTCCTGCAGGAAATAGCAAGAGAATACCCGTCCTAAATATCTTGTTGTCTCTATAATCAGCATTCAAAGGAAAATGGATGAAAAATCACTATCTTATCTACTTTTAAATATGCTGCTGAGATGGAGAAATGATGTGACTTGGCCAGAGACATTAAGAAAATCTGTGTAAGAACTTTCCACTGAACTAAAGAACTCTTCTGAGAAATTTTCTATTGAAACTACCTTGTACTAGAAAATGTGTGGGTTGTTTGCTTTTTTCCCTCATAACAAGGGTGTCCTTTGCACATTATTTTTCCTGTGAATTAAAAATGGAAAAGTCTGGCATAATTAGTGTTTCAGCTAAAGTATTTCAGACACCCTTCTTGGAAAATTTACAGAACAACTTATAAAAGCTTGTCTTATGTCGTGGACAACCTCTACTAAACATTGTTAATGTTCAGTTAGCTCTGGTATTGAGGGCCCAGCATTTCAGTAATCACCAGGCTGTCTGTATGCTCCTTGAAAAGTAATCACAATTACTTCAACAACAGCATTCATCCAAAAGCAAGAATGACTCAAATTTAATTCCTGCCCCATGTGTGTGATCTGTGAAACAACAGAGAATATTTGTGGAGTTCCTTCTGTGCAGTCTATGAGAAATAAGCTGCCTGAAGGTTATATATCTATTTATTTTTTAATCTAGGTTGAACATCTGATTGTGGAATATGCAATCCACTAGGGGAGAGGAAAAAGAAAACCTGCCCTAACCTTATAATTAGCACAAATGAGTACAGTGTCCTAGGGACAAAAGCTCTGTGCCAAGCTCTTGTGCCAGCAAAGTTTCTGGCACAGGGACAGTTCCCCAAGAGGAGGCCATGTGAAAAAAATAATAAAATTAAAATATTTGTGCCTCTTAGCCCAATCCTTTTCTCCCTATAACAGTTGGAATGCCTTGCAGAGTGCAGTGACTGGTGAACTGTTCCACGTGCTGCTCCAGCAGAGCCAGGCATTCCCCACAGCTCTGGACCACTGAGGACACAGTGCTGGGCAGCTGTGTTGGCTCTGTGGTGCCCAGTGCTTGACCCACTGCTGCAGGGGCTCTGCAGGAGATGCCTCACAGCCTCCCTGGGCAACAGAATGGCACAGCAGGGGCTGGGATGCAACTGAGAACTGGGTCAGCAGTGACCTGGAGCACATTCAGACAGAAACTGTCTGCTTTCATGCTTATATACAGCTGTTTCCTGTAGCTCTGGGAGTTATTAAACGTGCTCTGCTTTTGCTGTCAAACACCCTAATTTAAAACCATATTCTTTAGGACCTGGAGAAGCTGTTAAAAAAACAAACAAACAAAAAAAACCCACCACACAACAACCCAACCACCACCAAAAAAACCTCAGAGTAAGAGAAAGTAATTTGTGACCATGTGCTTCTCTCATCAAGTTAATAACTCATTCTTGGAGTTGAAAATGACACAGCATCTCAGAGATCATAAGGATTTACATGGCTAGCTACAAGGGAGAGACCTACACCTTGTAATGCAGTAGTTCACATTTAATAGGCTCTGGAAGATGTTTTTTTCAGATTTGTAGAACTTTTCTGCATCCTTGAAGAGCACAGGCAATACCCCCATTTAAAAATAATGTGAAGGAAGAGAGGATCTATGCTTTATTTAGAAACATATTTTACATGCACAAAATGATCATTAAGTGATTTAGTTCTTTTAATTAACTTATGCTTGATGTAAAAATACAGCCTGCCTTTGGGCTTGTCATCAAGGAAATGGTGACAGAATAAAATGCTACCACACAAAGAGTGGACAAAAACTCCAGCTTATATCAATTTCTGTGCTCCTAACACACTGGAGCATCAGTTCATTGCCAGAAAAAGATGAGGGTTTAAGCAGAATGGAAGCTTTTTCCTCAAAACTGCCTAAAACCCGAGCTGCATGTACATCCTTACAGGACTGTGCACTTCTAATTCCTTTCACCTTGCTTGGTGCTGTTGCTTATGGGGCCAGTGCCTTCTGCAAAGTAGAGGAGTGGTACAGGGGAGCCAGTCTTCCCCCTGTGCTTACTCTGCATCACTTGCATCCTTTCTGTACTGACACCTCCTCAAAGCCCTGCACGTGGTGGTTGTCAACCACCTCACTGGCTGGAGATGTGCTGCTTTTGTGCATTTTGAGGTAGCTTAGTAAAGAGTTCTTTGTGTTTTGTTACTTTCAGCAGGATTGGGTAGTTCTCCTGTGGCTCTTCTCTGAGGTACATGACACAGGATTCTAGGGGTTTTTCTTAAATATGTATTATTTTATTATTTACACCCTTGGGCCCAGATGCATAAAAAATTGCCAGTACCTGACTGATTAGATGAAATTATGTGACAAATCTGGAATCTCTTTCAACCACCTATAAAGTCCCATAAGCAAAACTGAGTGCTGGAGAGGAGACTTGTCCTGAGTGAGACTGCTGAGTTTGTTAATGCCTATTTAGCTTAAAATGCTTAATTGCCAAAGAAGATGCTGATAAAGATTCATATCCTTCCTGTCTCAGCCTGGGTCTTGTGTTAAACACTGCTGAGGCCATTCTGGGCTTAAAAACCTAAGCTACATTTGGTGTCTCTGTTGTTGCTGTCAGCCACAAGCTGTGACAAGCAAACAAAAACCACCACTTACCTTAAACATGAAAGAACAGGAGACACAATTTCAGTAGTTTAGCATGACTTACCCAAGTCAGCTTTAAATATCTTAGAAAGTGCTGCAACTTGGGTATTTATGTTTTCACTGCTCACCTCAACTAACACAGTGATTGGCTGTAGAGAGGACCACAGCTGGCACAGCTTTGAGGAACATATGTGAAGAAAACATCAGTTTGACTGGAAGCTGGTTTTGTGGCTGCTGGCAAAATGGGGAAGAGAGCCAGAGCTCTCCTTTTTGGGGCTATTTTTTGAATTGCTAAACAAATTTCCTGTTCTATGCTTTATGAAAGGTACTGATACTGCAGTACTGATACTGCAGAGGAAAATGCAATTTAATAAGATTACTTAATGTTCTCTGTTAAAGTAAGGGAGAGTTGCTAGCAGTTTTATTCTTTGTCAGGGCTATAAGGAAAGACTTAAGAGATGTGAGAGCAAAACCAGAAAGACAAGGCAACTATATAGACAATCTATCTACCTACAAATAAAGAGAAGTGATTACTTTTTCTCAGTGAAAGGGAAAGGGTGACAACTGAAGCCTTAGAGGTGATAGAATGAAGACACTCTAGAAAAATATTTGGAGAAAACATTGTTATTTAGAAGTGAAAGAAACTGCAATGCCATTTATCAGAAATTTGTGGAATAAGCGGATCATCTTTGTCTGCTGTAAGCTAACCCTTGATGAGGTACTTTGTCTTTCTGAGCTAGAGTGAGTTGAATCTGTAGTGTCAGAGTTAAGCACCAGCCCCTGCTGAAAGGTGTGTTTCTGACTCAGAAATGTGGCAGAAAGTGAGTTTTTTGGGTTGGTCTTTCTACTGCCTTTTTTGTTTGTTTGTTTTTCCTGCCCTGCCTTGCTTTTGCACATCCTTCTCCATCCCCCCAAGTTTTGTGGGTTTTTTGTTTGTTTGTTTGTTTGTTTTTTGGTTTGTTTTGTTTTGTTTTGTTGTTTTTTGTTTGTTTGTTTGTTTTTTTCTGTTTTGTTTTTTTTGGGGGGGTTGTTTGTTTGTTTGTTTGTTTGTTTTCGCTGAAGTGTTGGTCCTTAAAGCAGGCACTGGCTGGAAACCACTAATCAAGTATGGGCTTTCACTTTTCAGATGGTAGGGTATAAACTATGAGCATGTACCCATTCTGAAACCAAAATGTGCTTAGTCCTTCTCAAGCAGCTTTGCCATTGCTGCCCCAAGATTGCTGTTGGATAGGATAACAGGGATAGCAAGGAGAGCTGTCTCACTGTCTTCACCAGCCTGCTCCACTCTGCAGCTGTAAAACCTGCTGTTCTTAAAGGTTTAAAAGGACAAAAGATACTTTATCAATTACTAGTTAGCAACACTGTGCTACAATGACTGCCAGAACTGGAGAACTAGGTACAAAATTTCGTGTCCTCTACTTGTAGTTCCAGAGACTGAGTTTAGTTTTTAGCCATACAATAAACCCTCTTTCAGCTTGGCAAATTATTCAAAATGTACCTTCCTGAACAAAAGTGATTCAAGGATATAAAATGCTTCCAGATACATTTAGGAGATTATCATTAAGTAAGAAACCTGAGCAGAATGCATGTGAGGTTTGCAGTCACTTGTGCAGTGTGAGAGAGGGAATACTCTATCCTTGTGCTTCATTTAGTTTCTAGAAGGATCCTGGGTTCTCAGAAGTGTTTGCTGAGCCTACTGGCAGCGAAAACAGAAATAGACAGTGACTGATTTAATTAAATGATAAAAATCTATCACCACCACGCCAGGAAAACGTGCTCGAGGTAAAGAGCACGCTGAGAAAGAGGAGAGCTGTCATTCCTGCCTTTGACAGGTGCCCCTGGGTCTGCTCTGGGGCTGAGGGCAGGCAGCACCAAGGGGTGGCATCAAGGTGATTTATTCTCCTGGCTCTGAAGAATTTTTCAGATGTAAAAACTGACCCTCATAGGGACAATGAACTGAGGGAGGCCACCAACACAGAGCTGGAAGGACACTTCTTCCTTCTCCCATAGGTTGCTGCCGTGCTCTGACATGCTTCAGGGTTGTGACACAGCTCTCACTTTCAGACAGGAGAAGGAAAAAGAATCCTGACAAACCTAGGGTAAACCTAAGGTGGTAGGTAGGCAAAACAAAACTTTGAAAATACCCTTGGTCCAGGCTTCAGACAAGCAAGAAAACGAGGATTCCCAAAGCTGATGAGTCTAAATGAAAAAGCCTCCACTAATCTATGAGAGGTCTCTAGCCCTGGTACAGTATGAGGTGGTGGAGACTGAGCTGATCCCTCACTGATGTGAGGACCCCGTGCTCAGGCAGGGGGGTCCATGGTAATCACACAGAAAAAGAAATAATAAAAAGAGCTAGTAAAGCAGCAAAAAAGTTCAATATCTCATGAAGATAGTCAATTACATGAACATATTTAATGATTGGAATGAAGACTGACACTTGCTAGTTTCTGGCTGCAATCTAATATTATCCCTTTAAAATATTTTTGTGGAAGGTCAGTGTTCCAGTTAACTTTAGCTGTTTATTTTAACTTTTCCTCTTGAATCGACTTGACAGGGCACACCTTTTTGTTTTCTTTTAGAAATAGAATATATTTTTTTTTCTTCCTCTGAAAAAAAGAAAAGAAATATGGTTACTGCAGTAAAACTGTATTATTGGGAAAAGTATGTCTTGACAAGGGACTTTAGAGTTTATCAACAGGTCTTGAGCAACCTTCAATCCCACTGCTTTTAGAACCTGCTTTTTAATGTGACCTTAGATTGGTTTGATATGCATATTTTACATACATATATATATATACACATATACCTAGCCCAGAAACCTGGAGTATCTTTTGGAAGTATTTTTCCAAAGGTGGCACTCTCAGGGTGTTTGTGGGATTTTATTTTAGCTGCAAAATGGCTAAGAAATGTTGGGCTGTGAAGAAATTAATGAGTAAAGCAGCGTGAGGCTTTACACCAGCTGAAGTGAAAGTTGACCCTTTGGGAGAATTCAGGAGAGCCTGTGTGTGGAGAAACAGCAGTGATGAGCTCCAGCTGTCTCTCTCACTAGAGGCAATTACAGGTGTACTTCCCCACACTTGACATCTCATTTTCTGGATCTGTTCAGCTGGGATGGCACTTAGTTCATTAGCTCCCAGTGGTAGTGTAGATATAATTTTTTAGGTTTTAATGCAAGCTAGCCATAAAGCCATAACACATTCTGAGCTTCTCCAATGCAAGGAAACAGGAATTGTTTTTGACAGATCTCATGCCTGCTATATTTTAATATTCTGGGGTAAACACTGCTGTAGCCTATATGAGCACTAAGAGGGAAAAAATGTTGGCATCTGTGTGGAGAAGTATAGGATAATTTGGCTTTATAAGCTTATTACAGTTATTCATGAAGGAATGTGTCGGGATTGGTGTCTTCTTGTGTTAGACATGTACAGCAAAGAATATCAAGAAGGAGGGATGTCTTGGTGAGAAGTGATCATCCTGTCTGGGTCACTGTGGCAAGAAGATGAGACAAAAAGAACAATTCCCTCGGTACAGCTGTTCAGTTTTTCTTCCCCCCCCCTTTTATTAAGTCTCCTCTTTCCTGCTACACTGTGATTTTCCCCAAAGAGCAACAAAAATATGACATACTCATTTTCTTCCTGGAAAAGATGCAATATTATTCACAGTATAGGGAAAAAAATCTGAATGGTGTTATTTTCTTATTTTTGTTTATGTCTCAACCTGGTTTTTTTGTTGTTGTTTTGGTTTTTGGGGATTTGTTTGCTTGCTTTGCTTGTTTCTTCTGCAAATTAAAAAAAAAATTGATTAAAATCATAATTTTAGTATACTTTTCTACAATGCTTACCTAGTCCCAGAAGAAAACCTGGGAAAAGGGACCTGTAAGGAAAAAAAGTAGACAAGTAGACTAAAAATTAGAATAAACAAAAGTAACTTAAATACAGTTGGGACGTTCTTAGAACTTTTCTCAAACAGAATTTTTTCACTAGGTTACAAAAAAGTTTGGATCAGTTTGGTAAGGATTTCTTCTGTGGCAAGTGGTTTGTAGACATCAAGGTTTCTTCCCAGTTGGGGCAATTGCAAACATGTTAATAGCACCAATTTAATCTCACACAGTTCAAATTGCCTCCAAAAGTAATGTTAATTCTCATATATGTTAAATAAATCCTCTGTATCATGATGAACTTTTTCTCAACCAGAAATGTTAAATTGTAAAAACAGTGGGAAATTAGAATACAGTAACAGAGCTGAGACTAAGGAAACATGTTCTTCAATTAGTGTACTCATGCATGTCCTGCTTTTCTACTAAAATGCTATTGATTGAAAAATACTCTTCTCTGGAGGTTATTCCACACCTCAGTGAAGTTGTTCATGAGTCAGAGATTAAAGCCTTAAAGCATGGGAGAGCAGCACAGTTCGAACCACTGCTGATGGATAGATCAGTCACTGGGAATGCAGTTTGGTCTCTATCAATAACACCACTTTAAGTAATGTGAAAATCGCGCGTTATCCCAGTAGGTCCAGGTGAAACAAACAACTTCAGTGAATGCATGACTCAGTTTCTTTGCTGAAAAACATGGAAGAGATTATGCAGCAAAAAATGTAACTTGTTCCTGAAATTCCAGCAGCACTGTCTGCTGGCCAGCTGGCTCTGGCTGTACTGCATCAGGAGTGGGTTTAGTGCAGGCAGTGGATCAATACCAGTATCAGGTACCAGACTTTTCCCAGTGTGCTCCCTGCTGGCATGGATGTCAGCAACCACAGCCTAGGGTGCCTGTCCCTTGGTCACACAGGCCAGGTAAATGCTTGGTTTGGAATGTGCTCTGCACACAACAAACAAAGCCTGGAAATGGCATGCACCCTTCTTTAGATCTTCATATCTGATCAGTGCTTGGCATTGAATGTCCCATCCTGGTTTTACTCTCCAGCTGGCATTTCTAGTTTTCACATGGACTGTGCCTGAGCTTTCCCATCTCTTTCTTCTGCCACTCCTCTGCAGGAACCACTGCTCCCATCCCACACCCTCCACACTGGCCAGGGGCTTTGATCTATGTGGTGTGTGGGAGGCTGTTCTGTGTCTCCTGAAGAAATCTAGTTCCTTCACTAGGAGAGTCATAACCCCTTCATAGGGCATTTTCTCCTCATAACTAAGAAAGGCATGTGTTATTTCTACATCCATAGAAGTGCCCCCAGATCCCCAGGCCCCAGAACTTCTCCAGCTATGTGAGGAGCAGCAGTTTTCCAGACATTTAGAAAATTAGTTTTCCTGTGTTCAGATCTTACTGTGACAAAATTCACACAGCGACCGCCTGAACATTCTTAACGTTTTTATTTTATCTACAGCTGAGAACTCACTTGTGCTGATTTTCAGGTCTCATCTTGACATCTTCTCTGAAGGTTGGATGTACCTGTTTGATTCAGAGAGCTCAGAGTGTGGTGCCCAGTGCTGAGCACGAGCAGTGCTCGGGGCTGTGTGCCCACCTGGCCAGCAGGTGCTAACCAGCAGCTGCTCCTCCCAGAGGAGACACCCCTGTCTCCAAGGGATGCAGTGTGAGGCACTGACATTCCATGGGAACTCAGTAATACTGAAAAGAAGAGCTAGAAACAACCAGCAGTAAATTAGACCTGATTTTGTTAGATGATGTGTTGGGGGGAGGGAAAGCCCAGCAGGATTTTATGCTTCAAATGCAGGCTTCTCAACACACAGCTGTGACATTCTTACTCCTCTTTCTCTAGCTCCAGGGGTGGCAGTACCTAGAATATTCCACTGTGTTCCGACAGTGCAATATACAGACACCCCCAAAGGAAAAAACAGACAGCCCTTAAGAGATCAGGCATGGAGAAGTGTATTGCTCAGACAGTCTGCAAACAAAAGGCTCACAGAAGCCCATGGATCTGTAGTTGAATTACATGTGGACAGAAAATGGCTAAGGGATGAAAATGTAATAAGGAAAATGAGTAGAATAAAGTTGTTATTCAAACGGGACAAGATCTTCTCAAAGTAAGAAGTCAGCAGTCCCTAAGTGGAATTATCGGAAGTCTCCAACATATTAAAACATTGGAAAAATCTTTAATGTAGAGGAATACAGAGATGGACAAGCTACCAGTAACTCAGGCAAAGAAAAGCTAAAGGTATGATGTCCAGTTCCTTTGTTTGCCTTTGTCTGATAAAGCAGTAAGATGCAGCGATGCTTTGTTTTACAAACCTATTCTGGGAGTGTTGTGTCATGAAGCAGTGCAGCAGCTCAGACGTCTGTGCCCAAGTCCACAAACAGCTGTGCCTGACTCCTGAAATTTGCCAAGTAAGCTGTTTTTCTCCTAAAGCATCAAAGTCTTTATAGCTGAGACTTAATAGTCCAGGAGCTAGCACTAAAAGAAGAACTGTGAGATATACTTAGAGTTTAATCATCCAAGTAATCATTGCCAAGATGGTATTGCCCTGTCTGTACACAGACATGGTTCTCCTCTTCTGTGAATGTTTAAATGACCAAGTTAAGGGTGATGCCTGTTAAATGTCATCAAATGGAACAGTTCAATGGCTGACAGAATAATTGAATTATTTAGATTGAATAGGATTTCAGAAGGGCATCTTGTCTGTTTTCTTGCTTGAGCTATGATCAGCATTAAATTCAGACCATAGCAAGTTTATTTTTACAAATGCTTAAGTACAAAGTACCCAGACGACCAAGAACAAGTAGTTCTGTAAACAAATGAGCAACAAGTCCCTCTAAAACACACTGAGAAATCTGATCTTAATAAAAACATTCTCCTAAACTCACAATTATTTGATTTTAAATAGAAAGAGAAAGCATTTCTGCAAACTGTTAGCACTCACCTTCACCTTCTGCTGAAGGTGCATCCTTTCCTAAACCAGCACTGTTAGATATGTCAGATACTCTGCCTAGATAAGAAGTTACTTCAGCATCCCTTGTGTTCAGGCATGTCCTTTTCTCCTGAGATGGCAGAATTTTGACCCCAGTTAAAGATGACAAGGACTATCCCTCATCCCCCAGGAAGAGTGTATAAAAACACAGCTCAAGCTGTCACACAGGAGTTTGCAAACCCCAGAGTTTGTAGAAACAGAATCCAGGGAGTTTGTGGTTTGCCTGGTGTCTCTGCACCAATAACCTGCACTTCAGTGTGTTTCCACTATAATGCTTTGAGACCTTCTCCCGTGTCCCCAGCTGCACTCTTTCTGGGTTTTGTATTGTTTGCTTTTTCTCTACCAGTTTTCTTCTTTCACTTTTCTTCTTGTTGTCTTACCCCTTTTTGTCCCTCAAGGCACAGCATTGCAGCCGCCAGCAGAGCCTGACTTAAGGCTACCATAGTACAGTGAACTGTTTAATTCTCCTAGACATTCCCCTATGGCAACTATCCATAAAAATTTGTTTTGCTGAGGGCAAGTCATGTCATCTAATATAGAACTGAAACAGGAAGTTTTATTTAAGGTAAGAAGGCTGTGCACTTCCCATATCATAAGCATGATGCTAAACTCATTTTGACTATCACAGATTCTCAGTTTTTCTCTGAGATTATTTTTCCTTCTTGGCCCTTATTTGAAAAGAAATAACTTCTCATAGTCTCCCACCCATGAAGTGAGGTAGTCAGTTCAAAGGAACCTTTATTCCTCCTGAGTGATGCTCAGCAGTGATGTTCCTCTCCTCCTTGAACTGGGCCCATGAGGAAAGCAGTTTGGACATTACCCTCTGAGACAGCTTGTCTCAGTAAGAGAGAGCAGAGCAAGGGCTTGCAATAATGTTGTGAATAGATCTCAGAAATCTTCCAGAATCAGGAAATATAGTGGTAATGAATTTGCAAAGCCAGTGAAATCAGGCTCCATTTACAACTGATCAAGCTGCAGGAAAAACATTCCCAAACTTTTGCTTTTATATTTGTTTGGGTTTTTTTCCCCTTGGAATACTCAGTAGTTCCCAGGGGTATTGTCTGCAGAAAACAAGGGCCACTATATTATTTACTACCATAACTCCATATACCCACCATGTATCTCTACTACCCATCAAGACTTTTATTTATAGCTATTGAAAATCAACATTTCCAAGGTATAATTCTATACAGAGAGCTTTAGCGTCTGCTCTTATGGGACACACTTTACTCAGGCGGTGTCATCTTCTGTCAGAAACACACATCCACCCTCATGGATGTGTCCCTGCTTTAAATCCTGCCCTGTACAACTTAAAGCTGGTCATTTCCTTCAGTCTTAGGGTGAGAAAATGCAGGCCATGAATGTTTTCAAAATCTCATTTCTCTTTCACTTCTTGAGTCACATGATGAGTGCCAACGTGGTGTCATGCTGAGCTTTATACATTTCAGTGCCTCTCAGAGCCTTGTGAAGGACTGCTTGGTTCATGTAGCTCAGGAATCATGGCACTGGACAGGTTGCTCTTTTCAGTTTGTGTTTGGGAAAAATTAACTTGTGAGTTGAGATACTGCAGGAATAAATGTTACAGTGTTCATCTTTTTACAAGCCAATATTCCTTTACATGGACTGATTACAGGCATTGTTCTTCAGCTGGGTAAGAGGAACAAATATGTAAAACAGTTTCTTTCTTTCTTGCAAGACAGTAATCTTGAAACAAATCTGGTATCATAGGAAATACGGTTGTCCCTCAAGCACAATATCATAACCTCATGGTCCCTTCTTAGATTTTTTTGGGAATTGGACCAGAAAATCAGGAATGAATGATTCCTCCCCATCTTGTCTATGCATAAAATACATCCCAGCTGACACGGCTTCCCTTGTTTGCAGCTTAAGCTTTTGATATCAGGTGGTTATCATGAACTCTGTGTCTGTTTATTTGTATTTAAGCAATACCCCTTGATCTCCCGTACGTATTCTTTTAACTTTTGCAAGTTTAAAGGAAGGCTTGGAAATATAAACCAGGCATAGTGGAAAGCAGCTGCCTGAGATTGCAGCTGACTGAAATGCAGCTTTGGAATGTGCAGCAGGCTTCCAGGCAAGACAACCAGTGCTGCAGTACTTGGGAGCACAGGGTGCTTAGGAGCACTTCAGGCCTGTATCTTGTAATGTATGGCCCTACTGTCTTCAAGATTTCCCTAAAATCAGATGTTTGGTTCACTGCAGCACACTCTGCTAGACTGGTACTGAGGCAGCAGCTACATGACCAGTGTGAAGATGTGAGAATTATTCAAACCTAGTACATTTTTCCAATAGATAATGGATTTGATTAATGTAGCCTCTTCATCTTCAAATTGAATGTAAGGTCCATCTGCAGATCACTGTCTCATTGAATTAAGTTCTTACATTACCACCTATCATACAGCACATAGACACATCATTTTCTCATTACTAAAATTTACTTGGCAATTTTTGTTAATATATTTTTCCATTTCCTTTGGCCTCATTATGAAGGAGTCATTGACTACACATAGCCTGTCTAGCCATGGGGTCTATTAGAAGCTACTGAAGCTTTTTCAGAGAAAATTTATAACTAAACAAAATAACAGATTCTTATAAAATGTCTTCTTTTTATTCCTATCCTCACGGATCTTGCAAAACACTAACCTGTACCAATACTGCAGCTATATTAAGTGTATACATATATATTTATATTGTCCTTGATTCATTAGGTTTTTGATTGCTTTAATGACCTTGAGTTCAAGAATTTAACACAAAGTTTAGTAAAAACATCCTTTTAAAATTAAACTGGCATCAAACAGTGTCAAATATACCATCACTTTCATTGCTCTGAAGCAGCTGTAATCATTAAGCACTCTAACACTATTATGAACCCACCAGCACTCCAAAACATCTTTATCAGTGTTGCTGTGTTTGTCCAATTTGATGGGTGTTTGGAAAGGCATAAAGAAATAACCCAAATGGGGATATTAGGTGTTATATAACTGCTCGCCCACACATCATCCAGCTCTGAAAAGCAAAGCTCTGCCTCTTTTTGTCATGCTTGATACTTCATTTACAACTGACTTTACGGAAATGCTTCTATCAACAATTTTGGGATTTGGTCTCTGCTGATAATCATGGAGTAGATAATCATGCGTGTTTCCTGCAGAACAGACCTCCAATTTGTTCTGGGTTAGTTAACAAACATCTGTTATAATCTTACGTATCTTAAGAGCTCTTTTTCAGGTGCCATCTCCTGCTTATGACCCCTCACATATGTAATTTATCTATTTTAAGCAGAGAGCAGTGTGACTTCACTAACTTTGTATGAGGCAGGTGCATATATTCTGTAAGATTTCCCATTAATCCATCTCTCCTATCATTAGGCAGGAAGGGGCCACGTTATTTCTGTCTTAGTATTAAAGATGTTTTGCATCTCTTTGTGTCCCCCAGTGTTGACTGGAAGGGGAAAGGTGTTACCTGTATGCTTTTCCTTTAATCTAGATGGTAACATTAGTAAGTACCCCTTGTGCACTGTGACATCCTTAAAGTTCTCCATTTGTGCAAGATTGGGAGGCACAAATACCTTGGGATAAAGTGGTTTCCATTGTTTTTAATGGTCTCTTTCATCTTAGTGATCTCTTTAAAAGGGAAATTATGGTCAAAACCAGATTCTATTTAAATGCTAAAACATGTCAGATTATAATTTCTTTCGCAATAGTGTACTCTATTAATGCCTTACACTTAACGGTATGTAGGCAAATTAAAAAAGATATAAAATTTCATCAATTTTTGGAAAATATTTAAGTATCAGAGAAAGTATCCACTTCTGAAAAAACACAGTTTACATAATGAGTCCTCAAAAAGCTTTGCTGGAATTTTTCCAGAGGGGCAAAAGTACATATTTAATGACACAATAAGAAAGTGAGAGAATATTGCATTAAAAAACTTAAATTCCCCTTTTCTTCTGTACCTTTCTTGACCTACAGGTCAGCAACTTGTCTTCTCAGGAAATATCTGAAAGCACTGTGCAATCAAACTGCTGAGGTACTGCATACAAAACTCAATAAATAGGTCTTGATAGACACTACTCTTGCTTTACAGAATATACAGCAAAAATTCTTAGGAAATCTTGCATTGGTTGAACAATGAAAAATTGAAAGTGATTTTATGCAATGCTACAGGACCATTAAAGTGTTCTTATAGTGGCTCATATTTATGACACAGTAAATCTATTGGTGTTCCTCTTAATTCTTCTCCTTCCGTCTTCCCTGCTTTTTATCTAATTTAAATCCAAATGTAACAACGTGGCGTTTACATATCTGTGCTTCAAGCACAGGCATGTATAAACATTGTCCTTGCTCCTTTTTCAGGAAGGATTTCTCAGTCTCTGGGGGACGATTGCATTCTGCAGTGTGTGTCAGTTAAATTTGTCAGATCTGGAGAACAACGGCCACGTCCCTGTTCACGTCTCCTGTGTGGAAATGAACAGTTTCTGCGGCTGAGCTGGCAGGAGCCAGCGGCGTGCCCTGCCGCGCTGGGGCTGAGCTGTAACTCCAGGAGCTGTGCCTGCGCCCACGGCGGGCAATCCTGCTGTCTCCTGGGACCGCAGGGCTGCAGCAGAGCAGCCCCAGCCCTTGCGTTGGGCACTGAGTGCTGGGGCCTCCTGAGGGTGACACCAGAGGAAGGAAAGAAGCAGCCCCCAGGAGCATCCCTGTGCTCTGAGCTCCAGCCCCTCTGGGTGCGTGTCCAAGCAGCTCCATCCCAGCGCTGGCAGCAGCCGGAGCCTCCAGCACCGCGTGCCCCGCGCAGAGCCCCTCTCTGTAGACACAACAAACCCCTCTCACCTACCACTTGCTTCTGCTCCTTCCTTTTGGCCAAGGTCAGACCATCACCCAACGAGCAGCTGTGCTGCTGGCTTTCTTACACGGCCGATGGAAACATTTATCTGAAGGTTTCTTACTTAGGTCACTACAGCAAGGCCTTTAATCCAATACTATTTAAGTCCATCTCTAACAAAGACCTCTCCATCTTTCCAACAAACTTCCTGCCCCCAGGCTGCTAAAAATGCTGTCAGTCTGCCAATAAATTCAGTTCTCTGCTGTTGTTTTTAAGACGTTTAAAAACATTTAAAACGCTCCTCCAGTGGGAGTGCTTCTTTGTATTTTACTTTTTTTTTTTTTTTTTCTGTTTTTAGTTAAAAGGCTTGATGAGTTTAGGGCAGATGTTTTCAATATTTTTCATTAAAAATGTGACCCCTCGTAGATAACTTGTTCTTTTTTCCCCTACTTGACTCAGTTACTGCAAAGATCACATACTGCACCTAAAAAAAACCTGCTCATGACATGTTACCTATTAACTGCAGAGTCATGACAATCCTGAGCCTTTACTATGGAAGTGTTTTTGCTACAGATCCCAAATGGAATTTAGTTTGTCCGGAGTCCAAGCATGCCTGGTTAATGTGAATACTTTTTCTTTTTTTTTTAAAACAGTTAATAATTTTCATGTACCAGGTGGTCTTTAATTCAAACTATGATTGGAAACAGAACTGCAGTGATACACAGAATGTGATTTCAATCTTGAAGTTTCAGGGTGTAGCAGGTGGTCATATTTATCTCTTGGAGCCATGACCATGAGTGATGGTGCCTTTGTTCTGAGTCTCTTGGCCTGCAGAGCTCATGACCTGCTGGAACAGGTACCACATGGAGTGAGCAGCCTCCCTCTGCCCTATTGAAGAAGCACCTGCAAACCAAAGTCAGTGATACTCTCAATCCTCCTGACTGGGGACAGATGGTTAAGAAGAGCCAAATCTCTGCGGAAAACCATTTCTTTTTTGTCATGTGAAACAACTTCTGGAAAAGAAATAGAAGCAGAGAACAAACCCCTCAGCTGTTTAATCCACCCCTGTCTTGTCTCTGTGATGCTGCTTTTTACAATTGCATTTAGTCAAAGTATGTTCAGCCACACAGTATGTGAAAACTAAATTTCTCAGTGCCTGGGAGCTGGATGTGCAGCTCTTCACGCCTGAGCTAAGCAGCTCAGAGGAAGTTCAGCAACCCAGATCCTCATGTCTGAGGGTTCTGAGGTCAGAAGGAAATGGCTTGGTGGGTTTTGTTCTTACAGAGTTGAGTAGTCCTGGGGTAGACGTTTTGGGATCTCTTTTTGGGTTGTGCATTGAAAGTCCTCAGCTGTTATTTATTTGTGTGTCAATTTTTGAATCCCTGAGTCACATCTGGGAACTATGGGGGGCAAAAGCAGCACTGCCTGTATTAAATTCTTAGCAGTAAGTTAGCACTTTCTATGCAGTAATATTCTAGTGCTCTGCAAACATTAATTACATTTTACAGACCCTCTGAGGAAAGATGGAAAACTAACTCTGCATTTGGAAGACATGCTGATTTTGTTGATTGACTGTATGCTAAGAGAAATGTAAAATCAACCTTTATGTTGCCCAAATATATAACCAATGTAAAGTTAAAAGAAAAAGCAGCAAGACTCCAAACCCTGCTGCTCCAGTACCAGAGAGGAAGAAATGAAAATCAGTTTGTGACTAGAAAGGAGTACTTTGATAACTGGGGATATCACTTTACATATGCTACCTGATGGGTCTCTTTTTTGTCCATATACATGACAATGTTTTGTCTAATTATCCCTGACATTTCTTTTGAGCTTTATTTTTGTTTTGTATATGCATATTGGAGAAGGAAGGTCTGCCAGTCCCTGGGAATCATTCAGAATAACTATTAGGCCTTTGATGGATAGAAAACATTTAAAACCTGGGTACAGAGCAGCAAGCAAAGTACGAAGGGGGAAAAAAAGAAATGTGATTAATGTGCTCAGCATATCAAATACAGATCTGGTTCTCATGTTCAAGAACTGTCTGAACGCATTAAATACTGCACTGGGGTGTTGGCCAGAATGAAGGAAAAGAGGGAGCTCGTAGGAATCCCTTCAGGGGAGTGTGAGATATCACAGGATCTTGTCCAAACCCCTTCTCACAGCCATCCTCCGTTCAGTTCGTGGTGAGGAAGTCAGCACGGGGCTCCTGCCTCTCCTCCTGTGAGCCTGAGCCTGGAGCAGCTCATTCCTTGCCTGTTGTCAGGATCCCCATTCCCAGCCTGCCCAAGCAAGAGACACTTTGGTCTTTAGTTTCCAAACACAACAGAGGAATTGGCAGATGTTATTAAGGCAGGAACAGCTTTTCAATTACGCGTCTGTTTAGTCGTTCTTTTACTACAGTCCCTTTTGCAACACATTGTTCTCTTATTATAGCTGAGACATTTCTTCTAATGATAATGGAATCCTTTTGGGTTTTCAGCACCTGTGTGAAGGGATGTGGTTACTAATTTGGAATAAGAGTCAAGCTGCTGGAAAATATCTCACTTGAGGTTAGATCCATGTTGTGTTTTAACAGTAAAAAACAGCCCTTGGTATTTTTATGTTTTTTACTCATAAGAAAAAAGATATTACAGAGCTAATGTACTATGATTTTACTCATTTAATTAGAGATGGAATAATGCATCAGACCATCTAAGATCAATAAACTCTGAATTAGTGAAACAGGTGCTTTGTCAGGTACCGCACCAATGTACCACAATACAGGATCAGTCTAAATGGGGAGCCTGCCAAACAAAATCATATTTGAGTTGGTTGTGGAATGAGAAGAGAAAAGGTATGTTTGCTCTGTTTGTGACTATTTTTGTGCAAGGAAGGATAATTAAGTTTTGGTTGGGCCAATAATGCATGTGTGGCACGGGGCAGCAATCTGTGGAGGCATTGGCTTTGTACTGGGAAACATTACAGTGGCAAAAACTGACAAATATACATTTGTCATGTTGGTCTGATTCCTGACAATTCCTGCACGGCACTCAGAGAGACTTTGGCATTAATAGCATAAGCAAGAACTAGCATTATAACACTTGATGCAAGCAGTTCTTTGTGAATACAAGGTGTGTACAATAATATATGATAAATTATTGCATCGACTTCCTTGGGAATTCAACAGTTTTTAATGAAATTAGGAATGAGTTCCTGTGCAATGAGTTCCTCTGTTTCTGTGTTTGGAAGCACAGCCTGAAGCTGGGAGTTCTTGCCCCTTCAGACTGGGTTTGTGAACTTCTCATGACCTGCCAGCACTGACCTGATTCACGTTGAGTTCCATGCAGATTTTATTGTGCCTTTATGTAGGTCAGAAGGAAGGGGAAACATCTTCACAAATTAAGGTTAAAGTAGTGAGATGTTATTGTTCTACAAGGAGCAGGCTGAGTTCATGCAGTGTCTGAACATGACTGTGCAGCCTTCATGTTTTGCTGTGGGCTCAGATGCCTGTCACCAGCTTTTGTGAATCTTCATCCCACAGCATCCAGTTGTACTGCTGTTCACAGGATCTGGAGCTCTTGATACCCTCTGAAGCAAGAACTCTGAATCTGGTGGTGAGTTTTGAGCATTTGTGAATCATGGAATGGAGTGGTTTGTGAGGCTGAGAGTGCAATCCATGGGTTCTTCCTGCTGTAATCTCTTTTACTGAAGCACACAACTCAGCCACGGTTTCCTTTTTGGATATCTGCATGTTCTACAGAACAGCAGTCTCTCCCAACTTATTTGTAAGGCTCGAGATGATAATTAATGAAGAGAGTAACACTGAATTTTAATTGGGCTGTAATTATAATACAGCAGTTTATAAAGTGAGACTTTCAAGACTGTTCATCCCCTACAGCATTTTGTTCCTCAGCTATATTGAACTATCAAAGTTAGAGGGAGATAAATAATTGGTTCTGAAACTCACTTATCACAAGTGGGTCAAGTGTATTTGTGTGTGTGGGCGCCACTTATTATGATATATGTGGAGGAATCACCTCCATGTCAGATCTGATAGCCTGAAGACCAGGCATTTGCTAATAACCAGGCAGAGCTGACACTAGAGCAGCACTGGATTTATCAGAAGTCAGGAGACTTCCAGCTGGATCCAGTCCATGCCTCAAGACTCACAGAGAATCTCAAATATGACCCAAAAATTGCCAAGAATATGAGCAGGATAGATGCAGGGATTTCCTTCCCCAAAATGTTACAAGCTCCATCTAAGGGAAGCTTCAGTGCACCTAAACTTGGACTGGCCAAGAGAGAAAACAATGAACCTGATGTAGTTCCACAGTCTTCTTAATTGGGCTTTAGATGTCAAGGAACTGCAGATCAAATCTCTTGCCCTTATTTGGATTTTTGTGTTAGCAGCATGAACAGTGGTGGCTTTTGCTGCTGCAAAAAGGTGTCAGAACTTATGAAAGGGAAAATCTCAAAAAATGTCCACTGCTGGGCTGGCTCAAGAAATAAGATGTTTGTTTCAAATACACAACCATTTGAAGATCTTGGTATCAACTTCTCCTGTGAGATCACTAATTTTTCTTGCCTCCAACTGGGTTAGAAATGTTTGAAAGGTAAATTTTCCTGTGGTGTGGAAGAAATGTAAGAATGGTGCTATTACTTGCTTCTGTCTTTATTTGTAAAATTCCACCTGCAAATGCTGCTTTTCCTGAAGTAAAGGCAGTCTCAAGGAGAAAAAGATGGAAAGATGGACAGCTGGTCACAGCAGGGGTCAGCATTAAGGATTCCTGCAGGAGGAAGGTAAAAACAATTACCTGTCCTAAAAGGTAGAAGGTACCCCAAGAAAAATAGTAATAGCAAAGTCCATAATCCAAGTTGAATTATGAAACAGGAGATGTCTAGAAGGCTGTAAAGACCCCTGCCTTCAGCTAACTCATTAACAAGCCTCCCGTCTCCCACAGGAAATTTCTCTTGTTTGCTGAGTTTTCAACACTGAGAGTATAAATGATGGAGGTAAGTAAATGCCTAAGCATGTTGGAGCAGGATTTTGAACCTGAGCTCTGACACTAGGGCTGAGGAGCTGGAATCCCATCACTGCAGATCTCCAGGGGAAGTTTAGAAAAAAATCTGGAATGTAATAGCAAATATCCTGTGGGAGATACCTGAATTAGTTAAATTACAAAGGGCACTGACAGACCTACTTTTCTGTGATTTGTGGTTAATCAAAATTTTGCCATTACTTGGGTTGTGGTTTAAGATTCAACCATAATTTTCCAGCAACTGAGTTTTTTTCTGGAAACTGCTGTGGTCTAATTTTGGTAATTTCTCAAAAGGAGTGAGGAGTAAAAGGAAATATCTACAAATGCCATTTTAAATTGTTGTCCTGATAGAAACACAAGAGACGTTCATGAGAGACCTCCCTCTCTCTTCACTCACACACACAAACTTCCAGCACTAATTCTGCATTGGCTATTTCTGCTTCACACAAGGAAATATCCCACTGGGAATCTTTGCATACACCAAAAGATAAAGCTCTGCATCCACAGACAGCACTGTAGGTGGGTATTGCAACTATTATTTTGCATGGTTGCATTTTTTTGTTACTCCCATAGAAATTAATCATTTCAGTATAATGTGGAGTCAGAAGCATCTTTTCTGTGCAGGAGTTGAGAATATTTGAAGTGACTGACATTTGGTGGAAAGAAAAAAGAACAGAATATAAATCTCTCAGAGCTGAAGCCTTCTACTCAATAAAATAAACAGCTTTAGGAAAGAAAAACATGTTTCTTTGGTGATGCTTGATTATGATTTCCTTTATTGTCAGCTGGCAGAGGGGGGCTGATGTGTATTGTTTTGTCTGGGAAGGGGTTCTGCCTCTTCTGTACCCGCAACAACAAAATTGAGAATTATCTCAATTTACCATGGAGAACCTAATGAATTCAGACAGCATGAACGTGTCATTTCCAGCAAGGACTGGAAATGTGTTTATTTGCCTGGTTCATGGTGTCATGAAGCTGTGTCTATTCTGGAAACTATCAAGGCTATGCAATTTGGCTGCTGATAGAAAAAATTCCTTTCATTATGTTTCCTTTCTCCCATGTAGAAACATTTAAAGTTATTGAAATTAGTAAAAATGCTTCAGTTTGTTTCTTCAGATGTGTCAGTTAGCAACTACTCAATTTGCAGCTGCCACTCATGTTTAACCGAGCAAGTGAGCCAAGAAAACAAAATTGTGGTTGTGTTTGCTGACTGGTTAAAATTTGTGTTCTTGGTGCGGTTTCCATTCTTTTAACTTCTACAGGAATTAATTGGGCATGGACACTGTGATATCTAGGTGGGTTTTCCATCAAGAGAAAAAGCTTAATTGGGCTGCAAGTCGCAGCAGAATGTATTCCACAGTGCTCCGCAGCGGGTGATGCCGTGTCCTGAACGACTCCGAGGCTCTGGGTGAAAATCAGGACAAAATTGAGCTCACACTGTCTTTTATGGCAACTGTGAACCCTTAACAAGCACACACTAAACACAGCCAGGTTTATCACATCCTGCCTTACTGAGGCTTCCAGCAATGATATCCAGGAATTGGACCAGGCTGGGCACTCTGATCTCAGGGAAAAGCATTGGCTCACTGGAATGCCCTAGGACAGGCCATTTGCCTGTGTGCAGCCAGGTTCAGGGGGGCACTCTGAGTCTTTAGCCCCTGAAGACCAAAGCCTTGATTAGCATGGTGAAACAAGGTAGCAGCATTGCCAGGAGATGTTATTAAGAAATCCAAAAATACCGCTTGCAGGTGGTGTAAAACCAAGCCTTAGAAAATGTTGCTATGGTTAAGTCAGACTGATGAGGACAAAGACCCTTTGTGCAGAGGAAAAGCTAGGACAGCAAAGATAAGTATGATTTGGAGTAGAAGAGTAGATGTCTGATGTCAGACTTTGATCTTTCAGCTCTCCATATCTCCCTGCTTTTGATCACCTTAAGCATAAAAAGGCCAAAATGTTGCACTATTAAAATCTGCAGTGCCTATAAACATGGGGAAAATGTTACTTGTAAGCAATAACCATTTTGAATATTGCAGAATAATACTGAACACCTTTCAAAATGCATATACACGTAAATCTGGCGTGCATATGCATATTTGAAATGGTTGCTAATCATCTTTAATTGCTCAGGTCTGTGCTTTTAGGATGTTTCTTAATGTTGCTTCATATTCTTTAAAATTCTACAACAATTTGTTGGAATATTATCGTCATCTTTGACTAGTTTAATGAACATAACCCATATGGAAAATCTAATGTGCTGCACATTCATGCAGGAGAAGAAAGCCAGCAGTAAAACCCAACACCATGGCAACTTTTTAGCAGCAGGGTATCACTAAGAATTTTTCAAGATTTTCTAGGACTCTGAAATGGCTAGTTAAGGAAAAACCTCCTCAGTGAGAATTTTTTGTGTTTGTTTCCCACAGATGTAATTTCTTCCTAAATTATTGGTTTTGTCTGAAAGGACTTATTTATTTATTGTTTTGACAACAAGGCTATGACAAAGTGATAGTCTACCTATTCTTACTAAAACAATGTGGGATACTGGATTGATTTTAGTGTGCAAACTGGAATAAAATGAAATCAATCTCTGGAGTTTCAGTAACAATATTTTAAATGTCTTTCTTTTCACTATTACTTTCCCAGAAGATATTGTAGTGTCATTTATTGAGGGCTTTAACATTTTCAAGAGAAGTTCTTGTAAAAATGCAAGAAAGGAAGGTTTAAACACAGGAACTGGTTTATAATAGATTATATGTTAACATACTAAAGCTACTCTATAAAAGATCGTAATGATGCTGTTAACTTAGAAATTTTAAAAGTTTCCTACTTTTTTGCTTGTTCAGATTGATATCATTTTATGTTTGTGTGAGTGTGGTTTTATTTTTACTTTTTTTTTTTGTTTCTGTTGTTTTGTAATGAAATGCTAGATTAATTTGCAGTAATTACTTGACAGTGGTAGTAAGAGATGATACTGGCTTGCCACAGATGTAAAGGAAGGATTTGTGTTTCTAGAATTGGAAACCTTAATATGCAGATCACATACAAGCTTGGAAGTGCTTGAGAACGGAAATAATCATGTAAAACTGAAGTTAGAAAAGACACAAAGACATGCACGAGGTAAACAAATTTTAGAGCCTTCCTCAGAGCAATGTTTTTGTCAGAAGACTTTCTTGCTGTGCCAGGTCATGCTAAAAGTAAAGAGGAATTTGTGTCAAAACCGTGATGGAAATGAGCTTTGATAAGTGAAGAATAGCTTTGTCTTGTTCTTTTGCTGAGGATGGGCCGAAATGATTTGTGATAATTTGAAGGGCAGGTCAGAATCCAAGCTGGTAAAAGGATCAGAGGCCATGTGATTCACAGTCTGCGAGGCTCTTACAGCTTTCCCAGATCTGGCTGTGGGGCTCTGTGTTTCTGGAACCTGGGGAGCTTAAGCCTCTTGGATGCTGCTGTTTCAGTGGGCTGGCTGATACAGTCTGCAAATTAATTAAGAGTATAACCGGATTGGCACTGAGTTTGTGTCCTCACAGGAGCGCAGTCAGCTTCCAAACAGATTGCTTCTGCCCCCAGAAGCTTTGTTTCCAGGTACAGCCCAGAAATCAGCATATTTGCTTAGGAAATGATTTTATTTTTGAGTCGTCGTCACAAGGAGCTTGCTATGAAATTCTGCTGTGAGTTAATATTCTTGGAATTTAGTTTAAGATGCTGGTCTTGGCAGAAACTTGTTATGCAAATAATATCCTCCAGATGTGAAGTGTGTTATGGAAAATACTGAAGAATGCATCTCTATGAGTGCAGCAAGAATGTACAAAGTAATCTAGGCAATGTCTTTTTATAACAAGAAACAGAAATACATGTTGAAACCCAAAAATGTCTATTATATAGGTCTCACAAAGCTTTGACCCTGCCCAAATTTTGAATGGGGATTTTTCCTGATAGTTTTCTCCGAATCAGTTCCTTATAAAACAAATGTAAAACATGTAAATTACTCAGGGATGGATTCACCTATAGAATTCATGCACTGTTACTTAGGTGGGCACAAGAAATGAGGAAAGACAGACACGGATACCAAAGAGCTCTAAATGTTCCATTGGCTTGATATTAGCCCATGGTGAGTCAGAGAGGCGTGAAAGCCTAGAAAACAGCAGTGAGGTCTTCTCTGTTTCAAGAGTATTTTTATATAATTTGGAAACTGAAAAATGAAACTCTGATTATTTATTTATACTGAAAGAGCAGTGCATTCCTCAGTGACAGGTTTTGTCTTGAAACAGAGCGGCAATTCTGAAATTATATCCAGCAGAGCAATCAGCTTTGAAATCTTCAGAGATCCTGTTGCAACAAGTGAAAACTTTGATCACTTTTTTGCAGCAATTATAACATTTTAGGAAAAAAAACGGGGCTTAAGGCTCAATCATACTTCAGAAATTGTGGTGATTTCCACCCTCTGCTGTGCCACAAAGCCCCATCTCAAGTCAGGATGTAATTGTTAGGCAAGAGGGATGAACATGGCACGGGCTGCCAGGATAGAGCAGAAGTGAAATGAAGAGTTCAGTGAGGAATGCTCAGTCCCAGCTCACGACTCGCTTAGCAAATGGCAGCTCTGCCATGCTCAGGGCTGCCCCAGCAGGATGGGGATCCTCACCACCTCTGCAGCCTCAGCTTCAAAGGTCATGACTGAGAAATCTTTTTAAGATGGCTGATGAGATGATGTCAGAAATAGTCCAAGTCCAAAACTCTTTACCAGCAATATTTTACAAAGTTTTGCCAGGTCCTTCAAGGGATCTCTAAATTGATCCTACAGTTAACCAGAAGAGCTCCTGATGCACTTTATACAAAATTCTGGATTCTTTCCAAAGCTGCTCATAAGCCACTACCCGGAATATACGCTTGTCTTCTACCTTAAGAGGGTTTTGTTGCTCTTCACATCATAATTGTAAGCATCTCCATTTGTTTCAGCCTGCTTTTTTTTATTATTATTTTAGCACAAAAAGGAAGGTAGTTGTAACTCAGTAAACACATTTTTATGCAAGGCTTTTATATCTCTCCTATAAAGCTCTCATTTGTTTCTTTCTTCTGCAGGCATAAAAGTTTGTTTATTAAATATAATAATAATAATAATAAAGTAGACATAAGCTCTTTCTTAGCTGGCATTACTTCAGATTCCAGTGTATTTTTCCGCAGCCTCACTTCATTATAGCTCTATTTCCCAGTGCATAACCAGCATGTGTCACACTGAATGAAGGCTGGCTTCAGAATAACATGTCAGCAAGATGATTGCTCTTGGAACACATAGTGACCTTACTCTATAATTAAATGCAAAACCTGTGTGGGAAAAAATTGATGTTAAAAGTCCTAACTTATGCTCACCAGAGACTGGTAGTGCAGAGACAAATGCTGTCATATTAACCTCAGTTGTTTAGGTTTGGCACCAGAGGATTCCTGCCAGGGGTTGGGAAACCATGGGCTGGAGTGGGGGTGGATCCTGTCCAACAGAGTGTGTGATGGAGAGAGCTTTATTCAACAAAACTTGTGTAATTTTATTATCGTAAAGGATATCAAGCCCTCAGCTTCCTAGAATGGCATTTTGACATGAGTTCTTTGGGGGGAAGTTTTTCTAAGATAAGAAAGAAAAGGGGACTGTGCCAGGATTTCTGGGTGCCTGTGGACATCTTGAACTCTTTCATAATTCATTTCAAGCACGATGGAAGATACTCTAACAAAATCAGTCCAATTTTAAGCTAAATGCAGAATATATTGCAATATTCCCCAGAAGTAAAATGTGTTTTAGGAAAGCTTGGAATTTTTTGTATTTCTTTAGATTCAGTTGAAAAAGTCTGAAATTAGATAAATAATTTTGAATAGTAGTTTCTAACCCAACTTTTTCAATCAGTACATCATGAACATTTAGATAAGTGAACTGACTGTCTGTGAGGTGAGCAGAATGAAATTATTTTTAAAACCATTAAAAATGTATCATGTTTTTCAATTTCCCTTCACTGTCCCCTGACCTTCTTAGTAGAAGTGAACAAAGTTTGTATTCATCCAGGACCACATGTAGAGTTCCAGACCTGAAGTTTCTGCCTTTCCTTCCCTGTAATGATCTATTTTTTTTTTTTTTTCTTCTAAGGTTCCCTTTATCCCTACAAGCCATTCCATTTATTCAGTCCTCATGAGCCGCATCATCCTTCAAACCAGCCCATCATTTCAAGGCTGTGAGGTGCAAGCTCCTGGGACAGCCAGCAGGATCTGTCTCACCCTCTGTGCCCTCTCTTGAGCTGGCTCCCTGTAAGAGATGGTCCCAGACTCCCTCATCTGCCTCACGACCTTTGCCAAGAAGACCACAAGGACAGGGACTGAGACCCTAAAATCCCATCACAGGAGTTCTGACCTGGCTGAGGTGGGATGTCTGCCAACTGTGGTCTGCAGGTGTGCTCACTGGACTGACGCATCCCCATGGGAACCAGCACGGAAACGATGGATGGGTGACGGTGGATCGGCTCAGAACCAGTCTGTCTGTCCTGTCCCCACATCGATCTGTGCTGACCTGCTGTTCTTTGCACCTGCTATGTATCCTTCCCCCACCTTTTGGCCAACTGCCTGTCACCTCAGAAAACTAGAAAGAGACGCCCCTGAATTACTCGAATTTGAGATCTCCCCATGGAAGAAGACGGATCTATTGGCAGGAGGCCACGAGGACTTGTCTCTCCATTAGTAGCTATACCCCCTTTTCTCTCTCTGTATTTCTTCCCCTCTCTCTCTCCTCTATCACATATTGTGTTGTAATAAAAGTATACTGCTGTTGAGCAAAATTGCTGTTGTTGTCCCCTGCTGTGTCTTTTGTGCTCTGAGATCACTTGAACCATCACGAACCCCGCTCGCATTAGTGGATCGTGACACTTCCCCACTTCCACAGCCAGATTTTCATCCTGTCTCCCATTCACCTTTGATCTCCTCTGAGTCTTCTTTCCTCACACACGACTTTGGGTTTTCAAAAAGGCCACCTCAGCCACCTGTCATGTGGAGGAGCCCACCTGATTTCCTTCTTGATCTAGCTTTAGAGCTACACAGTGAAGTGGCAAACCGCAAAAGGAGTCACCTCAGTCACCAACTCAGTTGAGACCAAGCCCTCTGAGATGTTCAGTGAGAGTTGCTGGGTTTTTTCTCCCACTACCTTTTAAAATCTTTAATTTCTGCTCTTTGACTGTTTTAAGTTGAAGAAGCCTAGTTTTGTAGCAGCGTCAGCTTAGAATGCTGTATGTTGCTGAAGCACGCAGTCAGTAGGAAGTGAATGGCTTTTGTCAACAGGTATTTTAGGCCAATGAAAATAACAATGAAAAAAGATGTTTGAACCTTGGCTGAGCGTCACTGCTATCAGATTCATTTTGGTTTTGACATCAAAATGCTCTAAATGACCAAGAAAATGATCTGGGAGACGCCAAGAAAATGTTATGAAATTTTCTGTGACTTTGCAAGCTCCTTTCACTGCCTTCCCTCACATCTCAGCAGAAATCTGAAGTTGTATCAAAGGATGAACTCTGAGAATCCTCTGGGTAGGTTAGGTAAATCCTGAGGACCAGATTTTAACTGGTCCTTAAACTGCTTCTCACCAGTAGCAAATACTGCATTTGGTAGTCTTTTAAAACCGTAGCAAAGATTTTAATTCTTTTATTTTTTTTACTGCCACTCCAGTCTATCAGTGAGGGCTTTCTCCTTGTCCTCCCTGCAGGAGGCTGGCTGAATAGAGGTCACCACGAGGGAGGGGCACTGTTGTCACCCTGCCTTGCTCTGTGATGTTTGTTTGCTGTTCCCACTGGATCCTCAGGTACTACAAACCCACCTGGTGTAGACCATATTCTGAAAGGTTTCCATGGGGTTTGCAGTGGAGGAGCTGGGTGTGCAACACTGCCTTGAAAGTCAGCTGGCTGCTGCTGTGTGATCAAACCTCCCAGGAATGAGTTTCTCAGCTGACAGGGAGAGACAGGGTTCGATAGGCCACATAAAGTTCCCTTGGGTTAAAACTTGGCCTCTCCCTATCCAGCCAGCAGCCAGTAGAGAGCAATATTGCACACACATGAGAAATTAGTTCACTAAACTGTATTAGTCTAAGGGGAATTAGCCACTATAATTATTGTTTTCCTTCTCGGTACTGCCGTAATAACTGAGCTACACATAAAGGAGTTTAAGCTTTGTTAATTTTTTCATTCTTCTCAATACTTTTTATCTTGTGTGTAGTCAATGGCTTATCAAACCTGAAGCTGACTTATTTGGTATTACATATTTGAAATGATTTATACACTAAGAACCCACTAATGGGATGTAACACATAAAAATTAGATTAAAGAAAAAATCCTTCAATCATCTAGTTGAATAAAGCTTTCTGCTTCTATGATGAATTTATATACGCTCCCTATTTTGTATAAACTAATATTATTTTCAGAATTCAATTTAGATTAGATTGCCACAAAGGAGTCACAAAATTGCAACGCATGTACAAATTACATTAGTACTTCAAGACCTCCTTCAACTAGCATTTTGCTGTCTCCTTTATCAAATTCAGTCTAAATTTCTCCCTGATATAATATTTATGATATAAATATACATTTGCTATAAATGNTTATTCATGTGTAAAGAGCCAAGGGCTCCTGAAGGCTAAAGAAGAGATGAAATGGATAAAGGTCCATCAAACCCATGGCAAAATTTCCTTTGCTTTGGGAATTCCTCACAAATTGTTGAAGATCTATTGATNAAATATATATATAAATATCTATATAAGAATGTACAAGGTGACTCAATTTCTAAAATAACTTACACCTGAATACCTGTCCATAATTGCAGGCTTTAATCCAGTCTTTCAAGTAAAGAACGGATGATCAAACTAATAATTTATTCAATATGTCCTGAAGTCTCTGAACATAGTGAAGAAAAAAAAAATAAAAAACTTGGATGGATGCACACTAAATATATCGATATAGTTTTATAATAAACCCTTCTTTTGAGTGACCCTCAATAAAAAATAAAAATCCCAGACCATAAGCCACCCCTGGTCTGCTTTCACACATCTGTTGTGGAGCAGAAATGATTCTGAACCAGAAATGCCAGCGTCTCTCCTCGTTTGGGTCTAGGCGGTGAAAATGCAAAAAATAAACCTGATAAGTATTCAGGGATATATGATAAGGTCTAGCTTTAGGATGTGAGCATCTGCTCCCAGGAGCTGAAAGCCCATCCCTTGCCTGACAGGAATATGCTTAATGAAATAAAAGAGCAGTAAGATCAGCTACATTACTCAAGATTATTACTTTCTGCCACATTGTGTATTCATACTATAATTTACCACCGCAGGAGATCCTAGGAACAAACTCAGGGTTTCACAGAGGCCTTTGTGGTGTTTATGGCTGTAATCAGAGGCAGCTACACCATAATGANGGCCTTCGAAGCAGAGAGAGATATTGCAAAAGGGGAAAAGAAATTGAAATGTGGAAAAGAGCAAGTATACTTCAACAGAAATAGGCATTACCATGTTTTTGCTCTTCCAGTGGAAATGTTTCACTGAGTTCCAAGGCATGCAGTTTTTTATCTCCAGATTTTGGGTGATTCCTTTCACCTTCCACATGTTGGCTCCTATGCTGGTGTACAGTGCTGCCATCAGCTTTGGGATATCTGCATGAAGCTCACACACGCAACAACATCTGGCTTGCTGGGAGTGGAGGAAGATGTTTGGCTTTTACACATTCAGTCCAGCTTGCCCAAAGACTTGCAGGGTCATAGATGTGTACAACTGGCTGAAAAGAACAGTGTCCTTGTTTGAATCCCCAGAGCTGGACAGCAAAGCTCAGCTCACTATAATGACTTCCCCTGCTGCCCCCATGCCTTCCTGTTGGCCACCCCCACTGGGTAGCCCATCTGGTAGCTGGCCTCTGTTCCTCCAATGTGCCTTGTGGTCAGCAATCTGTATCATAGTCTATGATATTCCTGAATAAAGGCAGCTCAGTCTTTCGCTCTATTTGCTCTGTTATTCAGGGTTTTCTTTTTTAGGCACTGGTCTTTATTAAATTTTAATCTTCTGAGACATGATTGATACAATGACTGGAGAAAATGAAAGAAGACTGCAGAGCTTCTTCCTTAGGTCAAAAAGCTGTGACAGGATAGCTTGGTAATGTGAGGCAGAAGAGAGCTCACAGATCTCACTCACTCATTCCTCCTTCTTTTGGATGAAATCCTTTCAAAAGCTCATTAGATAAGCTCAGATTCAGCAGCCTGCCCAAGTAAAGGCCGGGAAGGACTCCAGGGGGGCATGTGGGACACCAGAACTTGGGATGCAGGGTCAGCTGGAATGAGACTCTGCCATGTGCTAACATTTGTGATGGCAGCATTTCCCAGGAGGGTGTGGGAGCTGGCAGGTGTCTGTGCAGTGGCTACAAGGGGGAAAAAAGAAACCTGAAGTCTTTGCAGTGTTTTATTCTCAAAGTGCACCTTTTTGTAATGAGGAGTCCTGGCTTCTGCCTCTTTCTCAACGTTTCCTTCTATCAAAAAGAAAGAAATGTAACAGAGAACTATTTTCAATATGTAGCAAGGCAAACGTGAATAGAAAAGAAATAAAGGGGCATCTGGCCAACTTCTCTCCTACTCCCACTGCAGAATTCTGGCTTTTCTCTCTTTTTAAAATGGTTTCACTATGCTGTTCAGGAGAGGGATGATGAACCACTGAAAATAATTTAGGATGACTTTCTAATAAATCAGGTTTATGAAGAGATCTAAGAGTAAATTAGGATGAATTTTTCAGGGAAAATTAATCTTGAAAAAAACTATGGAAAAATGTACTTTTCAGAACTTTTTGAGATTTTCTTCCAATGACAACCTTTTGTTTGTCCTAGGTTCCATTCAGACCATTAGTTAACTTTAAAAAGTAATAAAATAAGCATCTTAAAAAATTCCTACAGCCAAACCTGGTTTAAGATACATATGTACGGAGATCTTTTCATTTGAGGAAAGGTCAGATCCTGTGTGCTTTGAGTGCTGCCAATTCAAACTTCTTTCAGAGGAAGTGAAGGGTTCTGAGAACCAAACAAAAGCCACCAGCAGTATCAGGAACCTTCCCTCCATTTAACATCATCTCTTGATATTAGCATGGCCTCAGTTTGCAGCCTGGAGAATCCATTCATTACTCCAACCTAACTGTTTTCAAGCAGGAGTTTGCATTCAGTCTGAATTTGTTGGGAGTTCCAGATAGATACCCTTGTGACTGAGAGCTTGATGCTCACAATGAGTTCATTGAAGAGGAGATGGGTGTTCCCATGACAGGACAGGCATCAGCTGTGTTTTTCTGGCCTGCTTGGGATGCTTTGTGGATGCCTCCCAGCAAACCTTCCCACCCACTCTGTGCTGCCCAGGCACATTGTGATGGCTGTGTGCATCCATAAATGCACGGAATTAGCTCACAATGCTCAATTTTAAAAGAAATTGCTGTGTAAAAAGTCAGTTTGGCTCTGACCAGAATCCAGGACCTCCTTTGACAAGACAGTAAAGCAAGCAGCAGAAATACATTTGTTTCCTTCATGTCCTTGAGTCCTTTTTCCTTTGTCTGGTTTTTGAATTGTGTTTAACAGTAGAACTGTGTCATGCTACAACTTCTCCTTGCTTCTGAGGAAAGCTCCAGAGGCTTTTTCTAGACAAAAGCAAAAGATTTGTACTGTGAAGGTCTAGGGAGAGATCCAGAAGACTGAAGTTGACACTAAGCACCTACAGAGGTGAGAGAAACAAAACTTGAGAGTCAAAAAACATCCTCAGCATAAAAAGAATGAGAAAAAAAAAAGAGAGCTATTGTCCCCAGCAGGGATGATATGGGGATATGCTGGGTCAGGTAGGGAGGCAATTCTGACCAAATTTCTCCTTTTAGCTCGTGGTATTTTAAAAAGTTATTTTGAATTCTTATTTTGGATTTATGGCAGTTAATCTAACCTAATCTAATCCAATTGGTTGAATAAATAGAACTGTGCTGCTGTCATCTACTGAACTAAAAATCTTCCCACTTTACTGTGGTGATCACCTCCGTATTGGTGTGAATAATAACCACTCACAATTAAAATCATAAACTCAGTGCCTAACCTATGTCAGCTGGCATTTATTTTTCCCATGCCCCCAGGCTTGCCAGTGCTCTGGGACAAACCTGGGGTCTGTGAGTGTCCCAGAGCACACAGACTGCCAGGGTTCTGTCAGGCAGTGCAGCCCAGCTCTGTCCCTGTGCTCTCCCCTGCTGTCAGGCACTGGTTTCTCTACCTGGTGCATCATCATTCCCAGGCTGCCATGGTGATTCCACAATGTCAGCTCAGAGCCTTAACACAATGAGAAGAGAAAGAAAAATAGATATTGCTGCTGTCTGAAAGTTCAGAACAGCCACTTTATTTTAACTTACTAGCACTATGATGTCAGAAGCCACTTGGACTGCAGAGCAGACAGAAGTCTATGGACTGGTATGTGCTTCTGATGTACTTTAGGTACAGCCTTTATGTATAGCACAGATACATTATAAAATGACAAAATAGTTTGACACAGTGAATAGGCAAATGTCGTAGAGGAATTTCACATCGATTCAATTCCATTTACAGCTCATAAATTCACTTAACATTTCCACACACTTCTGACTTTGCCAGTGCACGGCACGAACGTTCTGATTCCGAGGAGATGCTCACAACTCTCCCCACAGCCTGCTTTTGTGGCAGTGGGGATGGGAACATGTAGGTGGTTTTTATGCCTTCTTTTTGGTCTCCAGAGCACAGAGCTCAGGCAAGGAACATCCCAGAGACACAAGGGGTCTGTGCAGGCAGCACAGTCACCCCTGTGTCAGTGCTAACAGATGGGGGCTGCAGCCTGTGTGCTCCTTTCCTGGGAATAGAGCTCCTGCTGGCATTTGCACCCACCAGGTGTTGGAGTGAAGGCTGCCCTGCCTGCAGAGCCCCTGCCCTTCCAGTGAGCCATGTGCTGTGTTTCTGGCACCCTGTGCTGCAAGGGGACTCCTGTACAAGCCACTCTCTTTTTTTGGGAGTGCCATTATCATTATCAGTGCTCTGGGCATGTGTAAGCTGCATATGTACAACCAGCACAAAGCCAGATAAAGCAAAGGTTAATTGGATAAAGCTGTTAGTGGTTGTTGTGCGAGGCAGACAGGAATGTCAGTTTTCAGTGTATGTGCATGTTCCCCTCAGCAGATGCAAAGGCTGGTCCTACCACTCCTGGCTAATAGCTCATCTTGTTTCTTGTAGGAAGCATAACCCTGTCTTCCATTTAACAGCAAGGATGGAAATTGCTAGAGTGAGAGAAAAAAACACCACCATTCTCGTGTTTTCTTTAGTCACACATAATTGTGTGACTGTACTAATTTATACAGAATCCTGTGTGTAAGGACAGTAGCAAAAATGAGATACATTTTCCTACAACTCTGAGGAGCAGCACATTATTGATTTAATATGGAATAACCCATAAGATAATCTGTAAAAACTATTTGTGTTTATTTCAAATGTCTCTTGCTTGGTATATAAAATCAAAATACATCCTATTCCACAATGTGAATATTATATATTAGTATATTTTAATTAGCCAGGAAGGTTTACTTCAGAAAAAAAATAGTTTGATGAAATAAGCATATGTGATGGTTTTATGTTGCAAATATATTTTGCTATTTTATTAGGCCTGTAAATTCATCTCAGTAGCAGGTCAAGCAAACAACAGAGAAAAGTTACATGTTTATAGCTGCCAGTGCCAGTAATTTAGAATAAGAAAGTTTTAAGCTCCTTATGTGGATGTAGTGAAGGCCATGATATTTCAAGGTGGTTTTGGGGGCAAACACTTCTACAAAGGTTTTGAAATGCCTTGATAGGCTGATCGAGCTCAGGGGTGTTGCATATCAAAAATAATCCCTTTCCTTGGAGCTGTGTTCCCCTCACAGTTGGCATCCTTGCTGCACCTTCCTGCTAGGTCACTTTTGCAAGGAGATAAAACTTCTCCACCTTCAGAGCTGTCCCTTACAGGTCAAAACTAAAGGATTTAAACTAAATGTTATAATGAAAAACACACTGCATGCTATGTAAATTCTTAGGTGTGGATAAGCAGAGGTTATCACTGGTTACTGCTGTGAATCTGGCACCTTTTAAAAGAATAGTTCTCTTTTAAAAGAAAAAGCAAGAATTACAGTTAATTCTGTCCTGTACATTGCACTGGGAGTGATATATGAGTCTTATTAGTATATACAGATTTATGAGAGACCATACAGCCCTTGAGAAGAAAAATCTCTCAAATTATTGCATTTTACCTCTCTAACCTTTGCTTTTATGCAAGGTCAGACCGCATATTTAAAACTCATAGTTGTCACATGCTTTCTTTAAAGATTAAGACTGCTGAAGACTGGGCTGAGTTTGCCACCCTAAGCGCCCTCAACACTGCAAGCAGAATGAAGAGTTTGTCAGGTCATGATTCCAATTTGCCTGAGAGACGAGAAATGATTGCATTCTCTGGTACTCAGATCCCCATTCAGGCAAACAGAAATTTTCCAGAGATGTTATTTAAAACAAGGAAAACTTTCTTAACAATTTAGTGCTTAATCTCTTGGTGAAGCCAACTAACTATGCATAGAAGTAGCAAAGAAATTGCTAAATAATTGTTTATTGTACTTGTAGAAGAAGAAATTAAATGTAGAGCTGCTAAAGAAAAGGAGACGGTGGAGGGAAAAGGGAAAGGTAGAAGGTGAGAGTAATGTAACTGAATTTCTTATTTTCCTCTCAGTAATTTGTGAGTTGTAGTTGTCCATTTCAGCATAAAATTTTGCAGTATATTGAAAGTCACCAGCTATGGATGTGGGGAGATTCAATAAAAAATATTTTCTTATTGGCAGACAAAGAAAGCTTTCTGAATCCACAGGAAGGTGGTTGAGGGACTGTGTCAAAAGACAAGGTTTACCTAAAGCCTGATCACAAACAAATTCAGGGAACTGGAGGTTTAATGAAAAATATCGCTTTTAAAATTTAGCTTTTCATAGTAATTTTCATAAAGAAATACCAAAACATCCACCTCAGTAGTGAAATAAATCTTTCCCATCCAGTCAGAGGAATGCCAGCAGTGCTGCTGGCTCCTGGGCCAGGCTGGTGCAGGGCTCACTGCCCACAGATGTTTGGTAAGAAACCAAGCACAGAGGAATTAGTGATTTAGCAGAGATGACTCCGTGATAATTCCTAGGAAACAGCAACTCATTTCAAGGAGCACAAATGAAGAAAGCTATTTCTTATAAGATTGGCTAGTGCTCCTCTTTAATGGTCTGGGTAATCAATTCATACTAAGGTTAGAACTAGATGGAAGGAAATTCAAGCTTAATCTCATTTTGACACAGAGTAATTAAGCACTCCCCAAGAGCAGATGGTTTTGTACTGTAATTATTGTGCCCTCAAATGATCACTAAAACAACACTCACAGTTCCTCTGTGACGTCTTGACAGATTCATAAATTGAAGAAATGAAACTTTCCTAGGTCCCTTACTTCTGCTGTATTCTTAAGTTTCATTTAGAAAATGCACTCGTGTGTATATGTTAATGACTTCTGCTTGAGTTCAGTTACTAGAAGTGCCCTGCCAGAGTGAAGATCTTTGATATCTCCTGTGTGCAGGCACCTGGGCCCTGGCTCTGCAAATGCAGTGTGGGGAGGATTATGTGCACAGGACACAGCGCGCCGGTCTCCAAGGAGACACACACATCCTGCTTGGGGTACCGGAGGCCTTGGCAGAGTGGGAAGAGCAGTCCTGTGTTTACCAGTTTCCTCCCTGACTGGGAACACAAAGTCAGAGCTTGGTAGCTTTCTAGTGCCTGTCCTCCTGGCAGGCACGAACTGGCAGCTGTGGCAGTGCCCACTCACAGCGCTGAGCCGCTTCACCTTCGCCTGATAACTTCAGTTATTTCCATGAAAGAGAGACACGTGTGGGGTCTCCTCGTGTGTTAAACCCATCGAGGTGTTTGTCACCGGCAATATGCAGTGATTCAGGCGCTGTTTGCTCTCTCTGCTGGTCACCCCACGCCTGCACTGACAGGCACAGAGCTGCTCCTTGCTCCTGTGCCGCCCACCTCCTCCAGGCTGGAATAATCTCCAGCAGGACATGGCAGGGCTCACATCAGTGGGGCAACACTGAGCTCTGCCATCAAGAATCAGAATAACACCCCAGTGCCTTTAAAGCAGCAAAAGCTTGTGGTGGAAATCCCCTGGATGAGTGCTGGACGTGGACTTAGAATAATCTCACTGAAAATTAAATAGAAGTGCTGTCTAGACACCTTGTTCTGAAATAATCTTTTATTCTGTGGACAATTTAAGTGGATTTTCTAGTCAAATTGCATTAAGCCTGAGTCTAACTGTGTGCCTGTGAACATATATATGAAATAAAGCACCAAGCTGGAAAAATCGGTGTTTCAAATTGTATCCAGCAGAGATACAGCATAACAACCCAGTGTCTTAATGGCTTTAGTGACAAGCCCTACTAGGGCTATGTGGAATTTTTTTTTATTCTTCCTCAAAAAGTGAAGTTATTTGTAGGTTATTTTGGTCGGTGTTCTGAATGGAGTGCACAAAGCTGCAGTGATGTAGCTGACAGGTAATAGGAGGCAGATATGGACTATAAAAGCAATCACATTCCCATCACAAGGTAGGTTGTAAAATCTGGATTTTTCCTTACGCTGTGAATTCAAGCAGTAGCACTCTCTGGAGCAGATCAGAAAGCAGCTTTAAATACACATTCACTATCAGGTGCTGCTTTTAATTCCTTTGATGTAAGATGTCTCTCAACTTATCCATTCTTGTCCCCCTCCAGAATCCAGCTGAAGTGTAGATAATGTGGATAGTCATGGGGTTTTTAAAAATTGTCTGTTGATAATAATGCATTTATTAAATGACTTATAAGAAGCCAGACCTATCAAATGCATTGTTTTAGTAGAGAAGGTGAGCATAATAACTCAGTTTCTTATATGTACCGAGGTCACAGTGCTGTGAATTCTCCTTTCTCTCAGCTTAATTCAAGGATAATTTTCACAGCTTGATTTAGTCTTGTACCTTCTCCAGATGTGTTCATTGAGCTAATAGATGGGCAAAGAAAAACAAATCAATGTTCACATCATAGTACATGCTATATTTGGCTCAGGCTAAATTATATCTAGTATTCTAAGTACATGTGTCTTGCCCTGAAGAAAAATAAGTGGAAAAGACAACCCTTTAGGGGTTGAGTAATTGCATGGAGCATTTTCTGTAGGAGATTCTGCAGCTTCTTTTAAAATTCCGCAGAAATTACAGGAAAGGAAAATCTACACATAGAATGAAAGTGTGAGAGTGCAAGGGAATGAAAGTCTCTTCTAAAACAAAACCTAATTAACCAGGGCTCATGGCTGAATATTGGTGTGAGTGCTCAGTACACCGAGTACAACCTGTGTGCACGGGGATGTGAGGAGGCAGTCCTGCTGCTTTGTTTGTGGGTTGGTGTTTCCTGCCTAGGGCAGTCAGCCTGGTAGTGAATGCAGGGGGCATTTCCAACGCCCGGGACACCACTGAGGTGTTCCTAAATGTCTTCACAGGGACGACAGAGGCCATGCCATGAGGGGAGGAGTGTGAGCAGGGCAGGACATGGATGTCCGTGCGGGCACGGCCAGACAGAGAGGAGCAAAGTAAACTTTCTGAATGAGGCACACCAGATCAGGATTTTATTTTGCAGAGCTCGTGTTCCTTTTGTAAACACACCGAGGCAGCTGAGCACGGTCTGAAACCCCATACTGGTTATTATGATGTGTTTTACAAAACTGCTGATTTGGGATGCATATGCTCCTTTCAAAACCATGGCTTTGGCAGAGCACTGTGACCACAGGAGGATGATCATTATTACATTTGCTGTTGTTACCATGCCAATGTGGGACTGTGTGAGACAGAAGTCCCAGTGCAGGTCTTTTATAGCCATATTGGAGCAGTTAAATAAAAGGATTATTTGAACATACTCAATATTACTGTTCCAGATGTTTTTGGTGGAAAACATCTCCTGACCACATGAAACCTATCATGACTACAGGTTGATTTCCTCACGATTTCACTGAGAAAAAAGGCAACATTCCTGCAAGACAAAACATTATACTTCAGCACTGCAAAACGAACCACTTCAAATATAATTTAAAATGGGATAAAAAGGAAATATTTATAACAGGGAGGGGAAGAGGCAACATCAGAAGGAAAAGCAAAATGGGATGTTTGGATGAGATGCAAACATCCCCTAGCTCCCTTCATTGGGAAACATCCTCATATCTAACCTGATTTTGGAAGACAATGAGATGTTAAACCTTCTAGCAAAAAAAACCCAAACAAAAAAACCAAGAAAACCAAACAAAAAACCAAAAAAAAGCACACATTTTTATCTTTTATCTTTAACAAGATGATCTTGCTTTCGGTGTTTTTGAAGATGATGTCACTAGTCTAATCTATGAAGATAGTTTATAGAGGTCTTTAAGAGGATTTATAGAGGTCTTTAACTGGATGTGTTTGCTTCCAATCTCATCCTCAGAGGTGGCAGGTAAGCAATGTGGATCAGGTGACAGGCATGTCACTGCAGCTGGGTATTTACCTTTCCAGGTAGCTCTCCATGGAGACCTGGGGCTTTGCAGGACCAGCAGGGCTTTGAACCAGTCTTGGACAGGTGTCCTCAGCGGAGCAGCTGGGAGGGTGCCAGGCAGCCCCTGGACCTGTCAGTCAGGGACAGTCCCCTGCCCTCCCCTGGGCTGCCAGCAGGGCCAGCAGGGCCAGCAGGGCAGCCTCTCCCAGAGGGCAGGGACTGCACGGCATCGCTGAGTTCTGACAGACTTCCCCTGCCTGCAGAGTTAATCAAGTGCTGGCCTAATTAAACCTCATTGCTGCTGTTATGGCTTTCTTCCCGTGGTGTCCAAGACAATAAGCTGCAACAAAGGAGGCCTGGCAGTGTGGTTTTATGCATCTCTTAGCAGGTCAAATAACTGTGGTATACCAGGGCTGATCATACAGAGAGACAAAAGACTCTAAGATTTGTTAACTTTACCCCTCCTGCCAAGTTTATTTGGTACCTGTTTGACAGTGCTAATTAAACCGTATTTCATTCTTTTCCATTCCCTACTAGATAAACACTTACAAACAGAACTATTGAACAGCTGAATCCTATTTAAAATCACTTATTTGTCATATGTAAAATTTTGTGATGTGTAAAATACTGTAAAGTCAAAAGAAAAGTTTCTCTTTTAAAGAGATTAGAATGTATTTATGCTGTCAGTCACTCTGAGATCTCTAATGATCACCTAAACACACTGAGCACCACTGAATTAGGCTTTATTTGTACTTCTGGCATCGTGGAGAAATCCAGTAGTGTTCAACAGCACATGTAAAATTTTCCCTCGATGCCTTTCACAATACAATAGAAATAACCATACTAAGCTGTAAACAAGAACTATAACAACAAAAAAATACTTAAGAAAGTGATGTTCTTTTGGACAAACATACAACTGACAGGGAGAAATCATTATTAAATAATACTTAATTCCTGGGTTGTTGCTGTTGAAATAAAACTCAGAGCTTAATTTAATTTTTCTCTACATAAGGAGACAGTGTAAGGGTGTAATGATGGGTGGTTGTATTATTTTCTTGTGAGTTTTCCATATCTGCTATTTCTTTGTGAGTTCAGAATTCATCCAGAATCCCAGTTTGGCACTTTTGGTTGCTTGGTTGGTTTTTTGGTTTTTTGGGGTTTTTGTTTGTTTGTTTTGCTTTGTTTTGGTTTGTGTTCCAAGCAAGTTTTAAGCTTGCTAAAGGAAAGATCTTGTAAACCAATTCTAATAACTCAACAGCTAATAAACTAAAGCATTAAAAGATTGGGACTACAATCACTTTTTAGCACTGTGATCTCATGCTTTAAAAATAGGTTTGTTAATGAATTGTCACTATTTACATTTACCAGTGTAACACAGTCAATGAAAGGGTAGATTCCCATTAAAAATATCCCATTTTATGTTTGTTGAAACTACTGGAAGGGTATAGTCTCCTAATGAAGATATTTTGCTTGATTAAATAGAGAATAATTGGAATATTTTTGACTGCCTAATTAGGCAGAAGGAGAGGCCAACAAATGTTGAGGAATCGATCTGATAATGGGAAGAATTTGCATTAAAAAGTGTCTGTGTGTCATAGTGGCAGAGAAATTGTATATGAAAGTCATGACAATTTAGCAAGTTAGCTCTAAGTATTCGTGTGACATATATAATTTAGGAAGAAACATTTTATATCCATTGTTAACTGGTTTTATGATGATTTGCTGAAGAACTCTGCCATCTCTAGTTATGCTAGAGGTCCATTCATCTGCCTGATGACTTATCTATGAACCTGATCAGCCTGACAGTGGCACAGACTTCAGAAAACTCTTTTACTATCAATGTAAAAAAAAAATGCCCAAATAATTTCCCAAATAATTTCACACTCTAATAGAGGGAAGTGCAATATCAGTTGCTGGGAGATTCCAGAAAATCAGCTCTTGAGAAAGCTGTGGAAGAGCAGCCTGTGTACACGCTGCTAATTGTGTTAAACCTGCCTTTTTCTTGTCCAGTTTGCTAGCACTGATTAGCAGAAATGCATTCATCTCAGACTTGGGTGTTTTGCTCAGTAAGGGGGAAGGTTGCTGTGTGGAAGGAAAACCTAAATCAACTGACCCCTCTGCTGTTTAGGTTATGACATCAAGAGGTTTCCAAGGCTCGGCACGTTTGCCGTGCCAGCTGTAGGCACATTTTGATCAGATCAGTGGCTATCCTGGCAAGTCATGCAAACCTTGCAACAACACAAGGGACTGGATATGTGTTGTCAGATGCTATTTTCTGTTCTATTTTCTCCCCTCTTACCCTGGTCCCTTCTCTCACTCCCAGGATTTACAACATCTGAAATGACAATGTCACAAATTACACAAAACTGCCTCGCGCGGGATGTTGCCACTGCAGGAAAAGATGACTGAGGCGAGCTCAGGCTGTCTGAACCTCTACAAGAGCACTGTCATGTCTCATTCATTCCCTGATCACAGCTGCAGGACCAATGATTTTTCCTAACACTGTGCTTTATGTCTTGAGAGGAGGCTTATTTGAATGAAAATACTAATACAAGCAAATTAGTTTGGGGCATGCTGATAGAACCATTTGGCTTTCTGATTTATTTTCTGTTCAGTAATTTGGGAGATATATATGCATTCTGTCTCTGAGTGACTTTTCTTCTGATGAGACTCACAGAAGTGTGCATTTAGAGTGGGTAGCCTCCTGTAGCCCTGAAGCTCAGTTTCTCACACCAGGGTGCTGATAAGCTGAAACCAGACACAATGAGCTCCCTCTGCTCTCTCCTTTCCTCTGCAGAGTCTCTGGAATGGGCCAGAAAGCCAGGAATCACCTTTCTGACCATGCAGCCTGACCTCAGGCATCCCACAAGCTCTTGCCTCCCCACAATAACACTTCCTTCCTCTACCATGAGTCGTATTTGCTGCATTGTCACTTTATTCTGTATTACATTTTCTCTCTGTCCTTTATCAGCTCCAGTAGTTGTGGCCTTTCATGGGCTACAGGAAAAAGGACATAATAGACAGCAAGAGAGATGTCAGGGAGCTTCCACACATTCATTCTCAGTGCTCTTTTGAGGAAGAAGTGGGGAAAGGGCCATGATCTGTACAGAAAATGCATATGGTGCAGGAGTATTACGGTAGCTGACAGGTTCAATAGCATTTACTCAGGGAATGCTTATGAATCAGGAGGATCACTGCATGCAATCTGTAAGGATACACATCTCAGGGGTGAAAGGAAAACTGCTGTTAGGGTTGTCCTGTTGGTTTCCCTATCAAGAAAAGGGATAGCAAGTGTACAGTGTTAAAAGAGAACAGAGGAAGTCCAGTAAACGGGGAATAATAGGTGTCTTGGAGTATTAGATCAAGTCAACCCACTGGACAAGTTTTATAGATGTTATTTCTTATTCCTTGAGTTTACTGCTTTTGAAAAGAGTTCAAGTCCTGTATCACACAAGGCAAGAGGTTACTGTCATCTTAAACAGCCCAAGGAAATGTGAGAATTACAAAAATAAAAATTAAATTGGAAAAAGAAAGACTAAGTAAGACAAGCTTGCATTCAGATCAGGGGTCTTTGCTTCCCTCCTGCTCTGACTGGGGAATAGTTCCAAGTGAAGTCAAGATGTTGATAAATTTAAAGCAAAAAGGGGAGATGGAGCAATTTCATTTCATTTTCTAATTAAATATGTCCTTCTTCGGAGGTCAAATATGGTAGTGATTAAAGAAATAGCAGGAAAACTAACGGTGAGGTTATAGAAAGGTGTTGAAGACCACGTCACCATTGCAGCAAGCCTGCCCGGTGGGTGACAAGGCCAGCAGTCTGTTGTAGGAGCTGGAACGTGGGAGCACCCCTCCTGCTCTCCACTGCTCCCAGAGATGCAGTCAGAGCCAGATTCTGGCCCACCTTTTGTCTACCAGGGCTTCTCTTTGCTCCTCCATCCAGCAGCCTTCAGCTGGTGAAGTTTCCATGGCTGCATTGTTGAAGACTGAAGGCTGCTATATGGCTGGCCTAAGTCATAAGAAAATGTGTCTACAGTGCTGCTGAGGTTTTAGTGGGTGCCTCTGCAGACAGGACTCCAGAAGCAGAGGAAAAAGAAATTATACAACACCTAGAAATGGTTTTATAATAATTTATAAGAAGACTTGTACAAAAAATTTTAAACAACCATTCCTTAAACAGAAGATATTCTATAATCTAGTGATATATGGTTTTCTCTGTGCTCATACCTGTTGTGCTTCTAAACCGAATTTGTGTTCTCCCCTTGCTTTTTTAGCTAATGTCCCTATTGTCTACTGAGGGAATATTGTGAGACTTCCTGGCTTGTTTCTGACTTCTACAGGATAAATCTACACTGAGTCGTAGTTGACTTTCCTCCAGAAAGTAATTAATTTTTTTCTATATGACACAGTTGCTAACTAATGTTTTTAGGGACTGGATATATTTGAAAGTTACCTCTGTTAAATTTGAATTTGAAATGGCCCAGTTGCCAGAAATTGTTAGTGAATGGACTGGAACAGACACATAGATCGACAGTGCAAGTCCTGTTTTAGCTGGAAACCAGAATGCAAATGAAGTAAAGAAGATATCACTTCAGAGAAGGGTCATCTTGGGAACTGCTGACTGTCTTTTCCCACGTGTTGCAAGTCAGGGATTGCTCGTCCGAAAAAGAGAGACAGGTTGCTAAAGAGTTGCTTTATCTTGCTCATCACATATCTGCTCTAGCTGGGGACTGAGATGAAATATTGAAGGTGGCAGGCAGGCAGGATGCCAGGCAGGGGCTGTTCCCCAGCCCATTTCCCCTCGGAGGGACAAAGCTCAGCATCTGCTGGGGCGCAGAGACTCGGTGCCAGGGGGCTGCAGGACACGCTGCAGATACCTGTGCTCATCATCCTGCTGTCCCCTTTCCTTAAATAATAAATGTGATCACTGTTTTTTCCTGGCCTACATGGCTGGGAGTGCTGGGCTTTCATGTGAGTCTGGGTTTTGAGCAGGCTGAGTTGCGTTCAGTTGCAATGAGAGCTTTGTGATCACCTGCTATGCTTATTCATGAGATTTGACATCATCCAAGGCCTCTATTTTAAATAAAATCATGATACACATTTTATCTTCAATGAAAAAAAATACATGCCTTCAGGAATAATTTTTTTAAAATCCAATTTATAATTTATCTCCTTTTTGTTGCCAATCATGTATAATTAGTTTGAAATGGATGTAATATAGTTATTCTAGCTATTAGTTGAGTCACTTCCATGAATAATTCTTGGCTTAGGGGTTGTTTCTTTTGTGAAATTCAGACCAGGTAATTCTCCGTCCAGCTAAAGTCTTCAGAATGATCCTTCTGGTAAATCCAGGAAAAAGTTCAAACACCTCTCTCTCTGAGCTCAAGATGAATTTAATCTAGTAAGAAAAAATACACAAGATCACACAGGAGAACTAAACACACTCAGTAGAAATAAACTAAAATCTGAGTGCCATAGGCAACTATTGAGATGTAAATTATTGTTAAAGTAGTCAAATCAAGAACTGGATGGTTTGGGGGAGATATTGCTGAGCTAATTTTGAGGTACTGGGCTCTCTAAAGGATTAACTTGGCTAAATTAAGTCAGATCCAGTGGTGTCTCTTTATTTAAAATCTCTTGATATAGCTGTGGCACAGGACTGATATACACCTGTATATCTGAGCTGTGTCTTGCACTTAACTTCCCCAGTCATCAAGGAGAAAAAAGCAGCTACATTTTAAAATGGTTTCTGCTATCAGGAGTGACAATATCTATGCAGATGTGCAGGATGTCTGTGTAGTACCTGTATCTAGTATGTACCAAAATTCCTTATGTGTTGAAGGTAAGAGAATAATATCATGGCCTGACACCATAAGGAAAAAAATGAAATTTGAAGATACTTCAAGATATGGAGCATTAACTTTAGTCCTGGGAGAGAAGGATTGCAATCAGGCAATTAGAGACGCATACTAAATTAATTAATCCCACAGCTTTAGCACACAGCTGATATTTTTGAGAAATAATTTGCAGGAAAATGTTTCCTTGTGTTCATCCACAAGTGGAATTTTCTGTTCAGCAGCATGGCTGAACTGGAGGGTTCTGAGTGTCCTCAATACCATGAGAGGTGTGTTCCAGAGATGGAAATCTACATGAATAGCCAGCCTGGTATTCTACAATTCCATGCTATGTTTTGCTTAATGTAATGGATACAGAAGGATTAAATTCTGGGGTAGAAGCTTATCTATTTCTACATTTTAACTTTAATTGTATTTTATGACTCTAAATTACAAAAAGCTTATTCATTTTTTTGTTCAAGGGACATAGTACTTTCTTCTGGTTGCAAATTAGCACAGAAAATAGACTTAAAAATTGACAGCTCTCTCTCTATAAAACTAGCATGTTTAGATACATTTGTGGTTCTTTGCTGTGGAGTTATTCAAGACTTCAACTCAAATGACATTAGGCATCCAAATAGCAAGAATTTAACACAGCCAGGTTAAGATGTGTAAGTGTCAGTTACCTGCCTAGGAGAGATGGGAATGGCCCAAGCATCCCCTGTTTTCCACAGGGGGAGATGACCCCCTTATGTAATATTTGTGCTCCTCACTGGCTTGTAGGGAAGCCCAGAGAAACTCCCTCAGGGAGAAATCTGCCCTAGCTGAGGGAAAAGGACAGCTCACATTAAGGCTTTTAACTTCCTTCCACTGGAGAGAAAAAGCAAACGCCGGGATCATTTGTGAGTCCTGTGGATGTGCATTTGCAGAGGGGCACACGTGTGCCTCTGATGCTTGCCAGGCTCTGAACCAATTTACAATAATTGCACTTTACAGAGTGGAAGGGCTGGGCTGGTACTTGGGGTTATGGCATACTGGCACTTCTCCCAGCCTGTCGACATGTACAATTGGACCTTATTTTTCATTCCTGCTCCTGCTGTGAAAAATAAGCCTTAAAAACATGTATTGAAGTGCACAGAGTGATGCACCAGTGTCCGCCCACATTTGCAACCCAAGCCAGAGCCAGTGAGAGATGTGAGCTGGCCCCTCTGTTTCCACACTTATGCTGGGGGTTATATGACAGCAATACAGGAGTCAGTATTAAGTGCTACTTTGCAAAAGAGTGGGGAGGAATCACATCAGGAAGATTTACACATCCATCTCTGAGTGGCCCTTCATTGCCATGCAGATGGAGCTGGGTAGCACATCTCCCTCTCCTAGAAGTCATAAATAGCATCCCTGCATGTGAGTGCATATCCCACTCATCTTACACTTAATTTTTAGGCTGCAAACAGATGCAAAGTCCAGGTTTCTGTTTTGTTACACTGTTAATGTTATTTCTGCGTCTGCTCAATATGAACAACATTTTTACTACCTTTTGTGTTAGATTTTCTTGTAGCACAAACTCATCTTTACTGTGCTCTAAATTAAACTTTCATGCCTTTTCAGCCTGCATACTTTTTTTAGTCAAGGATGATACTGGAAATATTAAGGAGTTATTAAAAATTATGATTAATCAATTTTATTACAGTAGCACTTAGAAGCCCCTGCTGAGACAGGAGACCTATTGCACTGGGCACTGTAGGGACACATAAAAGACTGAGTTTCTGCTTCAAAGAGCTGAAAATTGAACCAGAAAAGCCATGTTTCTCCTGGCTTCAAGGGAAACTGAACAAGAGCTTTTGCGATATTCTTGAGCATGCGGGAAGCCCCATGTTTCATTGAAGCCTTTTCTTTTTTATTACACTTTTCATAAAAAATATATAATGAATGAAGCTGTATTGAATTTTCTGTTAAAAGAATCACAGTCTATCTCTGCTCTGTCTCCCCACAGCCTGCTCCTTTTGCTCTCTTCATTCTTCCTGTGCAGGAGCTGTACAACAACCCTGTGTTCTCTGTTCAGCAAACCTTTTCAAACAGCTACATTTGTGTCTTCTCATCGCATTTCTAATATTGAATTTTCACGTTTCAAAAGCCATTTTACTTCTCATTTTTGTCGGCTCTGTAGCTATGTGAAAACAGTCAAAACTTTCAAAGCAGCAAAGCAAAAGAGCAAGAAGGGAATGTCCCCTCTGTCATTCTCCTCTCTATCAGCTCTGTTAGCAGAGGAGTTATCAAAATGCTGCAGGAGAACTGCAATGGTTAAACACCATGCTCTCCCTTACCACTAATCTTGAGTCAGTTTTTCTTCAGGGTACAACAAGAGGAGAAAAAAGGAAGGGAGCAGAGCTGAAGGTTATTGCCTCTGTTGATGCAAAGGCAGAGCAAAATCTACCTTGAGAGACAAAGTAGGATAGCAAGTTCACAAAGTAAATCTTCCTTTGTGCTTGAGTTTAGCCTTGTGCTGCCGAGGCTCCTGGTCTGCATCTGGTGAGTTGCCCCTCTAAGCTCTCTCCCACCAGTCTCTGAAGTTGGGAAGAAGCTGAAATGAGAGGGTAAGGAGAGGCTGTATGTGCGGGCCAGCCCCACAGGGTGCCAGGCAAACTTTGAATTGTCTGATTAGTGCAGAAAGTGACAGAACAAGTTCCAACCAAGCATGATTGTGGCTAAGAAGAAATGGCCTTGTTTTAACTTGACTATTGTTCCCTGATAATCTGTGAAACTGGAGTGGAATTCAAAGCAGCATTGGTCTGAGCATTAATCTGAGCACAGTGGTTCCTTGTGACTTGCTCTGATCTCCAGTGCCTTTAATCTTGCAGTAAATTTTGAATTGATTTCTCGCTATGATATGCCTCCCCATGGAGACGGACAAAGGAGAGCTGAGGGAAACTGCCCAGGCCAGTTAAGTACTGGTGGAGGACCTGCTTGAAGCCATTGTGAAGAAAAAAAATACAGCTTCTCAGGCTCTGTAATCCATTTTCTCTTATGAATAACAGGCTGACGGATTTAAATTGTGTAAAACAAGTGGCTAAATCACCTTCTGAAAATGAACTACTGAACAGGAACGCAGCCTCTCCCGTGAATTTCCGTAGACAACAACCGAGCTCCCTGCAGTCTCTCTCTGACACAAAAACCTGTTATTTAGTTTTCTGTGGAATCTGGTGAATTATATTAGCTGACTCAGAAACTCCATCAGGACTCTTCCTGTCTGCTTGGAGGCATCTGGCTTTCAGGGTGTGACCATCTCCCCCTCAAAGCGTGAGACGTCGCAGTCCCAAGCCAGGTGCGAGGCTTGTGATGCTCTCTCAGACTTGGGCTGGGTGGTCCAAACCAGGCAGCAGGACTGGGAGCCAGCTCCTTCCCCACATTCCTTGCTGACCACATTTTCCTGCTTCTCCCGGGGGAGGAAAGCTGCATCCTTCTGTGTGCAGCTGTGCCAGGCTGCAGCAGAACTCTGTTCTAGGAGGGATAGCCCTGTTAGCACTGAAACACATAATCACAGAATGATTATATGCAGATGCTTTGATTGAAGAGCTCTGGGAATCAGGGGTACAGACCCAAATCTGACTCTGACATTAGCTTCAAAATGAATGTGTTTTATACCCTTTCCTTTGCATAACTATATATTAATTATTAAACCCATATTGTAAATGTTGATTTCACCCAACCATGAATTCACGAGACCCCAAAACATCCTTTCTCATGATTCTTTTTGCTGATTATATAATTTCTCATGATCCTTATTTTCAATTATCAACAATCATTACATTTAACAATCATATAATTTATCATATGATTATGCAAGTGCAGTTGTATATGATCTAGTAAAACAAAGCTAAACGTTTGTTCCCAAGGCCTAGTTCTCTTCCTAGGCCCAACCTTTCTTTCTACTCTCTCCCCCCACTGAATATATTGTACACAATTCCCATGATTTTAGAATCCTTTTAACCCTATTCTATCAAGCCCAGCCTGCCCTCAACTGGGTAATGCTGCCAGTGGCAGAAATGTGGTTGTGCCCCTCTTCCCTTCCATTTGGCACATGCTGTTAACAGCCTTGTCTTTTACTCAGTCTAGTGAAAACCTGGGATCAGTTGGGTTCTGCCACTCCAGTGCTTTCTTGGGAAATATAAACAGGCAGCCTCTTGCCAGCTGCTCAACTACGGAGCCAAATGGAGCCTCTGAAAATATTTTAGCCTGTGTACGTTTCTTCCCCACCCACAAATGCTTGGAAGGTAAAAAATAATAAAAAACCTTTGTAAATTGAATTATGCTGCTGTGATAATTTTGCAACCTTCTATTCTCATTCTGTACAATTTCAAAACTATGAGCAATGCTTTAATGGAAAATTAATTGGAATCTCTCCACACTTTTAAAATGCTTTCACTGTTTTTCTCCCTCCTTATCAGAAATTTTATTAGAATGGATATTTCCCACTTGTGTGGGTGAATTTACATCTCTTTAAAAAAAAAAATAAATAAACAATAAACAAGTGGGAATATTTCTTACTGACAATCACACCTGGGATGAACCTGTTACTATTCTGCTTATGGATTATTTAGGAATTAGCACAACAGGAAAGTGGACTGCTCTAAGCCACTAAGTCAAATTGGCAGCAGCTGAAGGTCTCAGAGGAGCCCTTGGTGGCAGGGTCCTGGGCAGGGGCTAGAGAACCATTTCTGTGCCCTGGACACCTGCTGCAGCTCTGCTCTCCTCTCCTGGGGCCACATCAAGGCACCCCAGGCAGCTGAACTGTCAATAATGGTAGATTCAACAGCAAGTCTTAATAAACAGGGTAGTTCAAGAGAGATGTCTGGATTAACCTGAAGCCATTAAACCTGAAGCCAAGGTGAAAGTAGGAGGTGTCTTTCAGGCACAGGTGTAGGAGATTTACAGAGGAAGAAAGAGCAGTAAACATAACAGGAGGAATGGATTATTTTGTTAATTTCTTTGATGCCTTAGAGTGTCTGTGTTCTGCTGTTTGCAGGTTCCTGGTTCATGCCTCCAGTTAAATTTTCATGGTACTCTTCACTTAGCCCTGCTGTGTTGCCTCGCCCTGTAGCACCAGGCTGCAAAACTTAATAATGGAACAAACGCAGCAATCACTTTAAACTAATGCTGCCCCTCTTTCATTATTCACTGAGTTACATCCTGGGCTGCTGACAAGGGTGATCTTGGAAGTAAATTTAAATGCCTATTTACACACTTACATACACTCTGTGTGTGTATGTAAGTTAGTCATTTCAGTGCTTTTCTTCTGTGCACTCAGTTCTCCACTTAGGAGAAAAAAGTCCTCATTCAGTGATGACATGAATAAAAGGAAGAGGGAACAGGAAAAAACATGAATTCTTGAAAACGAACTTCATACACATAATATACATCTTTAAGCTCAGCTTTTTGCATTTTTGGGAGGTTTGCCTCAGCCTTATGCTTAATATTGCCTTAATTTACAACTGCAACTTGTAATATTATCTTACCTTCAAAATCAAAGTATCTTGAGGATGACTTAAATCAAGGTAGTGCTATTATTGTTTAGTGAAATATTTATAATTAGTTGGTGTGATGACTTAAGAAAATAGCAAGACAATCCTAGTGGGTTTTTTTCTTTACACAAATGCTGGAAGAACGAGTGTGAATGGCAGAATTGGCAAAATATTGAGCTTTCAGATGAACACAGTAATGAAATAAACAGGCAAGCTGATCACAGTATGAAGACATACTGATCATTCCCTTGGCATGTGTGGATTTAGTACTAATTATTTATGATGCTTCATACTGTGATAATGAATGTTCTTCGGTATGCTTTGGAAAGCTAATGAAGTTCTACTGCCAGACTCTGACACCTTTCTTTTTAATTATCTAGCAGTTGTCATGCGCATGGCCTCCATGATTTAAGAAGGAGTACCACGTCTCTCAACATGGAAAAGAGGAACAGACTTTGGCTGTTCAAAAATTGGACAAATTGGACCATGGGATAATCTGGTTCAAAGCAAGGGTTTGCACTGACGTTCTGTGAAAACAAGAAATATATCTATTTTGATTCGAGAGAAGTCTTGCTGGAAGAGTTAATCAAAAAGAGCTCCAGCAGAGGACACAAAAGCATTTAGAAGAGGCACAATGAATTTTGACTGCCTTTGAATCTATTTATCAAAGCCATAGCTGTTCCCATTTCAACGCAGGTGGAACAATAATAAATATCGAACAAAGCAACTCAATCTGTATTCAGAGCATTTCAATATATGGAAAGTTAACTGCAAAAAGAAAGCATGCTTGCAGAGTCAGACCTATTGACTCCTGCTCCTTCTATTCCTCATTGAAAATGAGTGGTGAATGGCGCACAAAGATCTGCAAGATATTTACATTATTGCCATTAACATACAACAAGAAGCGCATTCAGGAATGTGACTTTATTATTTAACAGAATCAATAATCTTTGACATCATAGGAACCTAATTCAGCTGTAAACATTGTCCCTTTCATTTTAAGTGACTAACTTTACATGTCAAATTTCAGGCTCAGTAGGGCCGCGTTATTTTCCTACCTGCCACTTATCCCTCTAGGAGGGACTTTTTTGTCATGAACCCTGTATGATTAGAAACTGCTTCTTCTGAGGAGTATGGGCAGCAGGAAGACTCAGTTTCAAATGGTGAGTGGCTGACACTGGTACCATCCCCTGTGAGCAGGAAAGCGTGGCACCAGGGACTCTTTCTGGCAGTCCTCGTTCACAAGCTTTTTAAGATCACAGGGTCTGCATGCCCTTCCTCCCTTGGATTTTCCTCCCACTGTCACTATAGTAGATAGTTACAGAAAATCATTGGAGAGAATTCCACCTGCCTCAGGCAGGGCACAGCTGAGACAGATGCCTGCCAGGCACTCAGCAGAGATTGTCTTAAAGAACTTTCCTTTAGAGGCAACCTGGGGTCTGCATAATCCAATCCCTACTTCAGCCACAAATCCAAAGCAAGTCCTTGATGAGATAAAGGGAAAACAAATGAACAAAACCTGGATGTATTGGGTCATCATGAAATGCAGTTAAACACCTAAAGGACATCATCAGATCACTGACAAAAATAACTAATGTTCAGCAGTTCACTGCTGCTGCTGTCTGGACAAAAACCAAACCACAACAGCTCTTGCCCCACCCCTCCAAAAAAAGCCCAAACCAAAATACATGACCTCCCCCTCAAGACAACTTAATTCAAATTTGTTGTGTGTATGTCTTCTGGCCAGATCTAAAGTGCTCTGAGACTGATGGCACAAACTTCATTGCCTTCAATGCCTCCTCTGTTTTTTGGGTCAAGTCAGCCAGTCTAAATGAGTCTTTTATCTCCATGATTAGTGCCTTGCAGCAGACGATAAAAATTCAGTCTCTCTCTTTTGTCTTGAAATTTCCAAGGCTTATGGGTTTTGTCTGATTTCACCTGAGTATTCAGCAAACAGCTTGGCACATCACTGTTTGCTTTTGGTGATTTGATCTGTCCTTTGGGCAGCCATTCAGGCGTTTTTTCATTTCAGATGTCCTCATTCACAGCATTGCAGCACTTCCTCAAAGCTGGTTCAGACCCTGAGAGCAAAGCAAAGCAGTGGATTTTAATTTTGAGTTGCAGCTGCTGTTGTCAAAGTTCAGTGCATTAAGCATGGATTTCATTTTTACAGCTCTCTCACACCAGGAACTACATTAACTACAAAACACACGTGCTTAAAGTAAGTAAAGTAATGGAGAAATGTATTGTTCCCATTATTTGAAATGTCGCACAAGATCTTGGGCTCATTTCAGTGGCACAATGAAACCAAGCTGCAGTTTCCACAAAGGCATAGTTAGAGTTGCTTAAAGTAAATAGATGAAATGTTCCTTCATTTTCTTTTGCTGTTGCTTCACAGCAACACAGCAAACAACTGCCTCCATGCTCTAGTTATGAAGTTATGAAGCATTTTTCTCGCCACCTTCCATTTCGTGGGAGTTCAAGAGAGAGGATTTGATGATCCCCTGCATCATTTGCAGCCATATCCCCTCTATTCAAATTGACCAGCTCTGTATAATTTTTTACTCATCTGTTTTCTCAGCTCAAAAGCCATTACACTCCAACTAACTACCATATTCAACTGTAACTTGAATAAAATGGGAAATGGAAAACGGAATGGGTTGGAGAAGAGCCCACAGTGTCTGTAAAGGATGGCTTGGACATCGCACGTACAAATGTTAAGGTGTAAGTTCCCCAGCTGGCTAACTCAGAAGGAAAGGGTGGTGAGTCCCTCACCCCCTTGTGAGGCTGTCATGAGTAAAGCTGTGCAGGCTGTAATCTCAGTCTCTGCTCACCCAAACGCTGCTGTTCCCATTGGTAACGCTTTTCATCTTTCCTACTCTACTCTTGGAGGGTTTTTCTCACCCTTTTCATTCCCTAGCTGTGTCACTGAATAGGTGAGACAATGCCCGAGACAGGCTCAGTGCCTGGCTGGCAGGAAGGAGGAGGGAAGCTTGGTGTTGCTATGGAGCAATGAGAAGGTTACTTCAATCCCTTTAGTATCATTTTGGCTGCAAAAGTGTTGCAGGGGAAAGCTGCAATAATCCTATTATTTCTTCTATTTTTTCCCACCCTTGAATTTAAAAAATAAGTTCTCTAGGAAAAAAACCAAAACATTACAGAAAGATAATGTAAAATGTTGCAATGCTCATCCTGTATATCTGATTGTCTGTTCCACAGACATACTCAGTACATCTCTTTCTGTGGCCATCTCTACGAGCAGAGTTGTAAAACAAATCAAAAGTTGTTCAACTCCACCCATCTCTAGGCACTATATTTAAGAGATGAATATTATGGAAACCGTTTTCTAATTTAAAGTGTCATCCTGAGGATTTCAGCCCTGGGATCTCATGTGATTATTTACCTAAATCTTATTAGTGGTGGATTCTTGTGTTGCCAAAAAAAAACCCAAACCCAAACAAGCACTATTTGAACTGCTGGCTACAAATGATGAATTGATATTATCCTATTACCAAGCAAAGATGTGTAATACAATGATAGTTCATTTTATAGCTTGTTAAAGAGGATTTTAAGGTATCAAAACAATTCCCAATAAACATGTTCATGATACAAAAGAGAAAACATTTTTGTTCTTGTCACCCTTCTTGGAAGTCTCAGTCCAAAAGGCAGGGAATGAATATAGAAGGCAGAACCATACAAGTGGTACTGTGGAACTCACTAGCTCCTCCACCATTTCTGAGCTAGGTTTTCAGCCTAGGCTGCCCCTGCAGGACATTTCCTTGGTCGTGCTGGAGGCTTCACCACCATGCCTTGTGCAGGTCCTGCTCAGGACCTGGCTACAGAGTGCTGTCAAAAGGGCAACGTAAACTGAAAGATTAAAAGATCACTCACAAATCAATTAACTCAATGATAAGTTAAATAGGGTATAAAGGTTGGCCAAATATGAAACAGCCCTGTGTTCCCACTTGCTGACTTTTTGTCTCCACTTATTGACTTGATTGCATGAAGTACAGAAACCGTCCTTCAGATTTCAGGGAACTGAAGAGAAGTTTCTCCCTTGCAGAGATTTGGAAGGCCCTTTCCATGGGGTTGAGTTCTTGATGTTTTCATGTACATCTCTTCCAAACATGAAGGTTTATTCTCTCCTTAAGGGTTTGAAAACTTGGTTTCATTTTGTTTTGAAGGCCTCCATTTTCAATCTTTGTTAGCTTATTCTTTTTCTTCTTTTTTTTTTTTTTTTTTTTTTTTTTTTTTTTTTTTTCCTGAAACCCTTCAGAAGCACTGTAAACCAAAAAGCACTTTAAGGCCATAACTGACTATAAACTATAACCTCTCCTCAGCAGTGTACGGACTTCCCATGAGCTGACTGCAAGAGAGCTTTCAATGAATAATCTCATAACCCTTCACTATCTTTTACATCTTTTTCCAGAGATGGAATTCTGAATGCTATTTTTTTAATCTGTTCCTGGGACTTCCTTTAATTCTGTCTGTGTGAGTCTGTCAGTGTGCAGAAGTTTTTCACTCTCCTGCCACCTGTTACAGACAATCCCAACTGGAGTCTCATTTAGGTGACTTGAAACTGCAGAGATGTGAGTAGAAACTGAGACGTGTCCCACATTTGCTGTGAACTGGTCTGGCTGAAATGCAGATGCAAGCAATTAGAAAAAGATATACAAGCTTAACATCCTGCTTTGCCGAGTTACAGAGAACAGACAGACACATATGAAATATGAAAGATGTCTCTTTGCCAACTTCTGAATAAAATATTAGTTACTCATCTGAATGATTGGTTTGATGCAGTTTTGGATTAGTGTCTCATGACATGTTAGGTCAAAACTGAAAGTCTGATGCCCCAAAGTACTGGTGTTCAGGTTTTCATTACAGCCCGAGGCAGAAGTTTATAGACTTTTCAAACCTGAAATTTGGTACCTTGGGATTGGGAGGTTTGTTTTATACAAGACAGGCTTTGGAAGCCTGAATTCAGAGATAATGAGATACCCAGAAAATTCCAGGGAATTAAACTATTCCAGAGTAGGTTTTCTATAGAATTAGTAGCAGAAAATCACATTTGTGGTATGATGCAATTGTCTCAACTAGAATCCCTCAGTGTGAGACAGATGATGCATGGAGAGAGTTAGGAACTGCATAATGCATGAGTTGAGAAAGAATAGTTTTTGCTTAAATGTAAGGCTGAGAAAAACTGCACAAAATTTAGGAGAGAATGAAACAAGCCAAAGCTGTTCTTTAAGGCTTTACTTTTTGGATACTTCCTAACCAAATTAACACAGAGACACAAGTAAAAACGGTGTAACATGAAGCCAGTGTGCATTACGAAGCTTGGCAAAAATGATGGCAATTCCTCACTTCATACTTCATGGCGTTTCCCAGCTCAGACTGACATTTCACATCACTGATAGGAACTGCTGTGTCTCTGCCTGAGAAAGCCAGGACACTATCCTCATGGATGAGGAAGGACTTTTGCTTCAGCATATGTAACATGAGTATGCAGAGTCAACTTGTATCTACCAAGTTGCATTTTTATGTTATGGAAAGATAATCCAGGCTGTACAAGGAAGTATAAACATTGCTTTTTTTTGTTTGTTTTTCCCCCCACACACATTTAGAGTCATTGTTCTATTATTGAATCTTTCCTTTTCACTGTGATAAATAATATCACTAGTAACAAGTTGAATGTGCAGCTGTTGCCATAAATGGGTCACTATATTGCTACTAGGAAAATATGACAGACTTAAAAGCTGAGGGTGGGGAAACACAAAATAAAACATCAGATGATTCCAAAGGCTTTTGCAATGTTGGCCACTCTTTCAAACACCATATGTTCAATATCATCCGTACCCACAAAAATTTCTGCTATTTCAAAAGCTGTCTGCAAGCTTTGCAGCACAGATGCTATACTTTCCCTCGGTATTGCCATGGAAATGGATAAGTTTGGAGGCAGAGTAGCAGCTCAAAATCTCAGCAAACTTGGATAGTCTTTTCCCTTCCTCTTCTTTCTCTTTCCCAGTCAAGAACTGGAATTTGTTCTCCTGCTGTTGAACCTGTAGCAAAGGAAACTTTAGATGGAGACCAGAAAGATGTATCTCCTTGACAAGGACAAAGATAGACCTGATCATACTGCCCATAAAACCTCAAAAACCTCATGAGTTAATCATATAACTGTCATGAAATATTTAACTTGCAGTCCACAGAGCTTATTCATTATCCCAGAAATAGCTAGACCAAGAGGTTACTATTCATGTGTTTGAATTTGGGGACAGTCCTGTGCTGTTATAATTTATTTTGACCTGGCAAGTCAGTGCTGCACAATGATGACAAATAGGTAGTAGCAACCTTGGTAGCACAATTTGTAAAAGCACATCTTCCAATAGTAATGGTGTGCATGCATGTATGGAGAAAGAAACTTTGGGGTGAGGGGAAGATGTCAGGGAGTTAATGAACACTTTTTCAATTCAGGTAAAAGGACAGAAATTTTAGACATGGATGATAAACAGGTTTCCACAGCAATAAGTAAAGTTATCCCCCCTCTTACTCTTTCATCACCTGAACTCTGCAGAACTGCAAGTGGCACAGGAGGTTTATATGGTAATATATGTGAGAAAAATCCTGACTGAGCAATCTGCCCTGAGTGGAGCCATAAATGCTCTGTTGCTGTGTAGTCTGCCATAATAATTCAACATTTTTCTTCACAGTTATGACTGTTCCTTTAGCAATGCAATAATTTTTTATTCCATCATAAATGCAGTTTTGATAAGGCAGAATACTGAAAGTGTATTCATATTTATTCTATATCTTACAAGCTCTATTGGAATTATTTTGGTTTTAGATTAATCTCTTGCTCATGTATCCCAGAGCCTCCTTTATAGCACCAAACTTAGAAGTGACTTTTTCATTGGGTTTCTTTCTGCTTTATGCCACTCACCATAATCATCAAAACTGAGCTTGAATGACTAAGAAGCCCCCCACCCCATCCCATATGGCTCAAAATGCCTTAAAAATGAGTAGAATCTTTATGAGTCCTTCACAACAGGGAAAACAGAAAACAAAGAAGAAATATTAAGCCTGTGGTCACAGAGTGAATGACAGAGTTTGGAAAAAAGCTCTAATTTTCCAAACCAGCAAGAAGATTTAATGAGTTCAGGGCTGTGGAGCTGGCGTGGGCACTTCTGGCAGGGCAGGCCTTCATCAGCATTAGACCTCCTCTCCAATGCACAATCCATGTGTTTGACCCAGAACTGGATAACAAACACTGTGACTCATCTCCCATGCCTTGCCCACTGGAATGAATTTTACAAAAAAATAAAAATGCATACACTATGCTTAATATTTGCAGAGCTGATCACAGAATAGGTAAGCATTAAAATATGCTAGGTAAAACAGAGGGATAAATACAGGGGTGAAAAGGAAAGAAAAGTAAATGGTTAGGAGAAGATTATTTTTTGGAAAGACATTGGGATGTTTAATCTACATTTGTTACTGTTAGACTGTTATTTATGTTAGACAGTTAGTCTTGGCCAGCACAGATACCTATACATCCTTCATGCCCAGAACTGAGAACACCAGTGCCCTTCTCTGTGGTGATTTAAGATTTGCCAGTGTTTGCCTTCATGCATGAACTTTCTTAGCAAAAATGAGCTATCCGAAAGAGGATGTTTAATCTCACTTGAGATATTACCTTTGGGAAAGCAGAAAAGAAAAAGGATGGCCCAGCTGAGGCAGATCTGATAGGGACATGGAAGAGAATAATGGAGGGTGTGTTTATTCAGAGCTTTCTCACAAAGGCATATATTAAAAACTAACAGTAATAATAACAAAGAGAGAGGGAGATTGGCCCAAAACAAGAGGGAGCAATGGAAGAGGAAACAGTCCAATACTTTGCACTTGAATCCTGCTATGGTCAGGACTCATAAGAAGTATATCCTTGGTCATTAACTTTTATGAAGTGCTGATTTCCCTTTTGGCTTCCACCCGTCCATCAGCCCTGCAGCGGGGCTGCCATTCTCACACAGCTGAGCCAGGCAATTGCTCCCTGTGATCCTCCAGTACAACATTTTCTCACTACCTACCTCTCCCAGCTACCTAATAGCCCTGAGACAGCCGGGCTCTGTCTGACTGAATGGCCACTAATGGCCCAGCTGTTCTTGGGAAGACATGGCAGGTTTTTGTGCCAAGACTTTAAATGCTGCTGGTATGTTCTGCTCCTTGGGTGCACGGTGCAGTGGAGAGCCAGCACAAAGTGGGTGCCCTCAGACACCCTTCCTTCCCTTCCTCGTGCATGGAGCTTCTTTACTTGCCATAAATCACCTGAGGCTTGTGGTACAGCACTCTGAAAAGTGCAAGTCAGGGCTGGAGGAGGTCTCTAGGGCCATTTAGAACAGTTACTGTGCTGGTTTTCAGAAAACAAAACAGTTCTGAGATGAGAAAACTCTCACCGTGTCAGGTGTTTTCTGCTTTTCACAGAAGAGCAAGGGTGGGTCTGAAGCCTAAGTTGCAATCAGTAGTATAAATCACAATTTCCTTCATAACCTCACAATTTTTCCACAATTCATGCAATTTAAAGCATCAGACTGAAAAAGCTTCATGCTCTGTGCTTTGTAAACATTCAGGGAAAGAAAAGGATATCCCTGTAAACTGTATTCTATACAGAAAGGGTTTTGACACTCCTCCTAAACGACTAAGGAACAGGGAAACAAAATTATATGTTAGTAGTAGTCAAGGGATTCTATTAAAAAAAAAAAAAAAAAAAAA
>VYXD01014428.1:458311-492168 GCA_013397195.1 Hylia prasina | reverse complement strand
AAAAAAAAAAAAAGCAAACAAAACAAAACTAAAATTCCCAGAAAATGGCAGTTGTCTGATGACTAGTGGAGGGAATGTGGATCCGTGTGTGGGACCTTCTTAGCACAAACTGGTCATGCAAGAGAGTGTCCAAGGAAAGCAAACATTCCTAGAAAGGAAACCTGGGATTGCTCAAAGTACCTGTATATCCTTAAATGACTCTTAGACAGTCACCAGATCTTTTATTGTCTTTGTTTGTGTCACACCAGGGGGTTTAAAATCACACTTGCGTGGCAACCAGAACGATAATGGGTAGAAGCAGAAGGGGAGCTGAAAATAAGGCAGCCATCCTTAAGTGGCCAGAGTGCACAGAAGTGCTGCTAATATTGAGCAACTAAAAATGGAACTTCGACTGAACAATTTTCTCTCTGGAAAACAGTCAGTAGTTTTTCATCAAACATTGTGAAGATACACAGATTAAAAAATAGGTTGAGCAAATAGAGAGATAGTTTCATAAAAAGGCATTTTTACTTAAGTGTCTGCCCTAGTACAAACTGGGAGAGACAAGAGGAGGAGGATATGTTTTCATACTACAGAAATCAAATGAAACCCATGGAAGAGATTAGGTTTTTAAAGATTTAAATACATGCCATCTTTCATACATTTTTCTCTCAAAAAAAACCCAAAGAAAACACTTTAATTAGGTATTCTGTTTCAGATTCTTCTTCTTAAATAAGAAAGTCTCCCTTTTTATACAAAACTATTTTTACATCTTAAGTGATAAATTGGCTTCTGTAGCCTGAATTCTAAACTTCTGCACTGAAAATCCAGACTTGTTTTGGGGTTTATGAATTCAAGAAATAAGTAAAGAACAAAAAAAGTAGCACATTAAGCCTTAAATAAACTAAATACTTTTTCCAGTGATACATTTTATGGAACCATTTGCAATACTTAAAGACCTAATATGAGCCAATTTATACTCATTCTTCACCTTTTGAGTGTGTCATTTCTGGGTCACTTCATTGCTAGGTGTCACTGTATATGACCATCACATCATCCTCACTGTTCCCCTTTAACAGTGCCTCTGCCTCTGTGTTTGTACACAGTAGTACAGCGTGTGAAACGCAGCAGGAAATATGCCTTTTTTTCTGAGATGATATTTCTCCAGGCTGTACCAGACTGATTCTTAGAAAGGAAATAATTAATCTCGCGCTTCTACTGAAGACCTGAGGGGCTCTGTGTGGAAAAGGGGGTTCTTCTGTCACCCACCTCATCAGGAAACTCTTTTTTTCCTCTTTGCAGCACTGTTCTTACACAAAGGATAAACTTCCCAGACACTCGCTGTCAAGAGCAGCAACCACACAAGTCCCTCCCTGAGAAATCTGGCAATAAATTGTTGGAACGGAGAAGGAAGTCAGTGATGTTAATAATCCTCCAGCAGCAGGCAGAAGCTGATATTTTAATAAATATAGCCTTTAATAGGAACTTTTTCCCTCTCATATTAAGAGAGTTGCTTACATATAATAAGGGAAAAAATCCAATTCCCATTTCTCAAAAAAAAAAAATTAAAGAAATTTCCTTCTGTGGGTCATCGAAGCTGAAAATAAACCAAGCTGGCTGCCTCTGGGGATTTATTGAACTTCAAGTGCCCATGACTCATTCCATGATTACAAAAAGCAGAATAACTTTCAAATTTACTACATGAGAGACTGAAACAAGGTCCTCAGTGCTGTTGCGTGCTGGAGAGAGGAAAAATGGAAGGACCATATCAACTCTAGTACAAAATGTGGCTCTGTTTTACTTCCCCAGCATGCAGTGCCCACTGGAGCCAGTGGAAAAAGGCCTTAAAAAACTTAAGTCCAATTAAAAGAGGAATAATTTAAAAGTAGCTGCGCATGCACTTCACGAGGCTCATCATCAGAAAGCAAATGAACTCTTGTGCATTGAGTGTAGTGGATGCAGAAACAAAGATGATGTTAAGAAGTGTTTTTTTGAATACATAAGGAAAGACCAAAATGTATGGACTCTCTCATCCTGACTCTGTTGAGGGTGGAAGAGAAAGATCATTGCTACAAGGAGAGAGCAGATTGAATAACACTTTGGGAGCGTTTCCAAATGTAATGGTAAAAAGTTCTCAGAAACACCTGAGCACCACACCCTTCCCTATCCTCCCTGAGACAGCCACTGAAGAGTTAATGCTGCTTCTCCCCACCCAAGGTGGGTAATTAGAATCAAAGATTGCAGTTGTGCCCTCCATAGGCCCTTTTTAACCACCCCATTCCTGGATGAACTGCAAATCGTGTTTAGCAAATTGTGTTGTTGTAAACTGGGGTTGTGCTTGGTTAGTGCTTGTCACAGCTATTTGTCCTTAGGGGTCACATAAACAAATATCTTTATTTATTGCAGTCAGTAAAATCTGGATCTCTGCTCCTGACTTGTTGTGATGTGGTAAACACATGTTATAGTTTTGGCTTTTGCAAATATTGAAGTGGATGCTATGTGTTGTGCAATATAATATAAAGCTAACTTTTGCAGAAGTAGCTATAGTTGTGACATAACAACTAATGCTTTTATTTTTGTAGCTAACTGGAAGTAATTAAAATAATTCAGATGTATTTTAAAGCAGCTGATGTTGATTTAGAGTACTTGTGGTTAGCTTGTATTTGACCAGTGCAATAGGACGGGTAGATAAGAAGGGTTGCTGCAGTTAGCCAGAGTACCTCTGGCCATGGCTGCACACCCAGCGCTGTTACTTTTGCTTTATTGACTTTATCCCCTACTGTCCTTTATTAATCCTTTAAAAATTCAACAGAGGAGTGGGCTTCATTTCTCACCTGTGGTGATGGAAGCTGCAGGAGAATTCTGTGAGTACCACCTAACTGTTCATAACTCTGCAAGCCATAGATGGAACATTGCAACACTTCATTTACACCCCAGATACTGGAAACGTGGGGCATGTCTGCAAGAGAGTGAGAGACTGCTGCAGGTTGAAAAGAGGACAAATCAGGGAATAAGTGCAATGTACTTATTTGTGGGGCAGCTCCTCTTGTGAATATATCTGTAGTTATTTACATGTGAGATGGTCTCTGTATAAATTTCAAAGTCTCAAAATCAATGCACTGGTAAGAAATTGAGGCTAAGGCTCAATACTTCCAGTCCTTGTTCCACCAGTCTTATTTCATTCCCTGCAGCAAGAGGCACCCTGAAAAAGCTGAGAGAGGTAAATGAAAAAAAAAAAAATTGAGGGTATCAGACTTGAAGAAAAAGAATGGCTGATAATTTATACACTTTTTATGACATTTTGTCTTTCTGGGAGAATCATGAAGATTGATTACTCAAACAATCAGTTCTTAAGGGAATTAATAAGTAATTAGTAGCATGGTGCCCATCTGCTTCTGTATTTGATGCCTGCATGCCAACCTCTGCAGCGGTGACCTACAATTCACAACAGTGAATTTGGGGTTGCTGGCCCTGGGGAAGTGGAGTGGGGCCAGTGGGGGAAGGTGCTGAGATGTCCCTGGCCTGGTCAGGAGTGAGAGCTCGTGGGTGGCTGCAGCTCAATAACTGGATTTGGGAGCAAGGTTAATACGGCTTCCCTTCAAGAGGTTCAAGTGACCCCTCTTCTATGTAGTCGCAGCTGTAAAGTGATTTGGCTTCCCTGTGCAGCCCTGGACTTGTTCAAAGAAAATAGAGAGGACAGTGGAACATTTACAGAGTAGGAAGAGATGTTAGTGGTAACGGTCTGAGTTTCTCCCTCCCTCTCTCTCTTTTTTTTTGTTGTTGTTGAGTATTTGTGATTGCTAAATTGCTGTGCTTGATGGAGGAAGGGGCAGAATTTGCTACCTGTTCCTTCTGCTGGGAAGAATTTAGAGGAATGGGCAAGGAGTCAGGACCGGTGTTGCTGTGTCCCTCTCAGAGTGACCACTCTGTCTGCCCTGGTAGCCAGACACAGCTGACCCGCGGGGGGACACTCCTCCGGATCCGGGGAACCAGAGGAGCAGCTAAGGGATCTCTCCCTTTCACGGAGAGACTTCCACGACACCGGCAGAGGAAGGAGTCAGGCTAGGCTGGAGGGCCAAGTCCAAAGCTGTATTTAGCCCCAATAGGGACTGTAAGCTTCAGGCAAGCAGCTCCAGCACAGCCCCCGAGATAGGGGTTACTGCGGCTTAAATGTAGGGGTGGTGCCAAGGGAGGAGAGAAACAATCCTCCAATGGACAATAAGAGGGGAGTGGTACAGCGTATGAGAGATTCTGGAAGACAAATGAGAATGTCTAAGGGAGGACCCCCTCTGTTCCTGTCCTATCACTCGACGATCCCCTCAGAGCTTTCTGGAAGCTAGGAGGGGCAGCCGAGTGACAGACAAGGCCCGGAGGAGAGGGGGTCAGGGGGAATTGAGGATTGACAACTGGGACAGAGCATTACAACAAGAACAGAGGGGAGAAGGGAATAGACCATAACATAATGGAGGACAAAACCAATAACACAATGCAACAGAGCAGGATGCCAAATCTTCTGTCTAGTGAAGGTGGTAGCGTCCATGATTGTGGATATCATCTAGAAAAACTGTCCAAGGAAGATGGGAAGGACTGAAAGAGAAAAGGAAGAGGTGTTAGAACTGAAGTATCGTCTTTCTCACTTTAGCCCAGTTACTGAATCCACTGAAAATCTGACCTTCTCTACTGTGTCTTTATTTTGAAAATCTCAGCTCTAATAGATGATATGATACAGTTTGCTAATGGTTGATCCAATGGGATTGCTCAATCATGAAGTCAGATCTCTGCACTGAACACAGCAACTTTGGGAAAAGCATTCCCCAGAAAGCAGTCTGGTTTTCAGCTGGAGATGTTAGGAGTTGTCTATTCATTCTCTGAGTAATTTCATTTCTAACCTGAATAAGGTCTGTGGAATTGGCTATGTAAGATACTGTGCATCTGGTGTTAGTAAGAAATCCCAGTTTCTGTACAATTTCAGAGTAAAATGCAAAGTAGTCAGTGTGAAGAGTAGACTGAAAAAAAAAATAATTAAATGAAATTAAGATTCAGGTCTAGCTGTTTCCACACTTATTTCAAAGTCTGTTGTCATAGCTACTGCAGCATAAGGCTGGCTTAGTTTGTTCACTTTTTCTTTAAAGACATGTTCACCTTTTTAAGAAAATTGAAGTAAATAAGCAACTACCTGGAGAGAAAAAATCAAACACAGCCATAATTTTATCTGATTTATTATTTGGATCAGGGATATTCAGCCTTTATCAGCTAGGAGCCCTTTGCTCCTCAGGCCACAAAACCAGGAAATAGTTCAATGAATATTAAAATGCACTATAGAGCAACACAGTTGCAAACTGCAAAAGGGTCAAAATTCAGCATGGCTATGTCCCCTCAGTCTCACTTGTTAACATAAGTTATCTAAATATGTTATTATGGCCTCAAACTTCTGGCTTCTAGGAAAAAAATAGCATTTTGATTTCTGGACTCAGGAGGTACCCAAGGTTTAGACATATCTGAAAACATTAACCTTTTAAATTTGGCTTAAGTTATGGCAGATACATGGCTATTACTTAGCTCTTTATTTATACTGCTCATCTTATATCAGCCTTTTACTCTAGAATTAGTTTTTACATCCCATTATTGGACAATTAAGATGAAGCATTTTGCTTAGGTAAAATTGTGGTCTTTAGGTTGGACTGGAAGTGGGAAGTTAATGACTATTTTATCACAGGTCAAGTATAATTTATGTCACCTGTCTGAGTCAGCTTGTGTGCCTGGCCTGTGAGCTTGGTCGTGTATCCTCTGCCTCTCTTGTGGCCCTGCCCCTGTTCCTGAGTCATTCCTTGAGCCAGTTTCCTCACAGCTTGGGGCACCTTGGCCCTTACTGAGCTGGATCCTGGGTTACCACATCTGGGGAATTCCCTCTGGCCAAGAAGTGCTTTTTATATGCAGTATGTCAAGTAAGAGGCACGGGCAGAGATCTCATCTATTATTGCTGTAATGATCTGACAGATGGGTGCCTCATCTCAGGAAAAGGTGGGGAGCAGGGTCTCCTGCTGTGCATATCTCTAAAGCCCATGTGACACAACTTGATAACATAGCTTGTTTCTGCTTTGCCTGGTGGCAAGTAGTTTTTTCCTTGCCTAGTGTTTTTGAACTATCATGTGAATACTTTGAATCATAACTTAGTCAGATTTTTAAGTGTTCCTAAGTCCATGATTTCATATATGTGGCTTCCTGAACTCTGCAGTGCCAATAGCTGTTTTATTCCTTTACAGGGAAACTTTTTTTCCATAAAAGCGAGTGAGAAATGAGAGGAATGAAATGAGGTGTTAATCAGCTGCAAGACAGTTTTCTAGAACTTTCAACTAGGCAATTCTCTGACAAGAGGCAAAGCAATGATTGTGCAAAATGCTTGAGCTTGCAGATAATCCTGAACCTATGAGATATCATTTGTAAAAACTGAAATCCATGCCATATTTAGCTTTCTGCTCTCTTTCAACATGGTTATTTTAACTTGTTTACTGTCCATAGGCTCTCTTGCTAGCTCTGAGATATGTATATACTTCACTGGATCTGGACCTAATTAAGCAAATTCCATCTGGTTTTGCCCCTGGCTTTTCTGGCTGATAGTGATGCAGTAATTCATGGGGACTATTTTTTCCCAGTTCTTAGTAAGTTATAAAAAACGAGATTGTTAACTGTATTTTCTTGTGCACTCTTTCAAGGCCTGCAGAGCCGTTCTTCACACAGTAGACAGAGAAATAAATGAATGTTTAATGCAGTATTTTACATATGGCAATAGTTACATGCTATATATTGCTAGCTATGAAATCACTGTCTACAAGTGCAAGTTCTTTCATTTTCTTAATTATAATGTTCTCCTGTTCTGGAGCTTAGCTCTCCTTAAGCACAGTCCTAGAAACAAACACACTATTGGTTAACTGGCTAGGCTGTGCTTCTGCTATTTTGGGTTTTTTGTCCAGTATCAAGCTTATTATGGCTTGTTGCTCAATATTTTATATTTTAAAAAGTTAAGATTCTTATGGGAATAACAATAAGCATGAGTGGGTTTTGTGTGTTTTGGTGTAAGGGTTGGTTGCTGAAATGCTTAATGATCAAGCTTTAAAGAGCATTAATTGTGTGCTGTGGAGGGGCTGGGAGGGGCAATATGCAAATGCAGGTAAGCAGGCATGCAATTACCCATTGATGTCAAAGTGAAATTTTGTAGAGAAATCAGAGGTTTTGTCGAACAATCACTTTTTAAAGAAACTAATTGAGCCATGTTTTGATGTAAAACTAAAAATACTGAACGCACACCTGTTCTTTCTTCCTCCTAGACACTCTTTGTGCCTAGCATAGCACGGATGGATTGGTTTCCCTTACACCTGGCTGCTCGAGGGGTGGACAGGGAGATGGATTTAGCAGTTATATGCCCACCCCCGTTCATGTTAGGCAACATCTCTTTAGCATTTAAAGAGCTGTTTCAGCTGTTCCTGAGCTCCCTTTGGCTGGCTGGCAGGCTCTGGTGGCAGACTCAGCTGTAATGTGACTGAGAGGCCAGGCTGGGCTCTCAGGAGGACGGGGTTAATGGCAATCCAGCCAGCCCAGAGGGCAGCTTGATGTAAACCACTTGTGCAGCACAGAATGCTCTCACCTCAGCCCCACTGGGGGCTGTGGGAGTGTCTGCCCAGGTGACACTGCAGGGAAGAAAGACAGCTGTGCACCAGGAGCCTCGCAGGCACAGCACAAGCAGCCTCCTCTCTCTCTGCAGACAGGCAGGGCCAGGCCACAGTCAGCAATACTGGTGTGTTACACGTGTCTGAATTCAGCAAGTCATACCAACTTGCACTTTGCAAAAACTGTAATTTCACTGAAAAAGCTTTGAAGTCAACTGGAATGAGGAGTTTTGCTTCTCGGCTGTCTCTGTGTTGCTGTGATGTTAATACAGCCAGATATAAAACAGTGTTAGGCGGCTGATGGGATCTGGAAAAATTTTGGGTCTGTCTCCCTTTTCTTTCTCTAAGGAGTCAGTGTCCCCCACTGCTGCTCCAAAAATGCTCCTAGGAACATCTCCTCCACAGATTGGTCCATGAGATGAAGAAATCCCTCTTGAGAGTGAAGTTCTTAATGGTGATATGATACTAGGATAAATTTCTACTATCTTATTTTTTTCCCTCTCTGACATAACAAGATGACCAGAAAAAATTTGGGCTGCAGCAACATGGCCAGTATTTCCTCAAGCTGTTCTTTAAGCAAAATAGAATTGCTGCAAGAACTTCTGTGTCCTGTCTGATTTAGTAGAACTAAAAATGCTTGGTTTTATGAGAATAAATGAGTAATCTGGAGTAGATCTGGAAGGAGCAAAGCTCTCTTTGCTAGTAACAGAACTGGATGAAACACACTGTATTTGAACTTTTAGATGATTCCTGGCGTCTTGGCAATGACACTTTAAGCATTTGAACTGTGTTTTTCTGGTCAGATCTGTAGATATTGAAGGTTTAATATTTCATTTGATCATTTAGCTTTAAAAAAAATCTACCTCCCAATGAACATGACTTTTCTTTGGTAGCAAACATCTACCTGATTTCTCCTCACTTTGCAAGCTCAGTCACGGTCTGTCACTTATGAGGCAAATTCTTGGTTGGCCCAGGCAGGAGGGGGGCTCTAAAAAACAGTATAAAGTACCAAGAAGGAGGAACAAGGAGATTTCAAACTCTTTTTAAAATATCCCATTAAAACTAGAAAAGTCATAAGTTTAGAGTCTTAAACTGAGATAATGTTTCTGGTTTGGAACTTTTATTAAGATGTTGAAAACAAAATATCTCTCTGTGACTGGCTGTAATGGGTTTTATAAGCTGCTGTACCCTATTGGAGGGGGAAAAAGGTGAGAAATGTAGTTAGACACAACAGTGATAAATCTACCAGAAATTTAATAGTATAAGTCATCATGAAGGTGGTTAATGATGAACTTTTACAGGGTAAAACTCAAACTTTCTGTTTAATCGGTGAAAATGACTCAGATTTTATCTCAGGTGTTCTGAATCACCACTTGGCAAACATCCCTGAGAGCAGAGTGTAGACTGGTAGTTTAGGTGCATAAGTTAAACAGCAGCAGTTCAGCAAAAACTCCTTGAGTTTTTTCAGCAATAAAATATTTGGATGATTTTATGTGGGATATTTTTTAGGTAAAGTGATTTCTTCTGTCACAGAAGTATCCCAGTAGGTGCTCATCAATTTTAAGAGATATTTCTAACTTTATTAATATTTTGTGTGGGTGTTCCCCATAAATTCTAATTATTTTTCTAAATGACGTCTCATCCTTTTCATTTTTAATCCTTTAATATGTTGTCAAGGCATTGTGTTTTGACCTTGTGCCCCCATTAAACACTGAGAGCAATTATCACATGAGGGAATCTTCACCTCCTGTGATCCCTGAGTAGTGTAAAGTGGTTGTTCAGGACCATTGCTGGCTTCTCTATTTCATTTGCATGTGTAAGCACACCTACTTTTTTTTTTTTAAATAGAGCAATAGTGCTCCCTCAGTAACTTAGCAAAAGCCATCTCTCTGCATCCCCAAGCTGATTTCTCTTCAGCAGTTCCCAGCTGAAAGTGCCCAAGGGTGGGAACTGCAGGCAATGCGATCAACCAGCTCAATGACATAAATTCAATATCACACCACTCAGGTGTGTGCCAGCCCCTGCACAGGTATTTTACTTCTTTAACAGATAAAAAAGTTTTGCAGCTTGGGCTTTCTCTAGGTGGGCAGTGAGCAGTGTGGATGACGTAGAATTCTTTAAGAAGGTTGTAACAAAGTCAGATTATCCTATCCTCTGTTAATTTCTAGTACTGGCAGGTATGTAAATCAAAGGTGTGGGATGAGAAGGAAAAGGAGACTGTGGCATTCACATGAATAAGGCAGAGAAGGGCAGGCTGTGGTTGTTGGACCAAAGGCACTGCAGAGAACAGAGCTGTGCAGAAGGGCCCCATCCTGAGGCAGCTGGGTAGGCTCCTGAAGAAATCTGCTCAGTTTCTAAACTAATTGGAAGGGAGGAAAAGGGTGGATACAGAACATGGGTGCTTTGTGGCAGTCTCATGTGAACAGGAGAAATCCAGATAAGTTGTTGATTACTTGAGCTTATTTTTTCTTTCTAAAGAATAATAGCTTCACAGAAAATCAATTTTCCCAAGGAAGCAGCCAAGGGATATCCAAGACAGCAAATAAGTGTACAACCATAAAAAAAAGTGGTTTTGCAGGTAGAATTAGTACACTGGGGGACAGGATCTTAATGGGAAATGTAACATTAGAAAAAACCCATCAGAACAGCTGAAGAAAATCTGTGAAGAAAGCAAATATAAAGAAGTTCTCTAAGAAGCAGTTTGGACATTTATGGTAACCCCAAAGACCTGCAAATAGGAAACCACCCAAACTCAGTGCACCCCACTGTTGCTGGGTGCAGAGAGAGCCAGGAGTGTTGTTCAGGCAAGCTCAAAGAGATGAAAAATGAAAATAAATTTCTAACTGGTCTATAAAATCCTCAGCTAATGTCAAGGCAAAAGTAAACTGCATGGCAGAGGTGAAAGAGGGAAAATTCAGCTTGTAGCACAAATATCTGTTTGAGCTGTGGTAGCTGCACAGCAGGTAAACAGCACTGATATGCTCAAGAGAAAATGTTGCCAGCCAGGTGCTGTGTGGCACATGCATTGAAAAAAAAGGCAGTGGGAGGAAAAAATTCTGTGATTCTTCTGGATGTGTGTTTACTTAGGGCAGTCTGCTTGCCCACTGCAAAAGCTTCAAGCACAAAGCTGGCTCTCATTAGGAGTAATGCCAAAAGTGATGGACGGTACCGAGATGGAGGAATCTTTGTGAGGTGATGTGTGGCTATTTTAAGGAATGATAGATGTGATGAAGACATGAAAATCATCAAAAGGAAGAAATGGAAATTACCCAATTTATCCAAACAAAGGGTAACTCTTTTGTGCTGGCTTTGGATGAGATGGAGTTTTTCCTTCACTGTAGCCAGTACAGAACTGTGGTTTGGGTTTATGCTGGAAATAGTGTTGATAAAACAGAGATATTTTCATTAATCCTGGTCAGCACTTACACACAGCCAGGGCCTTTTTTGCTCCCCACCAGTGAGGTGCTGGGGGGTGCAAAAGGAGCTGGAGGGTGACACAGCAGGACAACTGACACCAAGTGGCCCAAAGGATATCTCATGTAGCATATGGCACCATGCTCAGCATGTAAAGCTGGAGGAGGAAGAAGGACTGGAGAAAGGATATTTGGGGTGATGGTATTTGTCTTTTCAAGTGGCCATTGTGCACAATGGAGCCCTGCTTTCCTGGGGATGGCTGAACACCTACCTAATGTAATCAGGTCCTTGTTTTTCTGTCCCTGCTTTAGATCAGCCTGATTACATTCAGTACTCTGACATCAGCTCACTGACAGTGCTCAGGAATCCCCTGGGTTCCCACACAGACATTTAAAAAACATCACAACTAATCCTTACTTGCAGACAGCAACAGTTGATTCTGTGTGGGAAGGCAATCCATGGCCCAGGCCATGATCAAAATATCTGCACTTCATTGCTACCAGGCTCTGTGCATTTAGTGTCCTTCTCAGTCACTTGTGAATTCCTGGAAAACATTTCTGCAATGCTTTCAAGCCAGTAAAAACTTGCTGGGCAAATTTAGTAAATTGAGAGGAAAATGCAAATAATGATGAAGAGAGCATAGCAATCTGAATAGTGAAAATGCTACTATCAAAAAGAATAAGAAAATACCTTTTTTTTTGAAAGTTGAAGAAATTTCATTCACACGGTGGTTCCATATATTAATGTTTGCCTGATATTTCACAGAACACGTAATATAGTTTTTCAGTAGTGATGACCAGGAAAGCAAATGCTGTCATTAGGGATAGTTTCAAGAAGTAAGGTGTGAAGAGTAGATAAAAATATTGAATTATGAAAATTTCGAATTTTTGAAGATCTCAGGGATTAAATTAATAGGTTTATGAATATTTGTTCATAACCTAATAGATAAAATCAACATTTAGCTGCTATGCTCTGGGAAATTTAATTTGAAATATTCTCCTCCTTTCCTGCAGGCATTCATTTACATGTACTGAAATCAACTTCCCCACCCTATAAATAAACAAGTGAATAACAGCACTTTCCACATAAACAGAGAGGGGGGTGTTGGCAGAAGTACCTGTATGCAAAGGGGAAAGGACACTTCTCCAACTCTGAGTGCAGGGAGAGACAAGTTCTGAGTGCTCCTTCCCTTGTGTTTGGCCAGCTCCTGCTGAGAAGTTCAAAAACGAGGTTGAAAGGAGAAGGGAAATGTTGAGAAGTTAGTGGGGAAGTGGCTGAGAGTGGCTGAGGGGTGACAGCTGGACCCACATGAGAGAGATGGGCCCCAGCTGTTCTGCCTACAGATTTCAGGTCTCTGTACATTGTGATCAAGTGCTTCTGTTCCTAATGAGCTGCCCTGCTGAGACACGTGGGACTCTTTTCTTTGCCTGCCTTTGAAGAGTGCCCTCATCACCTACTAAAATACCTCTGGACAGAGAAGCCCCTATTTTCAAGCAAGTGTCTACAAAATTTTCCAGACTGTGTGCTCTGTTAAACAGCAAGGTGAATCTGGTGTGGAAATGAGGGAATCTCTATTACATGCAGGAGTGCATTGTAATTCTGACTTGGAGTGTTATAACTTGATTTTGTCTTTTCTCTGTACCTAATGTACTTATTTCATACTCTTATTTCACCCTCTCTATTTTCCTGCTAGAGAATAATTTGTTGTCTCCATTGCAGTTCTGTAATTCCTCAAAGCAAAGGAAGTTTTCTTCCTTCAGTGCCCACTTGTATCCAGCCCACGTTGTATATCTGAGCTACTGAATTGCACAGAAGCTGAGTTAACTGCTTTGTGTCACTTTATTTAAGCTCTAATACTTTATACACAAACTGAGTATGATATTAGAGGTGACCAACCTGAAGATAATATCTGTAGCTTCAAATAAGCACCTGTTAAGAAGAGTTTTTAGCAGTGTCCTGGTACTTGTGTTCTGAGATTAGAACAGGGGAGGCTTTGGGCAGCAATGTCAGTTAGAAACTGTTTGTCTTGATTTCAATTCTGTCATTTCTTAGGGCTCAGTTGTCTTAGTTTTGTTGTTGATTTGTTTGGGGTTTTTTCTTCCTCTTTGGTTTTGTTTTGTTTTTCTTCCTAGCTAGTCTTTTCCAGCTCATTACCTGCACATGCCTCCCTTTTGAAATGCAAGGTAGCAAGGGCAGAACTCTCATCTGATCATTGTATGCACAGCCAGTAGTCCCCAAAGTATGGCAGTACAATGTGCTAGGCTCCTAAACACTCTAGGAAAGTCAAATCCTCTAACGTGCTGTGATGTTCCTTTTCTCTGACCAGAAGAGTCGGCACTTCAGGCCTTTTTAGAGGGGTTTAACCTTCTCTACTCGTGGTTCCTGCTGAGGAAAATCTTGTCTTTTTTTTTTTTTTTTTTTTTTTTTTTTTTTTTTTTTTTTTTTTTTTTTTTTTTNTTTGGGGGGGTGTTTCTTCCCCTTCTCTCCTTTTTTCCCAGCTTTGGCAGAGCTGTTGACTGTTCTGAGGTTTTTTTGTGTTTGTTTCCAATTGGAATGCTTTCCCCTGACACACTCCCAGTGCTAGAGCCAAGGTGCCCACGGGGTCTGCTTCACCCAGTGCCTGCTCAGCAAAGCCTGACACAACACCCCTGCAGCAAAACACCAGCATTCCCAGCTGCCTTTTGCCAGAGCTGCTCAAAGCACAGCTCTCTACAGCTGGCACAGAGAGTTTGGTAAAGAGGCAAAGCCAAGCCTTAAGGAAGTCAGGGGAATTGGGGAGCTCTTACAAAGAGAAGCAGCAGTTTTGGTTGGAAAACTCTGGAGCTGATAGACTCCATGGGAAGCTTGTGTGCCCTGCAGCAGTTAGTGGCCATACAGACTCATCACTTTTTTGGTGACCTGAAGTCATTTGTCAGCTTAGCATTTCTTTGCAGCCTTTTTCAGGCTGACAGTGATTTAGCTCGATAACTAAAATTAGCCAGTGTCACTGTCACAAATATCTTGGTGCAGCCTAGCAGAACTTAATAAGACACCTTTTCTACCCTGTCAGGAAGGCCTTACTCTCCAAACAGAATCCTGAGTTTCTGAGAACCTCTGAGAACCAGGCATGAAGCCAAAGCAGTCAGTTTTATCTCAGGTGACCAGAACTTCTCAGGTGCCCCCCCTGAAGGTGCCTCCCCTGAAGGTGCCTCCCCTGAAGGTGCCTCCCCTGAAGGTGCCTCCCCTGAAGGTGCCTCCCCTAAAGGTGCCTCCCCTAAAGGTGCCTCCCCTAAAGGTGCCCTTGTCTTTTGATCTTGAGTACAGGACTCAGACCTAAATCCAAAGTGCTGAAAACAGCTTGCTTTATGATGGGGAGTGAAAAATACCAGTACCTTTAGCCAAAGAGGCAAGGACTGAATTACCATCAATACGTTCTGCCTTCCAGAGAAGGGCTCAGGCACATTGGCAAGAGAGTGTGCAGAGACCTGGCTTACAGTCCCACAGCTTGGCTTGTGCAGCGCTTGAAGCGTTTGCCCACTTCACATTTAACATTCTTTCGTCTGCCAAGTGCCGCTACTAGATCTCTTTTCTTTATTTTTTTTTCTTTTAAAGCTGTTATCAGTTTGTATATTCTAATCTGTAGCCTGAACATGAGTTGATCACACTACAGATTGCCTCCTGTTGATGGTATCTTTCCTGACTCACAACCTGGGAAGGATTGGAGCCAGTGGCCCCAGGCCAACCTTAGAGTGCAGCTGTTTTGCAATAGAGTTTTAACTGGACTCTTCTGACAAAAAACACTTTTATTGCCACAAGGATCCCTTAGTTAGTAGTGAAGGTTCTATTCTGTCTCTTTGCGTTGTTTTCTTTTGCTCTGATGGAAAAAAAAGGAAATGCATGTTTTCTTTGTTAGTAAATGAGAAGTGACAAACATTAAAAAATTATATTATTGTATAACACCTTAAAATATTTGGCATTTAACAATGTTTACAAAGAATATTATCGACTACATATTTTTGAAAGGCATAAGTGCTTGTGCATGTTTGATGAAAAATCAAACAACAATATAAAGTTATTTAACCAAATAAGCATTCAAACATCACTGGATGCACATAGGATTAATAATAACATAGAAAAATATTTCCCTTAGGGAAAGTATGGAAAGCTGTGGCATTGCTCTCTCTTCCTATTTTTACTTGCTGAAATACTAAATTCTTCCAGTTCTGCTTTGCAGGAAGACACATTACACTTGGAATCTGCATGCAGTCAGAGGGAAAACCCTGATGGGAGAAAAGCACTTGCCATAAATTAACAGCTTTATGAATATTTGAGTTGGTTGCACTCTTAGTGGGTCAGCTCTGCTGTGGCTGCACAAATGTGCTTCTCTGTGGCAAACAAGTACTGTGAGAAATGGATCCAGGCTGACTGGAGGCAGGCTCTCTGTACACTGATTAACATTTGAGCATGATGTAGGGGAAGATTAAAATGAGGATATTTTCTATTAAATTATAAAAGATGGACATGCTGTATGAATTGCCCTCCTGCAATTTTCACTGTGTATGTATGTAATGAGATAATGTGTGTTAATCCTCACAAATCAACCAGGAATACGTTAAAAAAGTTTGACTAATTTCTTCCCCCTGCGGGTGGCTTTTGTTAAGATTTCAAATTCCCTGGACATACTCCTTCAAAGTAAGACTTGTCAGGGCAAGAGCTGTGAGCTCAACACTGTATTTCACCTAAGAAGTTCTGAGTAATTTACAAGCAGCCTATTCCTCAGGTGTGAAAGTGTTACTACATCCCCTAGAACTGTATGAGGAACCAGCAAGGCACACTGGTCACTATTTATTTTTTTTTGTTTCCTATAGTGTAGACAGACATTTTTGGGTTTAGAATGAGAGAAATGACCTGAGAAAGTTTGTGTGGAGTTCTCGGGTTACAAGGGTAATTAACAGAAGATTGATTGAGTAATGAAGGGCTGAAGTTCTGTGCAAAGGGGCTTGGATGACACCATGAACTTGAAATGCAGAATAGCAGAGGCTCTTTCATTTTACCAGACGCAAGAGCCCTGAAATAGAATTTTCCTTTTCCCAAACATTGAATTTTTACTAATAAAGCATTAGAGTGTGTAGGCAGACTATTCCTGCCTCCATTGTTATGCTGTGCTGAAATGACACCGTCTCAGGACCCATGTTGTCAGTGAAAGGAACTGTTGTGAGAATTGTGTATCTTTTGGTCACACTTTTAACAAAATAGCTGCTACCTTTGTAAGTATTTTAAGTCTGGCAGATGTTTTTTAGCCTTCCTCCCTGGAGTTACTTACATTGCATCCTCTTTATGAGGTGGAGACATATATAATTCAAAAGACACGATTAGAAAATTGAATAGAAACACTTAGTGATAACTGCATTATGAATGCTGGAACTGTTATTGTAGCTACATGAAGCTGCATTTAGTCTGCTTTACAAAGTTACTGGTTTAAACAAGAGAAATGGGCTGCCTGACTTTAAAAACTAGTCAGATCTGGGACCTCACATGGCATCAGCCTGGCAGCAGTGTTGCAGCCTACTTGTGGCAGATCTTTCCAGGAAACTTTCTAAAGAGGGAGGAGAAAAAGTCAAAATACACAGAACTGCTACTGTGATTTGTCTTTAAAGGAAGCATGTGCATGCAAGTTTATGAAGCACACAGGTATTCGCTTGTTGGAAGAGGTTTTCTTGTTAGACACTCTCCCCACCCTTTAAAACTCTCCGATTAATCCTCATGTAAAATAGGACAACCTATTAATTCTCAAAAAAACCCCTCACAGGTTGGAAAACTTATTTTACAAAAATCCTTATTAGCCATATCTTCTCAGTGTAGCAGAAATTTACTTTTCATGTCTCTTGACAGCTCCCAGTTTGACAAAGGAAGCTTAGCTTCACTGAAAAAAAGCAAATCCATTTTTTTGGGATTCCAATTAACACGTTGACATTGTGTTATAGAGCTGGAGGTGTATGAAATTATTCCCTGGGAGTTTACCACCACTGGGAAAGGTGATTGATTCTGCTACCTGGAGGAAGTAATAGATAATGTATTAAGTAACACAGGGATGGTTTGTTTTGTTCCCCCTAAGCAGAAGATAAATTCCGTCTTCATTTTAATTTTTACATGAGAGGCAGCACCACACAGAGGCACAGCTGCAAAGCTCAAACTTCTGCTGCTCCATATTGGGACCCCAGTGAAGCAGAACATTAATCTGTACAGCAAACAAATGACTATCATTTACATAATTACATTTAGTCACCATTTATAACATATTCATAAGTGCATGAGTGAGAATGATGCATTTGCTGTGTAAGGGATAAAAATTGTGGATCAGCCTGGGCTTTGCCAGGACAGGAGGAGTAACAAAAAGGAGTAATTTTCCAGTCTGTTAGAAAATTCACACTTGTGATTTTGAGTCCAGCTGTCCTTACCTGTCCTTTCTGGTCTTTTTGTACTGATGGGCTTTATTCTGTGACTGACTGTGGGCTGAGGCTCTTTTGTGTAAAACTATGGTAATTCTTACAGTGATTTTTGGGAAAAAAAGGCAAAAATGTGTCTTTCTCCAGAAATGTTTCCATTAACAACTCCTGATTTACTTGAAAATGAAAGAGAGTTACTAGAAATCAAAGGGACTTCCAATAAATGCCTTTTGTCTTTAGCTATGGCCCTTATGATTACCATAGTTGCACTACATGAGAGATTAAATAGTAGAGAGTAAAGCTTTCATAAAGTTTAAGTTCTCTTCCCCAGAAGAGTATCAAATAATAATCTTAGCCGTCACTTTTATCCCTACGGGAGTTTGCTTCCTGCACTTTTATTTTTTTCTTATTTTTCTTCATTTCACTTCCTTTTTTTCTGCTTTACTCTCCTTTTTTTCCCCCTCTTAATTTTTACAAGTCAAAAAGGAAGCAATCATACCACCAAATGATAGAACTGGTAAAAATCCTGTAACAGTTGCTTATACCTCAGTCTCCATATTTCACATATTTTCCTGTAATTCTGCCAGTCTTTGAGCAATTGGACAACTATTTCTGAGATTTTTTTTTTTACTTTAATTATTTATCTGAGTTTTAGAGTTCTTACATAAATGCTTCACTGTAATTCTGATGAGCATACAACTACAACTCAGATTTTGGAGAAAACAGAAAATTAGATGATATATAAAGCATCTCATCTGATATAACCAATTAAAACCAAAAGGCAACTTTCTACTAAAAGCAGTCTTTTGTTTTCTCCTGGAAATTAGAGCTCTGATAGATAATTCTCTGCCCAGAAAGAAACAGTCTCCTAATCAGTATTTCTCTGTGTGTGGTGGGTTTTTTTGACCGGTTATTTGTTTGGTTTGGTTTTTTTTTCCACCCAGCAACTTGCTGAGGGATTATCACCCATTTAGAGAGCGGATGAGCAGATCAATAGCACAGCCAGGAGTAGCAGGTTGGAGATTTTGCTCCCTTTTCCTGGCTTTGCCAGGACACTTGGCTGACAGGGCGCTCAGAGGTTGCATGTTCAGCTCTGGGGGTCTGAAGGGCTGACTGGCAAAGAAAAGGATGGACTCACAAGGAGGTAACCCTTTATTGAATGCAACTACTTAAAAGGTTCTGGGATGAAGAAAAATGTCTTGGTTTAGGCTGTACAGGATTTCACTTGTCCACTTTTCAAACCAGCAAAGAGCCTCAGATGCTGATCTCTCCCCCATGAGTAGTGCTGCATTTAAACACGAGGTGAGCAGGGGGGCTGACAGTTTTCCTTGCGAGTCAAAACTTTAGTCTCATTTCAGTTTAGTTCTCATTTTCAGCATTCAGGGAAGGTTGCCTGCCAGGAGTGCCAATATTCCTACAACTCTGAGTTACTCATATCTTTTCAGACTGTTGTGTTCGGAAGAGGCGCAGTCAAAGAAATCCCGAAGAGAGCTTTTAAATGCAATAGCACTGTTCATTTCCAACTCCCACACATTTTATAAAAAATTAAATGTAATACTTTCCAGAGTAATTTTCATGCAAATCTACTGCACTCTTCATAAAATAAAATAGATGCGTCCCAGTTGCACTTCACATGACCTCTCTGTTTTCAGAGGTTGAAAATCCCAAAATCCCATAACTCTTCATGCATTCCTAAGCACTGGCTTTGGTTGGGTTTTTTTTGTTGTGGGGGGTTTTTTGTATTTTTTTTAATTTTATTTTTTTTAAAAAAAGGGGGGGGTTGTGTGTGTGGTTTGGGGTTTTTTTGGTTTTTTGTTTTGTTTTGTTTTGTTTTGTTTTTAAATCCTGGAAACTAAATTTAGCAAATTAAAAAAGACACATCTTGGAAATGAATTTTCAGTTGGTGTACATTTCAGGCTATTCATACTGTGGGTTTCTTTTCTTTAAATGCAAGTAGTTAATCTGTGGGGGGAACATGAGAAAAATCCTGTGATGGCTGGATTAGTTCTGGATTCAGCCTTTTTGCTTAAGTAAATCTTTTGCCTTTGTGCAACGCTTACTAACTCTCTGGTAGTTCCCATGATATAATGTCACTTTGTGCAAAGCAGGACATTATTTTTCCTTTCAATGGGATATCTTGTATTGGTTTCCCTTGTGGTTAATCTCTGGCCAAAGGCATGGAAGGAAGTGGTTCCACACTGAGTTACTGCAGTCTGCTGTAAATGAGGTTCCATTGAAGGATTTGGTCCTTGCCTCTGGTGTTTTTGTAGGGTGCTCCTATTTATCCTTTTGTTTCATTCATTCTGATCTTGAGAGCTGCAGGCATCCCTTTTGACTGGCCACCTGGCTGTATGACTGACCAGGACAGCTGAAATTTGAACCATCAGAGGGTAATGAAGATCATGAAAATTCAGACCAAACTTTGAAGGCATGTTTTCCTTAATTTAGTTCTCAATGAGGGGTCAGATGACTCCTTTTCTGAATATTGTCCTAAAAAAAGCCTCAGGCAAATATTTATAGAAGTCCAAACTTTGCTAAAGCTTATAAAGAAATGCATTGCAAAACATCTGTTCTCTCTGGATTCAGGCCTTTCAGTCATATGTGACTGATACAGAGGAAATAAACATTACAGATGTGTCAGAGGCACCAATGGAAAATGTCAGGATTTAGAAAACAATACTCAAACAAGTGAAGAGAATGAAAATGAGGTAGTGAAGGGTAAGAATAGACAAGGGAGAAGGCTGAAGGAGTGGGGTAGATATAACATTACAAATGTATAAAAGGATTCTCTACATGGAGAAAATCTATGGAGAGAAGAGTTACATTGTGGAAATTGTTGTCTGGAAATGGTAGAAATTTTGTCGCTGAAAATCCTTTTAGGGAGGGTTAGGTCAGCAACTAACAAGGTTTTGAAATGACAATCCTATATTTCAGTCTGTTTTGGACCCCTTTACCCCATGATAGCAATTCCTTCTCTTTTGTCCTTGGATCAGGTGCTGCATCTCTGTCTTGGGCTGCGCTTGATCTCAGAAATGTGAATACGACTGATCATTATGAGAGGAGGAGGGATTACTGTGGCTTCTATAAGCTGTGGGAAAGGATCTAATGGGAATTATTAAAATTTGTTTGTCTAAAATACCATGAAAGTTCCCCTCAGTACTGCTCTACTGGGAAATGTTTCTTTCAGATAATCTTAAAACCACAGATTAAATAATAATGCATAACTTTTGCTATTACTAAGTTTAAGTAAAATTAAAAAAATAAGTAAATACTTTTTTGGTGGGAGTAGTAGCAATTAAATATAATAGAGGCATATTCCAGATGATCAGTAACGTTATAGCTTAATACTGGGTAGTGAATTGTTTTACTACATGTAGTAATGTGTTATTGGAAAATAGAGATGCCTTTCAGCATATGCTTGTGTCAATGAAATAGCATAAAGAAGATCCCTAATGCCAATCAACCTGATCATTTAATGCTAATAAAAAGCTATCTTCTCATTTTTATTCACTCTGCAATTACTGAACTGTGTTTCAATAGGGAGCTGACAAGCCCCTTGGAAGCAATAAAATAGACAGGTTTTTGGAGATCACATTCCAACCCAGCCCTCTGTCTCTATAATCTTTAACAGGTTTTAGAACCTATGGGATTTTTAACTGACTCTCATAAAATTGATGCACAGCTGTGAGGATTAAATAATACTCAGGGAGAAACCAGTTCTCAGTCCAAAAATGACCAGATCTGGAAGGAATGGTGGTGATATCAAACAAAAAAGAGGAAAAAATGTAATGAAAACTTCTTTCTAGCCATTATGGAAGGGGTCTCCATGCTGAAGAGACAGCATCTGTACTGCACAAGAGAAATCCAGCCACATAATTTCCTTCTGTACATCAGTATGCTCCAGCCCTGCCAAGAGCCCAGTTGTGACCCTTTGGGAGGATAAGAGTGAGAGGAGGAAGGAGAACATATTTTAAAACTGCTTAAGAGGATTTAGTGTTCATTTCCTGATGACAAGATAAATATTGTCTTGGCCAATTCCTAAAACCTAAAGTTCCTTAAAGTATCCCAGCACCCTGATAACCAACTCAGAGCTGTAACAAATACTGTGGGATGGCCTTTGGTTTTGTTTGCACAATTTGGGACTTGGCAAGAAATAGTTAAAACCACTAAACATGAAAATTACTAGGAAAGGCTAATAGCTTCCTGTAAATCTACTGTGGTAGATGTGGGGGAGCAGAGAAAAAGAGTGAATTTACCACACAGTGGAGTGATTAATAAAATCATGAGTCAGTCAAAATTTATGCAGGTGCTGTGGCAACTCCTTCCCTCTGAGATTTGTGAACACAGTCTGGGTTCAGCAAGGGAAGTGAGCTGCTCATCAGTCAGTGCAGAGTGAACATTAGCTTTATCAAATCTCTGGGGGTCACGTGGCAATTTTATAATCCAATCCAACGTGCTGCATGATGGTACCCAAGAGGCATTCTAGGAGGTTGCCTAGGCCTCCATCTCTTGTACTTTGAGGAAGAATAATCTGTTTTGCACATTTCTCTTGGCATTGTTGCTGTTGCACTTTTTGATGTGGTTATGGTGCCCATCTCAAAATCTGGGGTCCTTCTCCTCCAATTTGCACAAGTGGTTCAGACCGTGCTTGCTTTACAGCAACCCTTGCTGTTTCCTTGCCCCTGTTCCACAGTTATATTCTAGCAAATAGAGCTATGGAAAATGAGTAGAACTTCAAAATTTACCCTGATATTCAAGTGCTATCAGTCCTACAATGACCCATGAAGAGAATAGGGCCTGATGGTTGTCCCTTTTACAGTAACACAGCTCAGAGCTTATCTGCTTCCCCTCAGAATGAAGTTGCAATGTCATTATTGTGCTTGAGAGTGTCTAAAATTCATCTGTGAGAAATCCTGCCTTGATGTGCTGTGCAGCTTCAGTCGAGCCCCGGCCTGGCAGAGCTCAGGCCTCTGACCTGTTTCTGTTTGTCCATCCAGTCTGTGCCCACCTCAGACACATCACAAAACACCAACGTGTTCACCTCAGGATCAATTTCCCTTTTGTGTCTTTTGACTTCAGACTCTGCCCATATCCTGCTCTCTATATTGAAATATTTCCATTTCAGATCCTAGTACTGAGAAGGCACATGAATTATTCAAGGAACAAGTGTATGCAGTTGGAGTAATCACAAAACTCTTCAGAAGTGGAATACCTTTTTTATTTTTTGGAGTTTCAGTAAGCTCTAAAAAAGATCTTTTTTAACAAGCTGGCAAAAATGTATGCATCATTGAAAGAAAGCAGTAATTCAGCAACAGTATGATAATACAAATTAGTAGTTATCTTTCATACTACATTACTGAAAATTATGAACTTTAAAGGTCACATGACAGACTGATGGAAGGTGATAGAGTATATTAAGTAAATGTTTACTGCTCTGGAGGACCACATCTCTTCCCATCTCTGAGGCTTTCTTCAGCCCCAACACACAGTAATTACCATTTTCACAAAGTCCAGCTTATTAGAGTATCTGAATGTGTCAGGGCAATGGAGGGCACATTGCAGCTGAAAGATCAGTGAGAAAACAGCTTCCCAGTAAAAGTACCCTGTAATTGAAAAGAATGACTAGTTACAAATTAATAATTTGCCTTCCCTGGAAATTACTGGGTGTGATTACACTTCAGGCCTGTAGTCATTCCACTTGCTGTTGGCCAATATTTAATGTTTGCACACCATTATCCCATTAAACCAGAAAAAAACCTGACAGCCGAGCAGACTCCTGTGATGCTACTTGGTGTGTTTTTCAGAAAGGGGATGGCCAGGCTCATATGGAAATCAGTTTTGAAGGCTGGAAAAAGGCTGATTTTTTTTTTTTTTTTTTATGTGGGCAATAAATTAAATCAGTAACAAACAAGCCTGAGGCAGTGTGACTGCCCAGGTGTCAGGATAAGCCGAGCACATGATAGTTTCCCTGGAGTTCCACAGAAGTGGTAAGGTGAGCAAGTTTCCTTGGGGCATTGCCTAGAGGTTATCAGGGAAAGTTTTGCCAAGTCTCCACAGCACTGGGCAGTGTGAGATGCTGTCTTTAAGGCACTTTTTGACTCTTCTACATTCTGAAGCTCGATCTCCATCTAGTTTTTGTTGCCAGAGGTCAGGAGACAGACGTGGTGCAGTTCACCGAGTAACTTTTCAGCCTTGAACCTGTTATCCTGAGCCCTCACCCTCATTCCCAAACCTTCAGTGCCTTTTGTGAGACACCACTATGAGCTACAATAAAAATGCTTTGCTGTTCATCAGACTTTGGGAAAACTCAGCAGTGAAGGAGCAGTGTGTCTGTCCTGGAAGCAGATGCTGCCTTTAGTATGGAAAGGATATGGAAGCTTCAATTAGGTATTTGTTTCCTTGCTTTTTCCTTAGGGCACCAAACCCCCTGCCAGCACAAGGGGGTTAGAAATAGATTAAAGGCACGTACTGCAGGAACTTCTTCAGGACTGAGTTGGCACCAATGGAAATCCCAGAACTCCAATGACAGTTCAGTATGGTTGGCATACTTTATTGACATTATGAACCCTCAGTATAGAGGGGTTTATGACCTCTTTTGGTTTTAAGAACTGTAATTGCATTTAGATTTTCTAATGCACATTGGAGGTTAAACCAGTGTTCTAAACTTCAGAGCCTGTAAGCTGAAACAAAATTCAAAGTTGAATCCATTTCAAATGAAGGGGCGTTTTCCTTGGGAGTTAATGCACAAAGGAGGAGGCAGCAATGCTCTCTCTTAAAGGTTTGTGAACAAGAGAGGAAGAAATGCTTTGGCTGATTAGAGGCTATTCTGCTCACTGTGGGAGGAAAGTGTGCTGCTTCAGTTTAGTTCCAAGGACAGTGTGACCCAGTCTAATCTCAAGTCTATAAACCTTTTATCTGTACAAGAACGCTGGCTGCTGAATCACAGACAAATAGAATGGTTTGGGTTGGGAGGGAACTTAAAGATCATCTGATTCCAACCCTGCTGCCATGGGCAGGGAACCTTCCACAATCTTCACTGCCAAGGGAGGAAAGGAATGCACAAAGAATTGACCAACCAGTGCTGAAGTGTGTAGGGCCAGGGAACCCTCATTTGTCAAGTGAGCTTTTATTGACTGAGCTGAGTCCAGATTCCCCCAGGAATTTTGTCAACAGTGCTTGAAAACATAGCTCTGAACACTGCAGTGTGTCTCCTCAGGAGCTGAGTGCAGAGCCTTTGCCACCTTGCCTCTGCTGTGTTGGGAGCACAGCCAACAAGACAGGGAGGAATTTAGTTTAAATATTTCTCTGCAAACTAGATTCATTAAAAATGCTTCCCCTGATTGCCTTGCTGCAGCTGAAGCCATCAAACTGCTGCATCAAGCCTGTGGCACAGCCAAAACTCTCATTCAAAGCTCTGTTGGCCTGGCACAGAGCATGGCTTTCTATTGCTACCTACCCAGTGGTGCTGTCTTGCATCCCACCTGCTTCCCAGGAGGACTTTCAATGAACTCTTTACCACCTTCCTGCAGGCCTCAGCACAGGACAAGTCTCTGATTTTCCTCAGATTTATATTTTTGAGATATAAGAGGTGAATACTGCAGTGTGGCTTGGGTACCTGGGCAGCCAACAGGGCTTCTCACCTCTGTGCAGACAAACCTCTGAAGGAACATGTGTACCCGTGTGGATGCTGCCTGTCTTCTGTTGGAAAATTGGATGAAAACTCTTGGCTGTGACTTGGAGCACATCAGTGGTCAGAGTGAGCCCTCCCTCACAGCCTTATCCTTATGCACACATATTGTACATGAAATGCATGGATATTTTAGCAGTGTAACCTGCTTCTGTCCCTACCCCACCAAAAGGCTGGTGTTTAAGGAACTCTTTCTTCCACTACAAGCAAAGCTCAAGGACATGCAATGAGGGGGAATCTATCTGAAGTAATAGCAGGAATCTCTACTGAAGCTGGTCCTTTCCTTCATTACCTTCTGCTGAAGCTGTGATGAGTAAGACTTAACCCATACTTCATTGAAGTTCTGTACTTTTTTCCTTTTTCCCCCCTCCTCGGCTATCTGTCACACACTGAACTGAAGCTTTGCTGAAAGTTATTTTGGGGGAAAAGTGTTTAATATTTCTATATGTCCCACTAGCTGTGAATGGATTCAAAAGGTTAACAAAATAATTTATTACTTTAGATCGTTCCTGTTCCTAATGGTTTCCTTTTTGTCCTCAGCATCCCAAATTTAAAAAGTCTTTGACTAGATATCCAATTGTATTATGTTTTATAGTACATTAACTTCTCATTTTTAACCAGTAACTTGCTAATTAAATAAATACATCTTATAAAAAGCATAGAAATGTGTCTGGTATAAAGCTGATAATCAAGCATATTCCATTGAGCAGCACCCAATCCCTGTGTTCACAGTCCTTTCTTTCAGACCTGGGCAAACTCTAACACTTTGGACCTGTATTGTGATGCAGACTTCTAGTATCTTCTGTGTGATTTTAACATATTTTTTCCTCTTGAAAGCCTCTCCCTGCTTATCCATTTCCCTTTTTTGTTTTGTTTTAATATTGTCTTTATTTAGTTGCCGAGCTATATTTATAATTTTGCTTCTGTTTTCATTATTTACTACATTAGCAACTACTTGGTTAATATCTTCCCACACATCAAAGTGCATGTCAAAATATTCAAGTGAAAATGCAGCTTGGATTTTTTTCTATTTATGTTATGAAGAATTAAGCCTTGAAGGCAGGAGGTAAATTATTTGGGTAGGTTACTTAATCATTGCCTCCTAAATATAATTAACACATGGTAGTTAACTTCTATGGTCAATTTTTAGTGCTAGAAGAACAATGTTAGCAAAACTGGAGCTTTCTCTTGCAAAATCTCTTCCCAGTTACTCTGCCACGACTCTGGATTGCATCATCCCACTGTTCTTATGCTCAAGAAATCAAGTTTTAGCCAGATCACCAGATAAAATAATACAGACTTCCTTACTGGACACCTTAGAAAGATATAGTGAGTGATTACAAATATTTATGGTTGAAATTTCTCCTGACCTTCTGTTGATCACTCTCTACAATCATTCTAACACAGATAAAATCTCTATTGTCCATGTCCTGTTTGAGTGATAAAGCAGACTCCCCTTGGCTGCAGGGTACACTGTGGATATTATTTCTGGGATTTCTTTCTAATCACATTTTTGTTTTCTTTCACACTCTTAGCTTGCATTGTGTTAAGCTCTACTGAGAGATTCTTTAAAAACAAACAAAAGTCCTCTGCCTTTATTTTCCAAATATATATATTTATATACACACACATATTTTAGGTGGTTTCATCTCCCTTCTTGTGGTGTCATGGGGTGACAGCTTTGAGAGGACAATGGGGAGACTGCTCACATAGGAGACTCCAGTGCTTTTTAGTTTCTGGAAGAGCTAAGGCAGGAGAGCCACTCATTCTGTGTGGTTACACATTTCTATAGAGCATTATAGGTCTTCTGTTAATAATTTGAAAGCTCAAGGCTTTGCTTTTTGAAATAAGTACTTTGGATAAACACTTCTCACCCTTGTAAGTTTTCCATTCCTTTGACACACCAGACACAATGAATAGGAAGAAATTTTTTCTGTGAGTGAAGGGGGAAAATACATTCTATACAGTTTTTAAAATCAGCAGAAGGGAATTCATCAAAACAATAGAACCTTTTTTTTTTTAAAAAAAAAAAAAAGGAAAAAAGCCCAAACCTCTATACTGTGCAGTTTTTCATTATAAATAAATCATAAATTCTGTGCTAGAAAACTACAGATTTTTCATACACTTGAGCCTTCAGTTGTTGTTGTGGAGTTTGCCTTATGATAACACAAACTGATAGCCCTCTTCCCTGTATTTGCATCGATTTATTTTCACATGTTCTGAGATATCATGTGGAACTTTTTTACTTAGTTAGCAGACACAGTGCTCCAGAATTCAAACAAGTAACACCTGTCCTGCAACAGCTTTCCAGTTCACTGCAAATACCCACCACTGCAAAAATGAGAGCACAAGGGGTTGGCTTGTTTGCTTTTACGTAAAGCCAAGAGTTCTGTGTATATTTCCTGTGGAAAACCTGCCTGTTAGGAACAACAACAACCTGGTTTTCATTTGTCATTGGCTTGCTTCTTCCAGAAAGTGGATAATGGTGAAATAGTGGCCAGGTCAGAAGGGTGGTGACACCCTTCCCCCAGGTCAGAAGGGTGGTGACACCCTTTCCATGCCCTCTCAGTGGCAAGAAGGACATGTTTCTGTTTGCCACCTGGCTGACCTCAGATTTGGGCAGCAAGTTGGCATGTGTCACTTGTTTCTTTCTAGATGAAGTCTAAGAGGTGGCACAGCTTCGAGTAAAGTGACACAGGAGTAAAATCCATATAAAAACAAGCCTCAGGTACCCACTGGTTGGGAAGCAACAGAATTCTCCCAACAAAGTCAATGTTTGTGCACTGCAGCACACAAACACTTTTTGTGTTGCCTCCAAGTGACTCGTAAATGAGGGAGTTCTGTAAATGTTCAGTGGTTAGGGCTGAAAGGAAAAAAAGACAATCCAAAGATGCAACACTCTTGGAATGAAGCCTTGTGTCTGTTTCCCAGAGTTTCCCTCCAGACTGCAGTGGGACAGGGTGGGTGAAGTCTGCACTGCTTTTGTTCAGCTGGTTCAAGGGGTGCTGCAAAATACCAGAAGTGTGGGTTTAGGAGCTGCCCTCTCACTAAATTCACACATTTTGTGCAGCACTGTTGAACAAAAGACAGCTGGAAGGGTTTTTTTCATTTTGAACATACAGGTATGGAGAGAGAGAGAAGGAAAATTGTGTTTTCAAAGAAAAAAAAATGCATAAGGCAGTGTTTCTCAGCTTGGTGAAATTTGCACATAAACACAGACAGGTGCATGCGCAAGACAACCCATACTTTGCACTTCTTTGTGATCCCTGCATCAGCTGAGCACCTATAAAATATATTTTTATTACAGTAAACTTGTTAGAGAGCTTTTTCATTCACTTGGGGAAATGAGGATGGAAACACTGAGGGCCACAGATCTCCTAAATTATTAAGACAATCCCGTTACCCTCTTTTCATGTACTTTGGTTTTAGCAGCAATTTCTTGGGCTTAAGGGGAGGTGGATGTTGACTTTTTTGTTTGGCACTTTTTTAAATCATAGAAAGGAGTTTAATTTCCAGAGTTTTAAATTGAGAGATTAAACTCCGTGTACATTTGCACTTTTTAGATCTATCTGCAGCTGTAAAACTAATTCTGCAATAAAAGGTGGGTTTCAGTGCATTTCTTATGTTTCTCCTTTCTAACATTTAATTTCTCAGTTTATGGAACCCAAGGGGAGGTGGAGGTGTGCAAGGCACTGTGAGAGGATAGCTGGCCAGGGTGGAATTCATTCTGGGTTTATATCCTTTCTCCGTCTATGTGACCCCTTTGATTGCAGCATGGCAGCATGTGACTAGAGGAACACGTTTGTATAAATTGGATTATGTAAAGTAAGAATTCTGGGGCATGAATTTGTATGGATTATTGCCAGAGTGAGATCCAGAACTCCCACTCTTGTACCTCCCTCTGTTCTCTTAGAAGGTGTAATTTTGGCAGTATTGGATATATAGGACAACAGAGAATGTATATTTTTATAAAAGCACTGTACATCCTTGTGGGTTCAGCCTGTTGCACGGCCGTGGCGAACAGATTTGTTCTGGAAAGTCTGTTTCTGGAAGAGGGCTCAGCAGTGTGGTCTTGGCCTATATGTCAGAGCTCCTCAGGAGAAGTGACTGTCACAGCCTCTCGTGGACACCTGTCTGCTGGCTCCTCGCCAAGGTCATTCCATGTGTTGTTCCAAATAAACCTTTCCTGCAATGCTGTCACAAGAGAGGGGATGGCACCTTGGACAGGCACTCACATCTGGGATAGGACCCAAAGAGTTTGGTTGTAAGTGCATTGACAGGACACCGGATGTTTCTGAATTATGCTAAATTTCTATTCTATTTTGTTAACTGTGCACAGCCTACATAAACCCATGGAAAAAAAGATTTTTTTTATTTAACAAAGTGGGAGGTTTGCTTTTTTCGTTCCATGCAGAAGTGGACGTGGGTGGATTTCAACACGTGGGCAGTTTTCAAGGATCACAGAGGCACAAGAACTGAACCAGGGGAAGACAAGGACACCATGAGCAATCCAAGCAATTTTTACCAGGCCATGGTGGCCACAGCACCTGGACTTGAGTAGAGGAGGGCAGTGACCTCCTTGTTTCATCACATTGCTAATCATACCTTCTATTTACTGTGTCAGCTTCAGTACCTGATGGATATCAAACTTTTCACTTACAACCATGTTACATCACCCTGAGTTATATTCTGTTATAGCCCTGGGGAATATTAATCACAATTTTATTACATTTATGTCTGAAGAAGCTAGAATTCATTATTGTAATTTTCAGCTAAACATTATGGAGCAACAATGAGATTGAACTAACATATACTTACTAATTAACACTAATGGTAATTAGGAGGAGAGAAAAAAAATTGCCAGTAATAGATTTTCCCCATATGATTCTGAACAGGGTAGCAAAGAGCCATCTAAACTACCTTACTTTGAATACTTTCTAAAAATCATTGCTCAGCATTTCAGAAGTGAAAGTTCTTTCCTTGTGAAATACAGGTCAGATTGTATTAGACTGGGATCTAATTTAATGTAGCTCCTACTACTCCCTTAATTTCCCAAAGCACTTTACAAAGCAATAACAGGAACTAGTAGTGTGATACAGAAGCAGGTAAATCTATAACTTATTTGCAGTGGGCCAGTTCCAGGCTTGTTTTTAGCTTGTGTAGCTCCACTACCTGTGGTGTGAGACTGATTTACACTAGTTAGGATTTGGTCCAAAGCCAATGGTGTATACATAAAATGGCAAAGCATATGAAATGCTATTTTAAAGAAAAATGAAAGGTTAGCCAGGAGAACCCATTTATTCCTATTACTTTTTAGAGCCTTATGATCCAACACCCACAGAATTTAATAAGAGGTTTTGGCTTGGGTCCCAAGTGAGCAATAAGATCCTAAATTTTTCTCTGAAGGACACAGGTGAAGGAGAATTCATTAAATGTCCCATCCACTACAAGCCACTTCTATAAGTGAAGGTGTGTTGCAGATACAGAAAAGCATGTGGAAGAACACGTGTCATTATGTTTTCAGAAGAAAAAGAGGAAAACAGAGCACTGTTTCTAAAACAATTTATTGTTTGTCACTGGCACTTAGCACTCCAAGTGAGAGGCAGGTTTGAGGATGAGCAGTTGATCTATCCAGGTATTTGCATGAAGTACTTGCAGAGTATCTGTCATCTCACTGTCTTTGCAGATCCTTCTTTGACAGAGACCAAGGCTTCAATGAGTTTTTCTTGACACCAAAATTAATTTTATATTTTTGCCTCTCTCTTTTTCAAACTTCTTTTCCCACGGAGGGCAGCAGCTGCACATCTTTACATCAGGTGTCATTGGTGTACACAATCCCAGGGCTCTTACCTTTTCCACTGAATGAAATGCTCACAGATCTCAACTCTGCCTTCTAATGCTGAAGCAAATCCAGTGGCCACTGCAGGTAAACTGGAGTTAAAAAATTACTTGTACATTCTTTTGCCCATTAGATATGTCAGGTCTGTTTGCTTAAGCACCTTCTGAAAATCTTGTCCTTGACCCCTGGTGCTGTTGATATCTGAACCAAATGCCTTCCTTTTACTGTTTGCACATTTTATTTCTTGCCAGGACAGCTTGACCATAAGTGTACCACAGGAAGGAAATTGTTTAGGGATTATGCATGAAAATTTGTTTGTTCATGGATTTCTTCAGTATTATGTGCACATAACAATCTCCCTTCAGCTGTACTTGAGTTCAAACTTTCTGGTTTGAAAATAGGGTTGATATTTTTTCATTGTATACTTTATAGTTTGCTTTTTCATGTTTTAAATTTTTTAGGAAAAGGATTTGTTTTTTCTGGTGCTTTTTTCCTAATAGTGTTGTTCATTTTCTACACTAAAGCATTGATTCAAAAACATTTTTCTTTTTTAGAAGAACTAATTTTTTCATTACTTTTCCCTTTCATATATGCAAAATCTGCTTAATAATACTTTGTCCAGCTTCACAAGAGTTTTCTTAGCACCTATCTTTAGCAAATTGGAAAAGCTGAATGACTGATTCTTCCAGCATTTCAGCTGGAGGCTTTGCAGGCTTTGGAAATACTGATTATTTCAGCCTCAGCTTTATCAAAATGTCTATACATTCAGTAAAAAATATGCAGCACTAGGCTCTACAGCACTGTTAGGTCTCCAGAGAAATGGCAAGGGAAGGAATCTCCTGTAGGAATTCTTCATGAGCAGACAACAGCAGCATATTAGCTACTTTAGCTACTTCTTTGCAGACTGACAATGTTGCAAGTTATACCCCAAAATGCAGCCTTCTTTCTGTTTTTCTTCAAGCGATGATGTCTCCAGATATCCAGCTCCAAAAAAATATTCCCCTTCGATCCACTTCAAATGACACCTTTTGTGTGATGAGCTTTCTGCAGATGCCCACTGATCAGCAGGATGGCTCCAAATCCTATTATAATCTGCCAGGTAGAAATAGATAAATCTATTAGCCCAGGCTGGGCTTGTTTCATCATTGTGACAGCTTCCCATGAGCCTGCATTCATCAGATTCCCTCAAAACAGCCAGCTTCCACATCATCTGACTGTTACATTTCCATGTCTGGACTCTCTATGTTACTACATCTGTAATCTGCATTTAAATTCTTATGAAATTACTCATTAATAATCCAGGTACTTATCCACCCCCACCACCTCCCTTTTTTATTTTCTTTTTCATTTTGAATTGTTTACTGGATACCAAACCGATGGCTAAAATTGCTGCCATGATGTTTTTTTAATGTGGACTTCCCAAAAATTTTGTCAATCAAAATCAAATAAGCAGTTGAATATCTTTTGTTGCTTACCAAAAGACTCTGGGCAATCTAGTTAAGCCTAGCACCAGGTTTCTGTTTAGCAGAGGTGGCAGGAAGATTGCCATGCTGCCACAGCCACTCTGGACATCACATCAAACACATGAAGAAACACTCTCTCTGCAGACTTACTGCAATTTTGCCTCTCTTTGCCTCCTGTGTTAAAAGAAGGAAAAATAAAATGGTCAAAAAACAATGAAGGGAAAAATACTACTTATAACTGAATAGTGCTGTTGGCAGAATTTTACTTTGTAAAATGCATGAATTACACATATCCCAGTGTGTGGTGCATGGGATATGAAACTTTTTGATTCAGTCATGTGAGAGGGCAAGTGACACAAATCAGGTTTTTGCATGGCATCCATGAGAGCTTTCCTGGCACCCAGCACTTGCAGCCTGTGCTGTGGATTTTACTGAGATGTGTAGCAGCTTTAACCCTAGTGGGCCAATTCCTTATTAGTCCTTCAGAGCTTTCTGTCTCACCCAAGTCAGAGTCATGAGCCCTTTTCTACCTCCTCTTCTACTGTTCAGGTCCCTGGGGTTCATTTTCTGCCTTCAAATCACTTTGTTGAATAATTACAAAAGCTAAAATAAAATGAGTTCCTTTAGTTCTTTACACGGGGAGAAATGAGAGGCACTGCTGACCAGAGCATTGCTGTGGGTCTCCACTAGAAGTGTGTCTTTAGTAGAGTGACTTTAATCCCACAGCCAACAGCAGTCCCAGAGGGTTTGGTTACAGCAAGTTATCCACGGCTGGGTGTCAGCTTTGCAGCTCTCTGTGGCTGCAAATCTGTTCATAATGACATGAGATAATTGCATCAGGCTAGCTTGAAAGTATATCAAGGCAAGAAATTTTACCTCCTGCAGAAGAGAGCAGTAGATGTCTGAGTTGTTTTTCCAAGGTATGTTCTCCAAACTCTTCTGAGTTGCAGCTTAAATCTTGAGATGTGTAGAGCATGGAGAAGAATCTCAGTGGGTTTTTTTTCCAATATGTTACTCCCAGAACTCACATAAACTTTTAGCATCTCCAGCATCCTGTGGTAATGAGCTCCACAGTTTTAATTGCATTTTGTGTGAACTTTTTTATATGCTTTCTAAAATCTGTGATCTGTTCATTTAACTCCCCTTAATCCTTGCATTAGAAGAAAAGTGAATAATTGTCTTCTGTGCACTTTTCCATTGCTCCATTGATTTTATAGACCTCTGTCATTTCTTCCTCACTTATCTGTACTCCAAATTGAAAAGTCTTAATCTGCTTAGCTCTTCCTCATATAGAAGAGTTGTTCCTTACTCTGGTAAGATCACCATCTCAGCTAGTTATCTAAAAACAGGCATTTCAGTAAGTCTAAACCATTGAAAGACTTTTTT
>VYXD01014428.1:380782-458291 GCA_013397195.1 Hylia prasina | reverse complement strand
TTTTTTTTTTTTTTTTCCTATGCTAGTTGTAAATTTATACAAGAGGTAACAGCTCTGTGGTAAGTATTTGTCTTGAAAGATTTTTAGTAATCAATGCCTCTTAAATTTTCTGCATGGCAAGGGGAAGCAGTGCTCCTAGTCTCCAACTGTTGCATAAATATTTTTCAGCCCCAGGATCCTGAATTGATTGAAGGTATAGCTTAGTGCCTGTTGCTCTCTATATTAATCCACAGATCTCATCAGCTATCACAGTCCTCAGGCAGGAGACTTCCATGGAAGGCAGAGGATGTGGAAGAAGCATTGTAGCTAATTAGCTAAATGACAAGAATATCAATTACTTCAGTATTAAAGCCCACAGTTTCTTCATAATAGCAGAGGGAACTGCCTCATGAGCAGCAAAGTCTGATTCATGGTTTCTGGTGTTCACAGCCAGCCTCTGGCCCTTGCCTGTTTCTGGTCATTGTGCCAGTTTGTCCCATCTCAGAGCTGTAGTCTCTGACAGCAGTGACCCACCCTCCCAGGCCAGCAGGGCTTCAGCTGGGCTTGGTCTCCTCAGGGCAGCTTCTCAAATGAAGTTCACCCTCTCCAGCGGTCTCCAGAAATTAATCTGATCCCTTTAAGCCACACTGTCTTTAAATGAGGTCTGCACACCTTCTAAAATGCAAACTTTGCTTTTTCAGAGGTTTTCTTATCTGTTCCAAAGGAAGGTGTGATACTAACACACAACAGCATTCCTCACACTTGTAGCCCACCATAAACATGGGACAATAATTGCAGGTTTTGAACCCAAACTCACAGGCCTGAGTGGGAATCCATCTACTGGGAGCAACAGGGTTGCACCAGCTTTCTAGGCACTCACTACACAGCAAAATTTTTGTAAATCTTCATTCATATTCCACCTGAGGAAGGCACTGTGTGGAAGCAAACATGACACCAGAACCATGGCTGTGCGGGAAGGTGCAGAACAATCCTCTCCAGCATGGAGCTCCTGGGCTGGGCATCCTCTCAGCAGCAGTGCTCCAATGGACAGGAGTTTTTCCCCAGCTGCCATACATTTCCAAACGTTGGGCACACAGACATCAAGCTGTTAAAGCACAGGGCACTCTTGGATTTGTGTTTCTCCAGGAGCCTGCCCGTGACCCACCCTTCCTGTTTGGCATCTAAGGATGTTCTGGAGCAGAGAGGGGCAGGGATGAGCAGTGTGGCAGGGAAAAGGCACGTGCAGTAAGTCACACACTGGGTGTAACACATGGCAGCTTGCAAGTGCATAAGCAGAAACTGATAAAAAAAAACCACAGTTAGCTTTCTCTATTGATCTGAGTCACAGAAGGAGTCTCTCCAATATCTTCACAGGACAGTTTTTTTTTTCTCTTAGTTTGAAGAACTGAGTTTTCATGAAAAGACAGCTGAAGAGAAAAAAAAAGAAGGCAAACCAACAAAAAGAACCCAAAACAAACAAAAAGCCCTAAGACAATCATGATACTGCTTTTTTAGACTTTAAAAAATTAAAAAAGGAAGCATTTATGCCAGCCTAGCAGTGGAGGCTGTACTGTGGTTATACCTTCAAGATATGCTGTCCGTATTTGATCACCTTGCCTTGAACTTTTCCTGTGTGGCTCCCCAGGTGTCCACCAGAACACTCCAGTGCCAATATGAAATGCCAAAGAAGACTGAAGTCTTGGGTCCTCACTTCCATTGATCATACTTTTGGTGAGGAGTACATTTAGTGATTAAAGTGTCAGCATTCATTTTCACTTGTGACTCGAGTTGGAATATTCCATTTAAATCTTTAAAATCTGGCAGTTAAAAGCTGTCAGTAATTGATTCAGTACTCAGAATGGTTTCCCTTTAATTTCCAAGCAAGGCTTCAGATTGATTTTTATTTTTAAATCCACATCACCGTGTCTAGCGTTATGAATTACAAAGAACCTCCTTGGCTGGTTTCAATCTATTCTAATCTCTCAGTCTTCGGAAGAGACTACAACTATACACCTGAAATTAGGTTAATTTCTATTAAGGAGGAAAGAAATTATGGGCCAATTCCTTATTACTGTGTCAGAACTTGGCTTTCTGAGCACCACAGGGGTATGGAGTTACCACTCTCAAACCTCTGGGCCAACACTTACCATCAGTGCCACAAATTTAGTCCCCCTCAGGTGATATCTGGCTAACAGCAGGGTCAGATCGATGCATTTTGCATTGTGGTTAATGACAATATTTGACCAGTCACCATCTACTGACCACGGCATGAGCAGCAGTGCAGCTGCCCAGGGTGTCTGTGGGTCTGGGGGTGCTGCTGCTGTGGGCAGGCTTTGGTTGTGCTCCCCAGCCCCTTCCCCTGAGCACATTCATTGCCAGCCATCGCTGCCTCCTTCTGGGTCACCTGGGGTGTGACCCTGAGTGTCTTTGCCTGTTGACACCCGTGGTTTGTGGTGGGATGGATGGCTCTGCTCTGGATACCTAAATCACATGGCTTGTGTTCCTTCTTATGCTGCCTGGAAAATCTCTCGGTTTTAAATCTATGACTGCTCAATCAAGGAACAAAGGAGAAAATGCTGACTGCATTGTAAAACTCTCTGGGCTGAGGCTCATAGATCAGCTTTATTTGAGCAGTAACACTTTTTGAAAAAGCTACTGGCAGTATGTCCCTGGGTTAGATGCGTGTTGAATGTATAATTTCCTTTCTACCTCTTCCAAAAGGATGCAGATAGAATAGCAACCCAACATTGTTAATAAGCCCTTTCTTCTGTAAAGGCAAATTGTTCTCTTCCTCATGCTGGAGAGTGGCTTTTATATATTGGTGTCCCTTTCAGTTTCAAGAGGATTTCTGGGAGTGAAAGGCACAAATAGGTAGTGCAACGCAAATTAGCATAAAGATGGCAAAGGTTATGTGCCTGGTCAGAGGCCAAATTAATTACCTTCATATTTCACATTTCACCAGCTTTTCTGCTCACCTTCAGGTTAAGCTGGCATGGCCAGTTAAAAAATATAAGAAAAATAAAAGCAGAAAATAAAACTACAGCATGAAGTTGTGTGCAAACTCAATCATTTACCTCTGTAGGAGATTCTCACACCTGCCTGATGACAGCCAGCCATCAGAAGGAAAATCAATACACCTGAATCTATTTTTTTTGTATGACCGGACCTGTGCAATACAGGGAGGAAAGCTGAGCAGAAAGGTGGCAAGCCAAACTAAATTATTTCTAGATGAAAACGAGTTTTCTGTGAACAAATGAAAATAATCCCTTTAGCACTTTCTCACTGGAAATGATGGTCATTCAGCTTAAGGTATTGTTGTAAATTGGAGCTCCACTGAATTTTAAGGTAGTAGGAACTAAATGCCACTGGACCAGTATGCATAACCTAGAAATAAATAGTTCTACCTACATAAGATTTTTGCTTCTATTAAACTTAATTGTCACAATATGAAGTAGATTTCATATAGTGGGAGAAAAATGTTAGGAAAATTTTAATGGGGTCTGTTTATGTTTCACTCCCATTAGACATTTCATATCCATAAAAATCATTGTGCAGTGTTCTTTCCATTGCCTAGGCTGTGGAAGAACATTTACAGCTCACAGAGAACTGAAAAAAATCTCTGCTATCTGTTAGGTAGTTGTTTTTCTGCATGGCACACTTGGGAAATATGAGCTAATCATTTAGGAGCAAAAAGTTTTTACAAGTATTTTATTATTTCCTGAATTTCACTGCTGCATCCAAGTAGTCCATTTAATAGATATTTACTGAACAGTACAGTATATTCAGAGTGAGCTCAAAATAAGGAACTGCATTGAAATCTGAAGGAGATGAACATGCTAAGGGTTGATCCAGTCCTGGATCTGTATAAGAGTTCTTTGTTTAAGCACAGCAGAAGAGAATTTGCATTAGTGAAATGCAAAATAGGGAAATTAATCAGGAAACATATTTTCTGAATAATGTTCTACCAGCTCAACTTATGATGGATTTGTTGTTGACAATAATGTAAGATTAGCATAGGCAACAATTCCACCTCCCTGTAACAGATCCACGAAGGGTTTGAGAGGAAGCATCTGGCAGGGAAGAGTCTGTAGCAAATCAGAAGGGTACAATTACTGGGAAGAAGCTGTTTGAGTAGAGGTGGACTTCAAACACGCACATCAATCAGGGAACTCTGGAGATTAAAACAATGTCTTGGGAAAAGCCTGAGCGAATCTCAGTCAACATCTTGGAAAAAGATGGATTTATAATTTCAGGACTTTGCGTCTCCATGAGTTCTATTTCAGCAATACTCATGAAACACAGTGAAAAGTTGAAATCAAAATGGTTTTTTTAAAATGCACTGTTATGAAAAGATCCCTGCTACTCTTCTTTTCTTACCTTGACAACAACATTTCTCTCTCCAGATGTTGGGCCTTGTTACTCTTGCTTCTTGTTAGACAAAAGTGCCATGCTGAAAATAAATAAGTAAACACCTCTTATTGCTACCTGAACGTTCAAACACTTTCTAATTTTCATTCCTTTTAAGTTGGTGACATCACTCAATATTTTGCCTACCTCCACCTGTGGATCAAATTCTGATCTAAGGTATTTTGGCTTACTTTGACCACTGATGCTGCAGCTCGTGTTCTGCATTCTGTTCTTGCTAACTGGAAGAAAAGTAACATTTAGGAAATAAAAATAAAATTTTAAAAAAAATAAAATAAAAATAAATAGAGGGAAAATATCCATGATACTGGAAGGTGTTCTGGCCAGAGAAAGTACAATAGAAGGATCAGAGTATAATCCCAATTGCTGGTTGTATCAACAAGGATGAACATTTCCAAGGACATCTTGTGCTTTATTTTCCATGCTGGCGTTGCACTTTGGCCATATTTGTTTGGCCATATTTTTAAATTTTGAACATTGGTTATTTATTTTGCAGGTAAGCACCAAAACTACCAATACTATTGCCAGGCTATACATGTACCAGTGGTGGTCAGCAGTGGGGAAATGCATGTCCACCTTTAGATGGATGGAAGTCTAAGTCACCTCACCCAAAACAAGTGTTTCCCTTTTCCTCACCCACTCCTGGGGGCAGTGGCAGCAGGGAGGTGCCTGGAAGGGAGTTTCACACCCCCATGGAGGAAGGGCGACAGCAGGCACTTGCTTTAGACTGACATTTATCTTTCCATTAGGTAAGATTATCCCTTCTTCAGGTATGCAAGGGCTGGCACACAGCCTAAGAGCACACAAATTCCTGAATATTTTCCTTCAAGTGAGGGGAGACACAACATCCTCAAATCCTGCAGCAGAAAGGACTCTTGTTAGAAAGCAGCACTAGCAGCTGCTGTAATCTTTTCCTAGTGAACTTAATCCCCACAAAGAACTCCAGCAAAGCTCTGTTCACAACCTGTACTTTTCTCACATCCTCTCAACAGGATTGAGCAGGCATTGAGTGGTGCTCTCTCCAGCAGTTTGCCTGGCATCCTTGGCATGTAAATAATTTCATCGGTAAATTGAGGGAACTTGTGATTTCTTTGGAATCCATAGCACGTGGAGAGCTGAGACTGCTAATGAGAAAGGATCTGTGATAAGGAAGAAGCAGTTAGTGGTCTGCAGGGTGGTGAGAAGGTCAAACAGTCAAAAGTGCTCCTTGGCTTCTGGTGTATCTTCTTGGGTTAGTGTTTGATCGTCTCAATCTGGATTAGGTCCATTAAAGCCACAGAAACCTGAGCGGAAAACAGCAGCACTTCCTGACCATCCACAGATTGTCTCTGTAACACTTGCAGCACAAGGGTTGCTAGTTACACATAGAATATCTGGGGTTTTACCTCACAGTGAAAATTCTGAGTGAAACCACAGTGAAGGCAGAATTTTTCTCTCTTTCTCTTTGCCTTCCTGCTATTTTTTTTTTTTTTCAGCTACTCTGATCTAATGTCAGACGTCATACAAGAGAGGCAGTGGACATGATAGGGATAAATGAAGCCAATAATTCCAGAGTAAAGAAAACAACTCCACATGCATTAGTCATATGTTCCAAAACAGCAAAGGATTGACTGCAGTAAGACAAAGACAATCTAAGATTAATAAATCAAAAATTATAAATAGAATGCAAACACCCAGTTTAAAGATGAAAATATGTGGAGTCAAATCGTGTGTGTTGATTGGGATGTGTACATGTTTAGGCTTTTTGGGCAAAAAAATAAATGTAATTCAGAATTCTATAAAATACAAAGTAGCCTTCCTACTTTGTCTTACAAAACTCATTATTTTGACTTGCTGGTTCATAAATGGAGATAAAAAAATGCACTAAAGATAAAATAAGACAAAGTGAGCCTACAGCCCATGATGTGCTGTTTCACCCATGACACCAAGGCGTCCAGTGGAACGTGTCAGGGCTTCCTCTGATGCACCTGAATTTTGTTCAGCTTTTCTGTGAATGCAATGGATATTTCAGATAATGAGGCATTCTTCACATGATGTAAGTTGAAGACTACAGGAAGATGACATTCTAACCAAAATCATCCTACTGGAAGGTCAAAGCGTAGGCTGCAAGACATTACTTGCTCAACTTGTTACCTAAAGGCCTAAAAAAAAAGGTCAGAGACAGTTCAGCTACATATAGAGAAGGTGTATGCCCCAGGCAGCAGCAGAATCTTGTATTTTTCATGCTAGAGAAAAAATAATTACATTATATTAATAATTTTAACCATGTGACCAGTTGGGGTTTTTTTGTTTTTTTTCCTGTATCTTTTTCTTTCCTATACCTTTAGAAACTCAATTAAGTAATAAAATGCATTTAAAAGTAAAAGTGACCCCCTATTAGCCAGACATTTTCTAATAAGAACCTAATTATCTCCTACTGAGTATCAAATCAATACTTCTGCTTTTGTTGGGAAAATCTACATTAACATAGACAATTTCTATCTTGACTTGATTTAAAAAATGAAATAATATTTTCAACTGCTGATAATTATCTTTTTCAAATTATAATAGGTAGGAAAGAGGAAGGTGTAGTTTTAAACTTTTATCCCAAATGAAAAACAGATGAGGTTGCACTGAAATTTGAGACACTGAAATCTACATGAAGAAAATTATCATAGACTATTAAAATCATAATAAAACTTGGATTTTAAGTGCAAATACCACTAATTTCAATGCAGAAATATTATTATTTAATTCCCAGCTGGTGTTAATATTGTCTAAAATGGAATATTCAGAGATTACACAGGCAGAATCTAAGGTATTTTTCCTCTCTCTAGGGACACTGAAGATTTAACTGTAACAAGACACATTTTACTTGCAACAAATTAATGAGGAGTGCCTTGGATTTCATTATATAGCTCTGTTTTTGTTCTTTCTCTTATAAAGCCACCCAAAATGTAATTCCAAATTCCTCAGGACATTCACAAAGGTTGCCCAGAGGAGCTGTGGCTGCCCCATCCCTGGGGGTGCTCAAGGCCAGGCTGGGTGGGGCTCTGAGCAACCTGGGACAGTGGGAGTTGAACTAAAGGTCCTTCAATGTCCCTTCCACCCCAAACATTTCTACAGCTCTGTGCTGCCACCAGTGTCACTTCATGTTCAGGTGGAGTGCAATACATCCAGTCTTACAAAGAATGAACGTGGCAGAATAAAAACAAAGGGCGAGATTTTAAAAGAGTTGGTTTGTGGTTTGTGAAATTCAGGGTGCGCACAGTACATGGGCAGAGGTTTCCAGGTGTGAGACACCTGCATCTCACCTCTTGTGGGGTTTCTGGGAAATCACTGAAGTCCTTTCTTCTCTTTTACTCTATTACAAAAGTGTGCAGTAACCGTGACACAAACATAATGCACACCTGGTATTTTACTCTGCCTTCTGTAGTGCCTGTCCTGCTTGCAGTTCAGGGAGATCCTGGTTCTCTAAGGACTGATGTTTGGCTTTTGTCAGAAAATTGTGGCTTCCCCTTTAGAAATTCATCTAGATACAGCATTGTAAAAATTTGAAATACTATAGTTTTGAAAACAAGTGGCTATGAGGTATTTTTAAAGACTGTTCAATAGTTTATGTAGCTCTAAACCATAAAAAGAGCATTATTTTATGTAAAGAATTTACTAGCAATATGGCAACAGAAGTTCTAAAAGGGGCTGGGGAAGGGGGAGGGAAGAAATGTGTACTGAATGACAGGAAGCTACATACTTTTAATACTGCCTAACAGCTACCTTCTGTGGCTGTGCAGCACTCAAGTTAGGAGTTCAAAGATGGATTAATCATCCACTCAGATGCACCATAAAGTTTTAGAGTTTTTCCCTTGGTAGATGTCTAGTTTTTTCCCCATGTGTGGGGAAAAAAAAAAAAAAAAGGTAGGCAATTTACAAACAAGGACAAGGAAACCTGAATTGCTGTTATGATTTAAAACCAAGCATTTACTGATAAAAGCTGTCTCCTCACTTTCAAGTACTTTGATCACAGAGAATTGAGGGAGCTGACTGCAGTATGTCCTGCCTTACTGAAGATTTCTCTAAACTGGGGCATGCCAGTCCTGCGAGCCAGTAAGTGTTCCTTGGCATGATGTGTAATTTCAGAATGTGCTGGTTTAGTAAATGATGCACTTTCATATTCAAGAGTGCTTCTGAAAGGCTAAAAGAAAAAAGAAATTAAAAAAAAAAACCACAAAAGGGAAAAATTAGATGTATGCTAATTCAGACTAAAGCAACACAGCTGAAAAGATGCAGGAAAGTATTTTGGGGAAGTTATTTCCTATTGTTGTGCTGTCAATGAGGACAATTTTCAGGTGTTAGTGAAGGACTGAAATAGATCTGTGCTCTTGAGTCTGAGACATCACTGTCCTGAAGGCCAGCATGTGGACATTGGTCATAATCATCCTTTTGCATCCTCTTGTTCACTGGGAATCTTGTACGGGAAATCTAATTTTAAGTGCATCCTTGACATTTTCTGCCTCAACAATAATTTGACATTTTCCACATATTATTACTTATGAAAACTGACATCATGTCAGTCTTCTAGCATGAACCTTCAGCCACTGCAGTTTTCCTCCTACTTAATTACAACTATGACTGAAGGAAAGTTGTTAGCTGCTCTTGTACAGTATGCACACTTATGGGTAAATGATTATGTTTCCAGATCATTCGTCTAAATTTATTAGTGTATTAATACAACAATTAAAATATATGCATATACATTTTATGTATATTTGCCCATGCATGCATACACATTTATCTAAACCTTTTGCAGCATATGCATCTTTGACAGTGAAAAACTGTTCTATTTTATTTTCACTCTTTTAAGGTAAACATCTCCAAAGCCATCTACATCAGCACTTTGTAAAAACCTCTGGTGTTCAGTTCCCACCTGTGGCTTGGTTACCCCCTTGCAGGCAAGGGGATTTACCCGACAGAAAGCTCTGCCCTAAATAGAAGTGAAAGCAGTGTGACTAATTTATTAGATCCTTTTAACTATTGTGCTTTGATACAGCATTTTCAGAAAGACATAAAAAACCCTCTCTTGTGGTTGTGTGATATCTAGAATTCTAGTCTTTGCACCTGCAGCTTTTGGTATTGCTTGTGGCTGTTTGGAAAGCATGGAGTAGTAATGAATTTAAAGACATGTTTTCTGACTAGTTTCCATGTGAAGCAGAGCTTACATAAATGGTCTGATAGTAAGGCAGTGATGAGAAGAATGTATCGAGTGAAAATTCCTACTGCTTCTCTGTGGAAAAAGCCAGGAAATCGTCAGGAGTTTGCCAGGGATAAATATCTGTGGCCAGAGACAGACCATGGGCCATGGTGGCTGAGCCATGCTCAAGGCAGGGAGAGCAAATCCGGTCCTCACCCTGCTGCTCCCAGGCTTGCTGAATCCTGGATGAGGTCCCAGAGCCTTTGGGACACCTTGGCTGAGCTTCCAAGTGTGGCTGGAGAAGCAGCAGTTGTGTCAGCCTCACTTGGTGCCCCTTTCCCTGACTCCAAACCTCCTGCTGCTTCCTAACAATGGTGCGAACCCTCTGGCAGATCACAGGTAGCACATAACACTGAGTGTAGCTTTTCCCCCTGTTTTGCTATCCCAGAAAATCCAAACCCTGGTGGATTTACCTCCTAGAATATATATTTTATTCTGCTGATTGAGGAATTTTAAAAGTTTACCCATGCTCCATATTCAGGCAGTGACACATCCCCACTAGCCGGAGGTGAAACAATGCATGCTGCTCAAGCATTTTGGGATGGGGAGCTGGCAAGGGAGTCCCAAACTTCAGGGACAGGCTGGTTGGCTGGCATGGCTGTGCTCTTACCCATCTGCTGAAGTGGCAGAGTGCCTGCTTAAAAATTACTCAGTGCTGCAAAAGTGGATTGTGCACTGTAGGTGAAAATGGCAACTTAAACACTCCTATTTGTCTTGTGACAAACAGGGGCTGCTTAGGAATTTCTGGCTGAATTGCTTTACGTGTCTGTATGTGTGTGCGGATATATATATTTATGTTACACATATATATGTGTGTGCATGTGCACACACAGAGATATATGTCCCTTGTTTCTTCCAAGGAGAGAATATTTCTAACATTTATCTCCTTAAAGTTTTAGATGCCTGTTTCTCTGCCCTTCGCTTGTAACTCAGTGCAGAGCGAGGACTGATCCATTCCACAGTTAGCCAGGCTTCCACTTTAACTGGGATGAGCACCTCCTCCCCTTCCTTCTTTCTCCAAGTTGGCCACTGAAATCTATACTGTACTGTTGCTACAGTGTGAAAAACAAATTCTTTGAAGCAGTTGAGCTCCAGAATCCAACTTTCATATGGACATAGCAACTGAGGGGCTTGGGGTTTCATGCTAGCTGTTCTGCTCTCCCTGGTGACTGAACAGAAGCAGCTGAGACTGATTTCTTTCCCTTACCACCATCACTCACTTTTCATCTAAAAATGTCAGCTGAGTTTCAGGGTGAAGTCTGGATTCATTTGGTCAAATTAACCTTCTCAATAGTCTTAAAGGGAGAGCTGACCTTTGCTGAGGTACAACATATGTCAAATGCTTTAAGGAAATATTTAGAACTTACAGATGGTTCTGCAAGCGAGCTGCTGTCTTGAAATTAGGAACACTATTTGTTATATACAAAACTTTTATCAAAATAAAACAAAAAAAAACCCTAATATTGTTCTTTGCATCCTGAAACAGAACCTTTAAATGGAGCCTCAGTTTCCACTGTAACAAAAAATTTCAAACTGTGAACCTGTTTTTCATCTTATATGATTGATATAGTATGCAGTAGATTTTAATTTGAAGCATATAATTTTCACCTCTCTCTGTGAAGAATTCATCTTGAGTGTGGTCTCATTTCTTGACTCAGCATTTTGGGAGGAAAGGGAAAGCTGAGAGGAATCTCCATGTTCCAGAACAGGGAAAGGAGAAGATCTATGACTGACATCCATGGTTTTTGCAAGCTCACTGTTGGATTGTATTTTCTATAGCAAAAGAAAATGGGGAAAAATACTGGTGGGAATGATAGAAAAGCTAAATTTGATACAATTGTGTCAGAGTTTTAGATTTAGGGTGTTTTTCTAGTCATTACAACACTCAGGGTAGCATGCTACATGTCCCAGGTCACTGCCTGTTCAATGGCAAGTTGTTGCTTTGCCTTTTTTTGTTTTGGAATCTGACTAAATGTTGACTCTTGACTTACCTTTATCAGTATCTTATATTACAGGGGGGTGTGAGGAAAACATACCCAGGGTCAGCTGCAAGAATTCATTCAGATTAAACCTTGCACATGGCACATGGGTTTTTTTAAAGCATGAATTGCAGGAGTTGCAGGTTCTCTGCTGTTCACAAACCTCTGCCCCAGTTTTCCTCCCAGACTACAAGGAACTCTGCTTAAAAAGGTCCAGGAGCGCAAAAGTGCATCTCTGAGCTCAGAAGTATTCTTGGCATTTTCCTTTTACTGCAGATCTTGGATAGATGGTTATTTCAGCAACTTAAACCAGGGGGATGATATGGAAGCCCCTGCAAAAGCCTCAGCTGGGAGTGGAATCACAAAGCAGAAATAGAAAATAATCTGAGAAAACTAGAAGAATGTATTTCCATGCATTAATCAAAGAAGCTTTGCTCCAAGTGCAAAACAGCCTTGGGAGGTGGATAGTGGCAAGACGGAGTTATCAGTAGCAGGTTTTAGTATCAGCTGGAAATTTGGGTTCCACAGAGATGGACTGAGAATCACAAAGAAATGAGCATCTGTTCAGCTTCCAGTGATGCTAAGCAATCGTATTCCTCTGGCACAGATTTATTTATATGAAGTGAAGCACTGAAACAAAAAGTTGGCTTAGCCTCAATCTGGTTTTTTTTTATTTTTAATTTTTATTTTTTTTTTTTTTCAATCCAGTGTCATGAAAATCATTTTGTTTAGCTGTAATTGTAAGTCGAGTTTCCATTTTCATTTTTGACATTGTGGAAAATTGCTCTCACCAGGTAAATACTGACAAATTAAAAAGGCTCACGTGAAAAGTGAATGGAAATTGTGTGGAAATTCAGGGGCTGTCCTTAATTTATAAATATTTCCTGCCACAATCCTCTAGGAAAATAATGTGGGGCTACACTTGCATTTTCAAGTGCTTCTGTATGTGAACTCAAAAGCCCAAGGTACATTTCAAAAGCAGAGTTTTTGGTCAACTTAGAAATTGAAAAGCAGCCGTGTTTCACATCAAGTAAGTCCCCCAAGGTAAAATACTTGGTTTAAAAGTAGGTTGTTTTGGATCTGCCTATAGTCCAAGGATTTCAACACAAAGGTTCAAAGGTCTTAATGAAAATTTGATCATTGTCTCCTGAGAGACCAGGGTTTTGTGTGAGAATTCAGCCTGTCTGCTTGGATTGGAACAGCCCTTAAAGCTGCACTTCAGCACCTAGCCAGAACAGAAATGAACACATAACTTACTTTTTCTGCAACCTCATTAAAATTGGACTAATTTTTGAGAACATTATGCTGTAGTTCTATACTTCATAATAAATTGTTTATTTTTTTCCCCATATAAATGAGTGTGAACCATTAAGCTTTCAACAACAGCACCTAAATAATGAGGAGGAACACATTTTTATAATGAGGATAATTGTAATTGCAGAACTTTCCAAGTGATGCAGTAAATTTTCTCTAAGCTGTAAGATTGGCCTTTCTGTAAAATAAATGCTTTAGTTTATCTTTAAGTTATTAAGCTCATTGCAGAAGCGACTATATAAAGTTTGCTGGTCTAAATTTTCTAGAACAAACTGACTGAAGTTTATCCTGTGCTTAAGGTCTTTGAGTCTTTGATATTATTTACCTCACCATTGAAATCCAATACATTTTTGCCATTTTTGTACATAGATTTTTCTCCACTACCTGCCACATCCTTGCTAATTAATATACATTAAAATTATTTATAGTGGTAAACAGGAATCAAAATTTTCTGCACAGGAAAAAAGCCACTGGGTGTCCAGGAAATGCTAACCCACTCCCACTGGGTGCTATCCTCATAAGGGATTCCCTGCTGCATTCCTCACTGCCAGCCACATCAAATGCTAAAACTCAGGTTTCTCTGGGGTGTAGGATAAAAGTCACACAACTGCAGTTGAGTCATTACTTGGAATAACACTTTATTTCCTGCTTTTTTTACATGGTAGCCACAGGGTAGCCAATTAGACAGGATCTGTTCTGGTTCTTCATGAAGAGGGGAAGACAATTAGTAATTAGATAATAACAGATAGACCTGCCCATTCCTGCTACTCCCTTCTTTAGGGTTTGGGTCATGAAGCCTTCAGAAAACCTCCAGTTCTCCTTCAGCCTCCTGTTGTCCTTTAAGTTACTCAGAAGAGCATCCACAGAATATGTGGGTGGTTATCCTCAGAGGTGCAATGAATTTGTCTTCTTGTATTTATTTCCAAGGATATATTTGATTTCCCTTTTGAGGTCAAGGCACATAAGCGATCATACTGCATTTGGTGCTTCCAATTAGTCGCCTTTGTGGTCCAAAATCCAATATCAAAACCTAACAAATGGCCCTTCAGGGTTTAACTGAATTGCCAGGAAAAAAAGGGACAAATCTTCCTCCTGCACTCTATGAGGAATTTTATTTTCTGTCCCCTTTTTTTCCTCAGCTTTCAGGAACACAGATGCATAGGGCTTAGCTGCTCAGAGTAGCAGACAGATTGATTTGTTCATGTGTCAACTTAACAAAACAAACAGAATGGACATCTAGAGAAGAAATATCAGAGGGAGCTGAAGGGATGATGAAAAACACCAAGTGATGATACATAAAGTGATGTGATTATTTATGTAAGGGCTTCCACCCCCCACACCCATCTACCCACTGCAGTTCAAACAGGTTTTTCCTTTGAATCAGTTCATCATATAAAATATGAATCAGGATCCAGCGAAACGTTTATTTAATTAACTGTCACCAAGCTGAGACAAAAAGGAAAAGCCTGTCCTATCAAAATATGCTAAAAATAAAGGATGGCAGCACAACAAAGTGATCGTGTCAAGGATCTGAGCTTTTGTGCAGAGCTCTCCTGAATATTGCTTTGCTTTTTCTGTTTGACTGCTTTCCTATAGTGCTGAACAGTCGAACTGCAGCCCCAAGGCCTGAGGCGAGGGACGCTCATTTTCACCAGACACCCAGCCCAGCTCTGTGATTAGCACCTCCAGACTGGGGCTCCAGCAATTTGGGCTGCTAACACCCTTTGGGGCTGCCAGCTCTGACGTGGGCATTAGTCTGTGCATCGTCCCTTTTAATGTCATTTTTAAATGTTTAATAATCTGATTGTGATAAATGGTCTGGATATTTATCTCCTTCCTCTCAGAGAGGGATCCCATTAGTGAATTCAATAATTTCAAGAGGGTCAGACTCGCTTGCCAGAGGCTCAGGTTGAATTTAGTACAGGATTCATTTCTTTCCATGCACTGTGCTCCTACCAGAGGTACTGTAAGGGTCCATTTTCTTCACCATGAAATAGAGTGCAAGCTGCCAAATGTCGATGTAAAAACCAGTCCCGCTGAAAGGATGCCCAGCAACCCTGAGGCCCTTCAGCCCAGCTAACCCTTTGTTTCCCCTGGCACTCTGGATGTTTTAACATTGATTTACTTGTTCCTGGCTAGGAGACAAATTCATCTTTTCCATCAGAAGGACACCAATTTTGCTTGTCTCATGGAAGAGAAATTCCGAATTGCCAGGAAGAGAGATTTCAAGTACAACAGAATACAGCTAGTAGACTTTTCCTTGTAAGGTACCACTGCAAAACCTCAAGAAAAGTTTTTTTGTTCTTGCCATTCACCCATTTGCCCCAAAAATAAAATTTGGCACACGTTTAGGTTACAATTAAATCACTCTCAACTATTTATTGCTCATGCCAAAGTAGTAGCTCTAGGTTTGAACAAATTACCCGAGGTAGGCAAGTTTTGAAAGTCCCTCCTGAGACTGCCAGCACACACTTCACTGAATCACATTGATTTAGCCTAAAGAAATTCCCATTTGAAGGTGGTTTGGGGCACACTGGCCTTCTCCAAGTGCTGTTTTAATGAGTTACTTGGATTTGATTATGGTGACTCAGAGATCATTAAGAGGGGGAGGAACTGCCAGGCCATACCCTGGACCAAAACTAAGATATCACCGGGACTCTGTGTCCCAGGCCTGTGTGACGTCTGTCTGCTGCAGTCAGTTTTCTTGCACTACTAAATTGGTCTTGTAGTACTGATTTGTCGTGCAGATTTTAGTCAGCTGATTTAGCATCACTGACTTTTAACTCAGTGGTTTTTATTCTTTTGCACACCTGTAAATTCATACAGTGAAATCCTTCTGGGGAGCTGGCTCATGTCCTAGATTTCCCCCTCTGCTGATGATAAGAAAGTATGAATGGTCCCCATAATTTTTCTTTTCAGGGACAGGAATGGTATTAAAATGTAATGTAGGAAATGATAGACAGAGCAGCAGTAATGAATGACAGCTTTTTTCTGCTCTGAGATTTACTGTGTGGTTATAGACTCATCAGGGTATCACAGACGAATATTTTGCCCCATGTGCACACACACATTCACTTTTTTTTTTTTTTGCCTAGTGCCTGGCACGAGGAGTGGCTGTGAATTCCCAGGGAGAGAGAGACCCTGTGGGGAATGAAATCAGATGTTTAATGCAGTACCCTGAGCTTCTGTCCTAAATAGGAAAAGCCTTGCAGAAGACACTGAACACTCCCTAGTAAAGACAAAACTCTCACATGGAGGAAATGCCAGTGGAGGAAGATACGCTCCTTTGTGCCAAAGGTCCTTGTGTTTTCATGAGGCAGATGCCTCATTCACATTCATATAAACACAAGGAAAAGCCCAGCCTTTCTAGTTTGTAAGGTTAAAAATGTGAACTTGGACAAAAAGAGCAGGGCAGATCTTTCCAGCTGCATCTCCAAAACACTTCCCTCTGGCAACCTGCTGAGTGCCTGAAAAGTGGCACTGCTGATGCCTCTCTCCAGAAAGCACACTGCTGGTGCTCTGAGTGCCAGAGGGATGGGACACTAAAGAAAATGGACTTTTGCTGCCTCCTTCCCTGGGCAGAGTGGGCACCACCCTCCCCTCCCCGCTGCGACCTCCCATGTGCTGGGCACAGGCCACAGGGCACAAGTCCCTGCTGCAAACAGCAGAGCTGCTCCCCTCGCTCCCTGGCAGCCCCAGCCAGAGCCTGCCAGTGGGGCTAACATTTTAGAAATCACTGTTTGAGAGCACAGACAGGCAGGCAGGGAATCAAGATAGACAACACTCGACACAACTTGATTCCCCTAGGATATTCAGGGTACAAGTTGGATTCACAGAGGCTTTTTTTAGCTATGACCATCTTTCTATGCTGAAAGTTGCCTAGTTCTTTTTCCTTTCTTTTTTTTTTTTTCCCCTACCCTGCAGATAGACACAGGTTCAAAGACATTTACAAAATAGATCTGAACAAGTGTAATGCTTATTATTATGGACAAGTACAGTCTTACATCTGGGAAGTGTTTAGCCCAAAGGACTTGCATTTTCCCTCTGCTTTTCCTGAAATTGAAATATATACAGCAATGCAAGTGATCTTTAACCAGTGTGAAAATTCTGACTCCATTTCAGCTTGAAGTCTGAGGGCTGCTGAAAGCCCTCAGTGAATCTTGTTACTGGAATTTATCCTGCCTATCTTAAGGCATCTTGTTGAGTTGTCTCGATACCTTGGATTCCTTCTCTGGGTCTTTGCTAGAAGAATCACCATGGTTTCTATTCCTAGCTTTTCCTTCACTCTTGTCAGAGAACTGAATGCTTAAGTGACACTTCTTAGAGAAACCCAGGCCTTTTTACATGTTTATTTTTTAATGGTGGACAGAGATTTGCGCCATTTGGGAGTGCTTTGTTGTTTTCCTAGTTTGTATACTGCCAACATCTGTGCTTTTATCTGATTTGAGTTTTTTATGTGGCTGTGACCATCCTTGTTTTCTGCTTTCCTATCAGAAAATGATGACTGAGCCTTTAAGAAGCCTGTGCTGAACATTGACCCCAAATGCTCTCACTATGATTTGTTTCCTGTTAGAAAGTGTTAGCAACTCCTGCAGTGGAGTTTCATATCTTTTTTTTTTTTTTTTTTTTAAGAAACATTTGATGTTTTACTCCACTCCAAGTTATCATCCTCTACAACGCTACACATCTCACACGTCCCAAAAAAGTGATCCAGGTGCCTCATATAAAGAAAATATTTCTAAGGTGAAGGGATGATTTCTTGACCCCGGGGAAGCATCCTCCAGTTGCAATTTTATTTAATAGAGAAGGAACATCCTTTATAACCTATTGCTAACTGCAGCAGCTGCAGAATATCTCCTCTAGTTAAAGCAGCCTGTTTTATTTTCATGGGAAGGCAATATGGGTGCAGTGTGAGTCCATGTGCCTTATCTCAGATATGGATGTTGGTATCCACTACACTCAAATTGTCTTGGTCTAGGGAAAAAAAACTTTACACAAAAAGGAGCTAACAGGAGACTGCCCTGGCTCTTTCAGCGCATCCTGTGCCCCAGAGCAGAGGCAGGCTCAAGGGTGGGAAGAGAGGTGACAGGTCCCTCAGCAGCCCCTGAAGCTGTGCTGGGACATGTCCCTCTGGAGAAGAAACAGTGGCAGGGAATGGGTGTAAATATCCTGAGTGTTAAATGGTTATGGGCTGAGTCAAAGTACATCTCCTTCATTAACCCACATTTTGTCTTTCTTAAACAAATACAAGTGGCACTGCCATTCGTCTTTTAAACAAAAACATGACCAGGTAATTGCTCGGAAATGGAAACATTTTGTGTTAGATGTGTGTATTTGTGAACACATAGGAAGTTACTGTAACCCCGGAGAAGCCATTCCCATTTCATGTCAGTTTTATGGAGGTTTTATAAGTCTGCTTAACTCTCCTGTTTCCCCCAAATGATTGTTACCTTAGCAACTGCCAAGTTGCATACACACACACGCCTGCTCCAAGAAGCAGAGCTTAACAAAGTAAAGTGTTTAAGGAGCCACCAGCAACACAGTGTTTATTGTGGGGCTTCTAACTCTCATATATACATAGGTGGTGTATTCTTATTTTGAGTTTTCCAAAACTTGAAATAAAACGAAAACAAACCAACCAAAAAACCAACCAACCAAAAAAAAAAAACCAAAACAAAACAACTGCCTTCCAAACCTCTTAACAGCTGGTCAGCCAAAGCATCAATTTTGTCCTTTCCTCTTCTTTCAGCTCTTTTCAAAAACTGGTATTTCACTTCTATTAAGGGTGATCCAGCCTGCAAGGTCAGTGATGTGTGTTTGGATTGAGCTGAGTTGGGTAAAACAGGAGGCAAGGCTTCGTGTGCCAGGTGGTTCATATTCACTTCTTGTGTCCATCTGACACATATTTTGAGCCACATACAGACTATGATATTTAGCATGGAGGAATTTGAATTAATTCAAATTAATTTTGAACTGTTTACCAATCACTTAAATCTAATTATTATTTTGCAGGATTTCAAAACAATAAGTTAGGAAATCATCTTTTGCTGTCTTATGCTCTGTACTGTTTAATTTAAATGTGCAGGAACTTCAACCTGTTATGCAGGAAATGTTACAGGTGCATTTTACATCTGTCATGTTGGGTTACTCTTCCCCTTCCCCCACAGGTACCCATTAGGCAATCCTCCATCTGAAGAAGCACATGTCAGCTAGGGCTGTCAGGAGCACATCTCAGTTTGTTCCAAGCAGATTCTCAGAGAGGCCAGGCTTTTATGCTCAGCTTTTTTCACAGCTGATTTCCTGAGATGTAATCAGACAAGTGATTTATCCAAGGTTGTACACCAAGTCATTGGCCAAGCCAAGACTGTAAGATCCTGGGATGCTCTCCCCTTTCACAGGCTTTTGTTTTCTTTACTTCTGCCACAACACTCCATTGCTGCGCTGAAGTGCCAATACAGTGATCTTAGAATTTAATATTATTAATATCAATGAAGTTTTTTCTGCTCAGAGTCATCAGGGTTGGTTTATTTGGTTGGTTGTTTTACAGCAATTGCCTTCCTAGATTTGCATTTAGCTCGACACTTGACTGGATGAAATCAATTCCTTCAATTTAAATATCCTGCTGAATATAAAATTTGGAACATATTTCTTACTTCATTTTGTTCTGAATCCACTAGAGGCCACTTCTGTGGGACATTATACCTGTAATACAAAGCATGAGCCACTAGAAAGATATAGACATCAGGAAATTACACCAAGTGTAATGAGTTTAATTTGAAATCTATTTCAAATTGGTTTTCCTATACAATGACTGAAGATCATCAATTCAAGTCAGTTTTCTGGAGGAGTCACATAGCCACACCACTGGTTCTCTCACAGAATCTGTTCTTGGGACTATTGAGGCTTTTATGTTTAGAATTACATGGGTAAATAAAGAAGCAGGCAAAGCTAAGCCTTTTAATTTTGTACAAGCCTTTTAATTTTGCACATGCTTGAGTCAGTCATCCAATTCCATGTTAGCCAAGGGAGGGGAGAAAAACATGCAGGGAAAGGAAGGAGAGGAAGAGATTAAAATTCAAAGCTTCACTCCCTTATTACTTTCTCTTACAGATTGCCCCGTCATAGGCAAAAAGTCAAAATCAGCATTTTAATGAAGTGCATTAAAAAGAACTTTTTTCCCTTTCCTGCAGGTGGAACAGAACTGAGTCCTGCATTTATCACAGCAGCTCACTATTCCAACATGGTGCCCAACCAGAGTTTTATTTTATTGAAACCTGGTTTTAAAGTTAAGGCATTTCTTTTATATCCTGTTCTCCTTCAGTCTTCTAGCTCTGGTCTTTTGCAAATATTTATATCAAAACCTTTTGTGTGGTTGAACATTCTAATCATGTTTCTTGGCCCTCTGTACTTTTTTTCTGAGCAGGCTGTAAAGGAATGTGGGACCTCAGAGCTCAACATTGAAATGGGCTAGGTGGGAATTCAGTCATTCTCTTGAAAAAGATTTTTTAACAAAAGAAAAAAAAGTAAAGAAAAAATAGATTTAAGTCTGATACCACTAATGGTTTGCATTGCAGGGTACTGCAATTCTTTCAACCTGTCATAGGTCTGTTTGGGGTGTCAGGTTCTGCACAAAGATGGCACAGAACTAAAGCCAGAGGAGAATAAAACAGCAAAGAATTGTGTATTTCCATTAAAAGCGAGGAAAGAAGTGAAATAGGCCTAACTTGACAGCTTGCAACCAAAAACATTATCAGTGAGCAGAGAGCAATAAACTGCAGCTGGAGTTGGTACAAAACAAGGTGTCCAGCCATGTTGTTTCAAGGAAAAATTTAATTGAAAAATGATGGTGTTTTTGCAGTTACCAAAAACATGGCAGCATAAACCATTCTTTGGAAATTTTCTTTTGTTTCTGATCTCTCTTCCCAAATCCTGAAAAGACCAGTAGCATTACTAAATACATGAATCAACATTGCATATTCTTTTTCTGTCTTCACCAATGGTCTCTAAAATGTGACTTATCAAATATGAGATCCAAGGTGAAAGCCACATCTTAATATATAAAAAAAATAATCCCCAGGTGGCTGAGTTTGTTTTCTTGGGTGGATAACAGAAGAGGTTTGGGTAGTGTACTGATGTAATGATGAATCTCACTAATGAACTAATTAGCCTGCCTACGCACACCGTGTTGTTCCTCAGTGCTAAATCTGATAAAGACATCTGAAAATTAAAGTATTGCCATGGGACAGAAGAGCACCAATCCTCTGCTGCTCCTCAAGCCCCAGTTTAGCAGTAGTTTGCCTCACTTAGATTTTCCTTTTATTCTGCCACATATAAACAATGTTAGTTTGTCTTTTCTACCTCCTGTTTTTCATTGCTTCTACAAGAAAATATAATGGTTATCAGGAAGGACAACAAGCTGGAAAATATCAGATTTCTCAGTGAGAAACTTCTGAAGAAATTATTATATTTGGCATTTGCATTCTTCATAGGTATGATAACATTTTCCAGACTTGGAGTTTTGTAAGGGTTAACATTTGCCAAATTTTTAAAATATTTAAATACAGGCTAAGCTGAAGAATAATATCTTTCATTGTTATTAATGTAAATAATGGATGAACTAACCACTGTGACAGTAGCTCTGTGTTAGCAAATTTGAATACATATGAGTGGAATATATATTTACTTCAAATACATTTAAATAGTAGCTGATAGCTTATGAAATGAGAGGTGCTAGTCATAAATTAATAATCTCAGCACTGAAAAACTTCTTTTAGCATACTTTGCTTCTGGAGGGGGTACACAGAATCTAAATGGTCCAATTCATAGAGAAGGGCCTGCATTAGATTGAATCCAGAAAAGCTCAATTGCCACCTCTTCATATGTACTTCACTGCTCAATCTGTTGAAGATTCTGGCACAAATGCAGCAGCTGTCATTTGGGATGGCTCTCCCTGGAAATGGACTTGAAGAAAGTCTCTGTGGATCTCAAGCATCCATTTCAGTGGTTCTTCCTGAAGAAAGGAAGTAGATCTTCTCAAGTGCCATAGGTGATCTTGCTATCTCATGTCTTTGGAGTCATTATAGTGTATGTGGCAGAAAAGAGATGAAAGTGGAACAAGATTTTAGCCCAAACGCACAGCAAAGTTCAATTCAGATCCAGTTGTCATAAATGAAGCCTTTTGTTGAGGTTGGGGTAAATCACACATTCCTTTGGTTCCACTGCCAAATCACTGAGGATTTGAGGTGTAAAAGATCTATCTTCAACCCACCTTCACTCCCACTGCCACCTCAACCTTCCCCATTTTTGTGCTCTGGGACCCCAGTGCCCAAGGGTGTAGATTAACAGCCATCTGCCATTTCACGGAGCTGGTGCTACTTTTGAGCTGCAATCCTTTGTGCAGCCCAAGTGCAACAAAACAATCATCCCAAATAGTGAAAAGGCAGAGGGGAAACTCGACTTTGTATTTCTGGAGTGTCAGAAGAGCTGCAGGGTAATAAAGAGGCTCCTTGGAGAGAAAAGCATCTTTAAATTCATTGGTCCCCTTCCAGTCGGAGGCACACAGGCTGAGCAGCAGCCACACTGTCTCAGACAGGAGAAACCTGCCAATCAATCATTCAATAACACTGAGTTCATCACTAGCAGAACATTTTGTCAGATCAGTGCTAAAGCAAGTGGGGATTAAAAAAAGTAAAAGTAATATTGGGCTTGAGGGCTTTTTCCAGAGCCCACAGTTTCAAGAGAAAGACAGGTTTAAGCTGACTCCAGGATAGTGATGATGTCATATCTCATGTCAGATGTGACTTTTGTATCTGATCTTTTTTATACTGTGCTTTTAAATGTTTGGTGGGGGTTTTTTGGTGGCTTTGTTTGTTTGTTTGTTTGTTTGTTTGTGGGTTTTTTGTTTTGTTTTTTTTTCCCCCACTTTCTGGTACCATACTGAAAGAGAAAAACCCAAGCAGTATATGAGTAAGGAAGGGAAAAAGTAAGGAGTAGGAGTGTGATTCGAAGCAAAGAGGGCTATCATATCAAAAATGGGATTTATTAACTGAGCCAGCTGATGCAAATAACCTTTGGTGGTTTTCTCTTCCTTCCCAAAGCCTTGACTAAAGAAATTAAGTAAAGACAACTTAGATGATCTTCCCAGCCTTTTCCTGAGGGAGGTGTAAAGTTTGAGATATAAAGTTAGAGAACAGTGTGAAGCCCAAGTCACTGGAACCAGTGAGATTTCCCCACAAAATGGGGCCAAATGACCCAACAAGTTCTGCCTCTCTAGAGAGAGATCCTGTGGTTCCCAAATCCCCCTCTCTGCTCTCCAACATCTTCTCTGGGCAGCTGAGAGATGGAATAAGTAGCTTCTGGAAACAGCCAGAGCAGTGCAACAGTGAAATGGAGGTGACACTGGCAATCCTGAGGGTGTCCTTTGTTGCCAGAACTTGCAGCAACAGCTTTCAAAAGGAGAGGGGGATAGAGAAAGGAACACAGTAATTATCCACCAATGACTACAACAGGGATGGAAACAAACAGAAACTCACACCTTATTATGGTCTAAGCTGCTACCAATACGGACAAGAACACAGTATGTAAGGCTACAACAAAGCTAGGTAAAACAAGGGAAATCTATATGTAAAACAAGTGAAATCCATATGATGAGCTCTGTGGGGAGGCCAGAAAATCCAGGAGAAATTCCTACTGTGCAAATGGCTGGGAAAACCTGTGGCAGTTGAGAGGGTGAGGATTATTGCTGCTGCTTTACTTAGAAATCCCCTGGTCTGCACCACATTTTAACAAAGAAAAGTGAACAAGATCACTTCTTAGCCAAGGGTTTCTTTTGTACATGCACGTCCATGCATTGCAATCTTCTAAACATTTCAGGTTTTGTTCCCCTTTCTAAATCTTCCAGGTTACAGTTTGGTTATGATATGACAGGCAAGGTACTATTATTGTATTTTTCTTCTATTGCCTTCTCTCAAAAACCGTATGAAATGAAACATTACATGGGTAAGCTATCTGCATGCTTGATAAATCCACTCATTTTCCTATAAAAGGAAAAAGGAAAATAAAGCAGAGGAAATAATGATTCATGGAATGTCTTTGTTCTGCTGATCTTATTCCTTGAGTAGTTCTTCTCTCAGTTCAAGGGAAAAATTACTTCTTATTCCATTTCTTCAAGTATGCAGTTATTTTACTGCAGGAGTGAGACATCACTTGGAATCTGGTGATTTATCCAGCTCCCAAATCTCATCTTCTGTACTGCTGTTAGTGTCTGAGCAATTCTCAAGAACACCACCACCTCTTTTCACAATTATTTGAGATTATTTTTCCTTATCTGCTTCTATTTAATCATCAGGGTTGTAGTGGAGAGGAGGAGCAGATGATATGCTGGAGGGAGGAGGCTGGATTGGGTTGCCCAAAGAAGAATTGTGGAAATGCAGTAATGATGGACCCAACCTCAAGATTTTTCTATTTCAAAATTTTGTCTGTGATGAGTTTTCAGCCAGGTATATCATGAATTACTACTAAGCTAAGAAACCCTGCAGTAGATACCCTTTTTACAAAAACCATATTGATATTTATATTTTACCTTGCAATGAAAACTTCATTCAAAATTCATACACTTCCCCTTTATTATTATTATATTATTATAATAATTAATTTATGTAGCCATACTTATGATCGGTACTTGTATCTCTCTGAACTATGCCTCATTTCAGTTCAAGAAACTCTTACCTTTTAAATTAAGTCATCTGAACGTAGAAGTCACCTGCCCCAAGCTTCTGTGGCAGGAGAGAGTGTGATGCCAGGCCTTTGCCCACTTGCAAGTTCACATTAATTGTCAAGGGCACGATCCCACCCAGGTCAATGTGTGCTAATCCAGCACTGAAGGACTCACAATTTCTTCTCATGACAACTTCCTCAAAATACCATCCAAACGTGAACACATTTAGCAATAAAGCCAAGTTATAAGAGCCCCTGGGGGAATCCTGTAAGCCTGAGAACTATAATTTCTGCCTCATTCTTAAGTAGAATGGGAAACCTTATTTCCTGGGAGCTGCTGGAAGTGTGGAGTGATGCTGTGGGGTTTTGTGTGGGCTTGTTCCTATATCAGTCGCAGTTTCTGAAGCAGGGCAAGGCCAGTCCTGTCCAGTAGTTCTGCCTGGAAAAGTCACTGTTCCCTCCTTAGGTTTGCTCAGCCTTTTGTAGAGTTGAGTAACCAGCTCATTGCTCATAAAACTGAGCAAAACTACTTTAGCATTTGCAGTACAGTAAGGATTGATCAGTGGGTGATGGAAAGTCACCTCTGTCTTTTCTTGCACTGTAAGATAGAATCTGCCTTACATTTATTTTCTGCCTTTTCACCTGTTTAAAACTGCACATCTCTAAACAGTGCTTATTCAGGTATTTCATAAAAGTATGTTTATTTAATTTAGGGAAACAATTCCCCAAGCATTTCTATAAGCAGGTAGGATGGTGATAGATATCTGGAATACCTGACAATTTATGGATGTTTAAGGGAACTCAATTACATCATACAGGACAAAAATGAACAGTACTCATACACAAAATATTTATCATGAGAGCACTGAAATACTTTCCTGGTCTAACAGATAATGGTGGGTGTTGTAATAACAAAGCATGACTGGTTCTGAACATTTCAAAGTGGCAGACCAAGCAGCTGCAGTATTTCTTATTTTGGAGGATGATAAACAGAGCTGTGTTATGAACCCTTCTCCTTCTGATGGAAAAGGATTTGTTTCTACTAAGGCTGCTGCCTCCATCACCTCAGTAGGAAAAAAATAAAAAGAAATGTTCTCAGTTAATCCTGAAGTCTTTCAAGATGAAAGTCAGCAAGATGAATGAGCATAGAAAAACCACCATAATATGTGGGCTTACTTTTTCCATACTGCGAAATGGAAATTAATCCCTGCCTTGAGTGCTGGGAGGTGACCATGTAAAGGGTGAAAGAGAGGTTAGAAACGTGGGATTTTTGAAAATTTTATTTACATCTGAATTATTCAGATAGCTGCTTTCATAATAGGACAGTTGTGGGAAAACAAAAACAAAAACAAAAAAACCCTGCAGGTCTTTGTCGAGAAGATGTTTTTTCTCAGATACATGTAGTTTCCTGAAGAAAAATTTCGAACTAATTCAGCAACAATTCTGAAATTCACAGTGCCTCCCCATGATTCCTCATGTTTGCTTTTGCTGCTAGGCCTTATAGCTCTCTTATAAGCATCATCTCTGGGGGTAGATCAGGCAGCTAAAAAAAAAAAAAAATATTACATGAGGAAAAGATTACCATGAATAAGAGCAGCAAGGAGAGACCCAAAAGGCTGCTGTGATATACAGCCCAGAACCCAGGGTGGAGGTCACTTTGCCATTGAACTGTGGGGACAAAAGAGGAAAGCTAAAAAGAGAAAGCTAAGACCTGGAAAATATCAGAGGACATTCGTGGAAGTCGAGACAGACACTGCACTCAAAGTGCTTCATTAGAAACATCAGAAGGCTCCAAGCATCAGCACCTTGTTGTTCAAAAGCCTCCCATACTTTTTCTTTTATTTCTCCCAAGGGCAGATCCACACAGCTCCAGCTCTTTCTTCTCCAGTTTCTTATGTAGTTCTGCCCAGCTCCTTCCTGTCCCTGTCAGGGGCCACCTAACCCTGTCTGTCCTATGTACAGTGACTTATCCTCTCTGTCCCTTTGCACGACCTCCTGTCCCTTCCTCCTCACAGCACAACCAGCAGATTCCAACTGACCCCCTCCCAGCAAACTCACTCTTTATGTCACCCAGAGCTGGGAGGGCAGGGCTGTTCCACTCTTGGATAATTAACACAGCTGCAATACATTCATTAAGGGCAAGATTGCCTCAGCACCATCTCTCTCTGTCTCCCCACAGACACTTAGGGATTTGTATTAATATATATTAAAAAAGAAGTGTGAAGAAACATTCGTCTGTATTATTGAGGTTTAATTTAGGTTTGAGCAAGCTTTCACAGGAGGGAAGAGAAAGGGATGGAAATGGGAGGTGAGAAGGCATCAGTCTTGTAGTTGTTTTGGGTTTTTTTGTCTTGTAGTCTTGTTTTTCTGGAAGCGGAAAGTGAACAGAGGGAATACCATGAGCTGGAAGGATGGCTGTCCTCTATCCATTTGAGATAGTCTGGAAGTATTTCAGAAGCCTAACCTTCAGAAACTTGATGGGTCACAAATTGGTCTCCTTAGGACAAATCACTGGTACAGATCTGCAAGGATATGTTACATGGGTCAGGAGGAAAATGACAAGATATAAATCTCTTGAAGACAACCATTAGAGATAATTGAGAAATGGATGATACACGGAATGATGAACTCACAAGCTGATACAGAATTCATGTTCATCTGTCTCATCAAGGTCTATAATTATACAAAATTACAAATTAAGTGTACTTTCATTAGGCTCACACGCAAAAGGAAATGGCTTTTCTAATGATACGAGTAAATCTGCACTGGGGGCCCCTCAGTGCCAGAGCCAAATCTTTTCTGGCAGCTTAGAGGGGCCCCATTACCTTTTTAAGGTGAACTGGAAGAGCTGAACCCCATACTAAATTTGGAAGTATATTAAGCATAACTAATGACACTGCAACCTCCCCTCAGCCTATCTCCTGTTTTGTCTCTGCTGCTGGGGCTCTTGTGTCTCATTTGTGAGGTAAATTAAGGCCATTGTTCTGAGACCACTTGTTTCACCTCTGGAGTTCAGTCTTGTGTAAAAACACAGAAGACTAAAATTTAAATAAATAAATGGGACTGATTTGTCTCTGTTTTTGCATAATAATATTGTAATTCTCTGCGAAACACTTATTCTCCTGTCCCCACAGTCTCATATTGCTTAGCCAAACAGTATAAAGTACATTTGGAGAAGAGAGAGGAGAGAAACAAAAATATTCCTCTGAGTTACCTGGATCCTTTCCTTTATGTAAAATAGGTGCAAGACCCTTATCTGGTTGCAAACCCTGGAGCCAAATCAACCAATTAACATTTAACACAGAACAAATTGCAGTCAGTTTGAGCTCCTGTTGGTAGCTGCAGCCCAGTGGAATCAGACATTCCTAGTGGGAAATCCTTTGGAAATCCCTTACCTGCTGTCTAAAGGCACCACGGCAGAGCTGGGTTGGATAACAGGGATGTGTTATCTTCTTCTTGGAATGGGTGGAGTTAGGCAGCCTGCAAATACTCTAAAAACAGTTTTCCTTGGATTTTAATGTAAATCAATGGCAACTCTAGGAAAACTTCCATGTTGCAGAAAGAAACATCTGAACCCAAAGAAGTGATCAAGTTAAGGAAGGCAACAAGAGCTTCAGGGCCTTGCCAACGGCCTGGTCAGGAGCTTTGCCTTGTGTGTCCCCACAAACTGCAGTCATGGGGACCTGTCCACCAGGACAAGCCCTTCATGGAGAGCTGTCCAGTGGGACACCACACTGCATCTCTTAGCTACATGCAGAGCATGAAGAAAGCTGAGAAAAAAATGCCTGAGTAAGTGCTGAGACTATGAAAGTATTACTGAGAGAGCTGAGAAATTAAGGGATTGTAATTTTCCCTCTGTCTTCACCAGAGTCAAGATCTCAACCACGATATCTAAGTCAATTTAAATATAACTAGAGTCTATAGTGAATTAAAATAATGATATTAAAACATAAATTACTGTAGATTTGAAAGAAACATAAATTCTGATAAAATATGTGGGTCTCATGTATAAGAGAAAGTTCAGCACTTCCTTAGATATTGCAACTGTAGGCTGCAAGGATGAGTAAAAAGAAAAAAAAAAGAAAAGAAAGGGGATATTTATAAAGCCTTATGATCAGTATTTTCTGATTTCTTGACATCTTTTCACAGCTTTAAAATATCCTACTTTCCCATGGAATTTACCCTGAAATAAAACAAATGTCATAGCTGCAGCATCCTTTACAGCACAGAGTGATCACAGGCAGGCAAGGGTCTCTAAAAGGTTGCTGAAATCAAATATGTATCAGCCATCTCTCTAATCCCATTAAAATGGAGCTTTCGAAAAGATGACTTTAAAATAATCCCTTTGGATCAATTTGCCAGTAAGTCCCCTTTTGCCACACCCTCCTCAGGTTGCATTACGCAGCTCATTTTCTTCCTGTAATCCTACCCAGCCTCCTGTGTGCTGCAGATCAAACAAAATGGAGAATTAGGAAAGCAAGGAGATAAAACTAAATAGACAATTTGCAAATGTGTACTAAACCAGGGACGGCATATTGCTTCAACTGAGGAAATATTAATTTTCCTTGCTTCTTAAATGGACAGAAGCACAGGAAGAAATGCAAAATTCAAGTAGGAAAGGATAAAGGGAGAAAAAAGAATGTGCACTCTTACTTCTGGTTCAGCACATAAGAAATACTGTCAATATTTAAACCCTCTGATAGGAGGATAGGAAGAGTGCTATCAGCAGCTGATCTGGAAAGAAAGCATTTCATTTTTCAGCAGAAACCCAAATTTTCCCCTTGCTAAGTGCCAGAGGTCTGTGCAAATATGCTTTGCTCTCAGCAGGGCGCAGATGGGCAGCAGGCAGCTCCCCCTCTCTGTGTCCCGTGTCTCACAAACCCACCATTTATTAACTGACAGAGTCACCTGGAGCCCCTTATTTCCCCCTGTTGCCTAAAATCCAGGTTTGTCCAATGGTGCCTGCAATTAGAGAACCAAATCTGGATTCTGGCCTTTTTCTAAGGATTCATGATTAGAGCTCACATTTTTGCAGCTTCCCCACAGCAGAATTAGTTTTCTTTTTCCTCTCCAGAAAGACCTCATGTCTTTTTCCCATCTGGGGAGAGGAAAGATCAGGCCATTTTATCAGCAGAGAGCACCTTCCTCCTCTCAGGGCTGGAGCAGCAGGGAGTGGACAAGGTGGGCTCCTTTTTGGTCACCTTTTTTCTGAGGGGCTGCAGCTCTGCCTCTGCTGACAGAGGTCAGAGATGCTGGGTGGCAGAAAGAGGAGAGAAAAGCCCACCTTACTGCTTCTGTTGGAAAATAAGAGAGAGGTAAATTGTGGAAGGGCTTCTCCAGAACTTTCAAGAATTTAGGGGTGTAAATTGAATCAGATGAAGTGTATTCAAAGCCAAAACATTCTAAAAAAACATTTTAAATTCACATCTAAGTTCATAACATAGAGGAGGCTGATGAGTAATAGCTTTTACATAGTTAGAAAACCTAACTATAGGCTTCAACAGGCACATATGTTTTAATTGCTCACACTTCTATGGGAAAGGAATGTTTAATAAATTTTCTTTTCACCTGTCTGTCAGTGAGTTTTGTCCTACCTGGATATCAAGGACAGATCAGTCTCAAAAGAATTTGACAACTTTTTCCTTTGCCTTTTTTTCTATAACTGAACCATCTACACTATAACTAGTGGTTTTACTAATCTTTTTATCACACAAGAAAAATGGCAGCACAGTTTTATAACTACACATTTATTTAAATGCTGGCAAGCTGTCCAGGGCTCTTTTCATACCTGTATGATCTGGTGATCACCACTTGTGTGAGTGCTCCTTCATTACCCAGTCTGCTTTTTGCTGTCTTGATATCACATTTATAAACAGAAATGGTACCCCAGATAGGAAAATTATATAGAAAAAAGTTGTGTTAAGAAATTAATATCACCTTTCCATACAGCAGTGTCTTCAGGGACAAATATCCTTCTATGTGTACACCTGAAGGGATGTTTCAGGTCAGTTTTCGGGTGCTGGGTTTGCACACAGTTAGATGCAACTGATTGCTGAAAAGTGAATGTGCAAATGTTTGTTTTAAATGAGCAATCTTTCTTTGAAACCAAGCTCAGACTTCCAAAAGGATTGGATTTTACTGCCAATTAATTTTCACATAGTCTATATTGAGTAACACTAAAGACAAAAAGAAGAACTAAGTCCTGGAGATCCTAAGTCAATGAGAAACTGATTTTTTCAGGTCTTCTGCTGATTCATCCAGTAGCTATTGAGATTTATATGGTATTGGAGAGAGACAGGAAAGAACATTGATCCATTTGTACACGCATCAGACACCCCTGCCAACTGCAGTTAACTCCTTCACTCTATTATTAAAGCCTTAACCTCATTCATGGCAGTTCTCACCTGGTTAAATGCACCCACCTCTATGGATTTCAATCCAACTGAGCAGCAGGCAAAGTTCCAGTTGTACTTCTTCAGCCAACTAATACCACATTCCATTATCTCTTCTGGAACTGATGCTTTCCACTGAAGATACTCTGCTCCCTTACTCCATTCTCACTACTGTCAGGAAGCAATTTTGTTATCCAAAATCTACAATGAACTCTGGGGTTTTATAATCCAATGTATCACCAGCACTTGTGCATTGAACTTAACATTATACATCTGCAAAGCATGGTTGGGTTATCTCACATATTTAATTTCTTCTCTTTGTCTCCATCTCCTTGTCGTGCCTTTTTTAGTTGTGCATTAAAATAAATCAATATCCTGTTTCACAGGAACTATCACAAAATGCAAATAAACTGCAGGGAAAGGTTTCAGAAGGAGAATTAAGATGAGATAAACCCTCAGGTTATAACAACATCTTATTTTTATCACAGTCCCTTTAAAAAAAAAAAATCATGAACCACCTTGTGGCTGTGGGGAAACTAACTTGCACTTGACTTGTCTGTGAGAATTTCCTTGCAATTGCTCCTATCAGGCACATAAATTTCTACTGAGAAAGTTGTGTGGCTTCTGTCCTTTGCCACCAGCTTCTCAACTGCTTCCTAACTTTCATGTGTACCTCAGTTTTTAAAACCATCCTTGATGCTGGAAAAGCCAGCTACTTTGCCCTGGCAAAACAGAAGGATAAGAAACAATTCACGTATGCTCCTCCTTTGTGTTGACCACTGAAATGAAATGCTGGCTGGGCACAGCAGAATTTTTATTTCCTCTGATACTGGACTTCTGTAAATTGAGAATTCTTCTCCACACAGAAGGCTGAATTGCCAAGAGATGCTGGGATGCAGGGTTTCATTTCTGAGTAGCTCAGAGGCAATGGCCCTTGCTGAGGTGGGGTTCCCCACGTGTCCCCCTGCACCAGTGACACACCCAGCAGTGCCACCTGACCCCACCCAGGTGTTTACACCTTGCATAGGTGCAGAAGCCTGGGTGACTGCCTCAAACCCTCAGGGCTGTGCTGATAGTAGTGTTGTGAGCTCAGGAAGGGGTTACACAGCTCTAGTGTGCTCTCAGGGACACCATAAAGTCTGGTGAGCAAAGCCTCCACCTTCCCTAGGCTTTCCTCAAGGAAAAGGAGCTGAGTGAAGACATCAGAAGAAACATGGCACTATTATTTCAGGTGAAGCCAAGCATGTGCTTTCTGTGCTTATGGCAATTGCAACTGTCTCTGGCAATATGAAAGGGAGAAGTATTTAAATTAATATTTATGAAGAAGTCTGAATTAAGTTTTGGCTTTGTTTCTCGATGCTTTATTATTACATACAGCTAAAGCACAATACATAAAGATACATGGAGAAGAATCATCAAACCATGGATTCTTAAGAATCATTTAAAAATTGTTAGAGAAAATGTCAAGATACAGAAGCTGAAGTATGGTGGCAGTTGGAAAACTAAAGAAGTTTTAGACTGTGGTTAAAAGGAAAGCCAAGAAGTCAATCACAATTGTTAAAAGTTGCTGCAAGAAAGCACTGCATATGACAAAAGAAAGGGCACGCTCAGAATACATCTAAGAAAAAAAAAGGCATGATCAAGACATCTTAGAGAGGACGTGATGTCCCCCAGTTCTCATTCTGCTGCAGAGCAAAAGTAAAGAAATGGCAAATGGGGAGCATTTAGTTCACCTCAAGCATGTACAAAAAATTTAAAAAGAAAAAACTAAAAAAATTTAATATGATCCACATCACAATTAGAGCTGAACAAAAGACAAAATAAAGTTACACATCATAGTAGTAAAAAGCCTTTTGCAATGGCATGACCCTTAGTGATAAAATTGAAATGCTCCAGATAATCCACTGTTTTCTGACCAGCCAGTAATGGCAAAGAAAATCACTCCCATGAGAATAGATAAGGAAAAAATAAATGAGAAAGAGAAAAGAGAAGGGAGAAATTAAATTTCATCTTTCTCATTAAAGGCATTTTCTGTTTAGATGTATGCCTGGGCCACAGTTACAATTTCCCCTCTGTAGCTCTGACTCCTTTTCTGCCAAATGGAGCACCGTACTCCCTCAGCTGGATTTCTGCAGAGAAGAAATGACATCCAGTGACTTTCCATGAGTTTGAGCTGTGGAGGCAGCCCACCTGTTGCTGCTTTTCAGGAGCAGTCCCTTTTTCCACAGCTGAATTTCCTCATCCCAGACAAATGCTCATAAATACATTGATGTATCCCTTGCTTTGATACATCTGGCTCCTCTCCCGTGGACTCACTTCCTTCTGCAATAGTTTTGCTCCTCTTGATTCCTTCTGTTCAAAGGCAAGTCATTGTCCACGTGCCTTCTCAGGACTTTCTGCATTAAGTATTCAAGATTACACCAGCAGTTTAGAATGATATAATTGCTGCCATGTGCTGCAAGGGTGAGAGTGGCAGAGTCATCTCCCAGTCATACATATTGATCTGCTTTATGAATGCTGAGAAGAATTTTAAGGAATTCAAGGGGGATCTCACAGAGCTAAGGTGATTAGAGGAGATGATGGTGCAGACGTCAATTGGGAAGAATAAAAATGCAACACAAACTGTAAAGCAATGAGTAATGTGAAGGAAGCCCTGTCACAGTGAGTGACTCAGCAAAGGTGTCAGCTCTGTGCACCGAGGGGAATGGAGCAGAACCATCATGATTATTGACAATATATATGCTCATCTGTTCCAGAGAAGGATGCTCCCGTGAACAAAATAAATTCGACTCTAACATTCTCCCCATGGAAAACCATATGGCAGCAGAGCTGAGAAGCCTTGAGGAATGATTGCTGGATTATTACAGAAACTTGTAGAGACAAAAATTCATTTGATGCTGTCTCTAAAGTGTCTCGGAAGAAGTTCTGTTTTCTTTAGTGAGAACTATGCATGTGAACTGTTTTAGAAAACAGTTGTATATGTTGGTAAACATGGATTTATTACTATTGAAAATATGATGCACATTTGGATCTCTGGATGAGTGTTCTCATTTAAGCTTCTGCATTTTAATCTTTCTTTATCAAGAACATTTATGGGGGAAAACATTAATAGAAGCTGTCTCACGACCTAAAAAACAGAGGGTATGCAGGCATTTGATCTTTAAACTGAGATTACATATATTTCTTTCAATTTCAGGCAAACAATACTGAAGTACAAAATTTCAGCCAGAAGTTTCTGCAAGTAAGTTGACTGTGACAGCTATAAAGTTCTGACATTTACAAGAGGTAATAATAATAAGACTAATAATAAGAAACTGTGATTTAATATAGATGCTGGAGCACACAGCTGTATGTATGGGGTTTTTACCCTAGTGAAGTACTGATATGGACATTCAAACAAATCAACAAATTAAACTCAACCCATCTCCATGCATTATATTCCTCGCCTGAAGACATTAATAAGGCAAGCAGTGAAGTTTTTTTGCAAGACACTAGATATGTATCTGAACAAGAAAAAAGAGAGCCTGGCTCTGTTGTGCTCAGATGATATTCCTTAAGTTTCTTAACTTTTAAGAAACTTATACAGCAACTTAATAATATCTCAAGGCAGTAATAAATGCCTTGATTTGAGTCAAGCTGAAACCAATGCTAAAGTCATTGAAATCAGTATAACTCCAGTGGAAATTCAGTCAGGTCCAAAATTCTGGCAGGGAATTCCTCCTGTACAAACTGCTGGATTATGTCCCCTTATGTTGATTTACTTCATCAGGATCAAGCCCCACGTACTGAAATGCACCTAGAGGGCTGGGAGTTTTGATTCCATCTAAAGTACTTGGACTGAAAGGGGGGAAAGGCTTTTCAAAGCTCATGATGCCCTTGACCTCCCATGTTTTACCACACTTAGTCACCAGGATAATTATCTCTCTCACAGTCATATTGACTCACTCATTTACAAACAATCTGTCCATCTTTCAGCGGGGTATGCTCATGTAAAAACCAGCTAGCATGGAACAAAATACATTTTCAGAAGATTATACTTCATGAATTTCGACCAAAAGTTTTCTGCTTCAGCCCATGTGAAAGATAACTCCATCAGGTAAGTAAGATTTCTTTCAGACTGAAAGTGTTGCAGATTTCCTTTTGGAATTTTCTTGCATTTATTTAAAGCAGCACATGCCCAAGAAATTAAATGGCACAGTGTATAGTGCATCGTTGAGAGCACTTCTTTGTGCAGCAGAGGGATACAAGACAAGATCTCCCTCTTGTAAATTAAGCTCCAGCAGTGTCTCTGAAAGGAAAACAAAGAGAACAAAAAAAAGAAGAGAAGAAAGATTAGAATCATAACACTATACTTGTACAACTTCTTGTTCCTTCAAAATTAGCAGAAGCCAGAGTAAAACATAAATGATCATGTTACAATCATATCTTTGAACTGTTACAACCCACTTGGATAATGAATGAAAGCTGCTTAGTTGGTTAGGTATTCCCACGTTGGCTTTGTAGATTGGAAGTGATTTTTTTTTGCTGTTGTTTGTGACATTACCAGGGCCATAATGAATTAAGTCAGAGTTTCAGTGGACATTCTGGAGAAGGAACCCAGAAGTTCATGGGAGAGTGGTTACACCTATGCCAGCAGGAATTCTGCTTCAGAGGAGTGGGTTGGTTGACCAAAACAACTCATGCAGAGTTGCTATCTACTGATATTTTGCATTTCTTGGGGGTTACACCAGATGAGAGACAACCTGGTCCTGGAGCATAAATGCCTCCAGGGTTTGTGCTTTGAAGCTTTGTGCAGGAAAGAAGCTTTAGGGGTGTACTGAGAGAGCCTTGGTGAGGCAGCAGGGCCTCCTGGGCTGTGGGACCTGTGGCATGGAGCCACCACGTGGGTCCCTTCCAGAAGGAATCTACCCTGGGAGCACCAAGAACTGAACCAGAGGCCTGTCAGGGCTTTCACTGCACAGCTGCCCCACTGGTTTCCAGCCAGCCACTTGTTTGAACATAGCCAGGCATCCCCCATTCTGTCTTTGGACACTGTAGGGATTTGCAATTTTCGATAAATAATGGCAGAATAGGGGCATTTTGATGCAAATTAGTTTTGAGCATCTCTGCAGAACAATGATAAAAGGAAAAAAAAATAAAGCAACTGGGTGGGAAATAACAGGGAATCTGTCTAGAAATGTCACTAAGAGGTTTCAGGTTATTAAATAGAACTGGAGTTACCAGTGAGATAACACAGAAAGAGCCAGCTCTATAATTCCCTGCATGTCACACCTCAAAGCAATGCAAACAGCAATGCTCACAGTAGCTCTGTGTTACAGTTCTTGATTTTTATCTCATTTATCCCAATGGAGCAGCATGGGGCTGAGTTGTAGGAATCCTTATTTCCACCAGCATTAGTAAGATCGAGATCTTGTTTGCAAATGAGGGAAATCTGAAATTTGGAGCTCTGCAAAGAGCAGTCAGTTGGCTTGTGCTTTCTGTCAGCTTTTATATATGCACCTAATGAACGGTGGAAAATGATTACAGTGGGGGCATGGAAGTAAGCATGGGTGCTATAGCAATAAATATGAGCTGATATAAATCAGTGGCATTTTATTGACTTCAGTTCTGCTGGTCTGATCTAAATCAAGAATGAAATTGGCCCTAGGGCCTTGCAGAGAAATCTCTGGGACTGAATCCTGCTGTCTTGGCTCAGATAATTTTTTTTCCTAAATTCCAGTGAGAGTCATGGTTGAACAAGGATCTCGGGATTCTACTGTCACATAACACAATAAACAGCTCTCATCGGCAGCTCATTTAGATTTGAAATGTATCTAAATGTTTTATGGAAATTGTATACTTTAAAATCATTCTCATTGTGTTTTTAATGCTGAAGCATTTCCATACTTCATATGTTCAGAAATATAAGTCACATTCTCCAGTTGAAAAAAATCAGAAGCATTTATAAAAAAATACTCCAAACAAAATAAATTGCGCTTTTTTTGGTGTGTTATCTAAAATGTAGAAGTTGCATATTGAATAGAAACAAGTAAAATACCAGTGGATTCATAGGCACATTGCACTGTAGGTGGGGAAGGCAAGTAATATGAGGTTTCTTCATTTTCCTTTCTTGTTGCCTTTTTTTTGGTGTTTTCAATGCACACCCATCAACTTCACAGGACTGTCAGACTCTGAACATAACCACATGTTAAGATAATTACTAATTATGGAGAAGGAAAAAGGCATGAAAACAACATGAATTTTTGAAGAGACCTGGTCATATCCAGGTTTTCTACTTCCCAAGGAAAGGTAATTGCATTGCTTTTGAAATCACAAACTAAGGCCTGAGTATAATTCCATATTGCTGTATCTGCTAAAGCAGATCTACATTTTTATGATCTTCTGCCTCATTTTCAGGAGGCCACTCCTGTCTCTGTGTAAGAGAAGGCTCAAAACTTGCTCTGAGAGGGCAACATCCACAACCCAGCATCCAAGGTGGGAGCACACCCTCCCCTGGATGGCAACAGCTGCCAGGGCTCAGGGCACAGCCAGCACAGGAGCTGCCCTCACACCTGGGCCTTGGGAGCCTTAATTAGGCTCAGCTGCAAAGCACCAATCAACCCTAACGAGGTAAGGAGGTGCAAGGGCAGGAGGGACATAAGTGCCTGAGCCTCCAGGTGCTCTGCTTTGTGGTGTTGGGACTCCTCCTCTTTGTTGCAGGGAAGCTGCTTTCTCCCTAGAGCCAGCCAGAAAAGGTATTGTCTCCTTTGCTTTATGAAATATGTGGCTGCAAATAGGAATTTGAGGGTGATGGGGTTGGGTTGTCTTTGTCACAGTTTGCTCAGAATAGAAATACTGTTCAGGTTAAATAGGAGTGAAGTTTCTCTTTGTTTTATATTTTGGTGGGAGACAAACGAGAAAGACAACCACTGTAGGTAATTAGCCAGTTGAATATAATCCCCAAATAAGCATTTTATTTTCTGTGGGGAAGCATGAGATTGTGTTAAAAAATAAACTTGTATGAGTTCCATAATAAAAAATGTTACTCCCCTAAGAGAAAAGGAGAGACTTTATTTTTAAGCTGTTGCCTTGATTGTTTTTGTTTCCTTGCTGTTTTAATCTGTTGAAATTGCTTGAGTGGTTATTGTAGAGTCACATATTGATTCAGGCAAATGTGTGTGAGAGGTCTTCTTAATGTAAAGAAAGTAGTCTCCTGTAATATTTTCCTATTTCTTCTTCAATTTGATCTTTGGCTGGATAAGGGGCTCTGAGGAGGTCTGAGTGTCCAGTTTTCATTGAAGGTGTGCTCAATATTCTGAGAGCATGTAACATTTCCCAGCATTATGTTACCAGCTCCTACTGAAGCCCTTGCATGTGTTTTAGCTGCTCCCATCACTGCCTGGCTCTGAAATGTCTGTCCCACTCAAGAGAGTGCTGCTTCTATGTGTGTGATCAAATTGTCTGGTTTTATAGTGCAATATCACAGGCAGGCTTTTTTTCTAGTAGATAAAACTGTAGTTGGGATTAGATTAAATAGCTCTAGGAAAATGGTGAAAATATTTAAGCTTTTTTTTTTCTTAAATATGCTGTGGAGGGGTGCCTCTCAGTCAGAAGTCCGGCCTTTTGTGAGTGGTTATGTGCTGTCCTCACCCAAGCTTTTCCTGGGAAAATTTCTGTATCTTTTAAGATGTGGTTATTCAGACTTTGCTAGAAAGAGAAAACTGTTTAATTGACTTTAAATGTGATAGAAAACCACGAAGACTATCAAGCATATCCCCCTAGGGCTGTGCGCCAGCTCAGCCACCCCTGTGTCCCTCAGATTCCTTGTTTCCAGAGCAGCTCCTTTCCCTCAGCCCTGATTACTCATTTCCCTCACCTGTTGGGCTGTTTTTCATGTTCCCTGGCCTGGCTCAGCACTAAGGCTGCAGCCAGCAAAGCCAAGTTTACTCTGCTGCTGAAATCTTCTGGGAGAGCGCAGTATTAAGCCTGAGGCAACTCACTTTAAAGGAGTGGTTTGCATATCCTGATCCTAAATGCTGACTGTACTCTTGTTGCTGTGCCTTTACTGTGCAGGCATTGCAGGTGTGCAAAATGCAAACCTACAGAGGGGTTGGGGCAGTGCAGAGAGTGTCAGAGCTGCCTGTGAGCACCGCGGGGAGAGGCAGTGATGCTGAGGATGGAGGCAGCTCTTGGCTCTCAGGCCTGGCTCTCTGGCACATGCCAAAACCTGTGCTTTGTGTCACACTCACTGCCAGCTCTGGAAAGCACAAACTCTGCCCAGGGAGTGTTTCAGATGGTTTGTTGCTGTGTTTTGAAAGACAAGCTGCATTATTTTTGTTTATGGGGTTGTAAAAATTAGAAGTCATTCATGGAGGAAGGGAAGTAACTATTGAAGTCAGAAATAAATGTATGGAAATTGGTTTGTTTTCTTCAATTCCATTGGAACCTTGGTGTGATATCCTTGGAGTTCCAAAGTCCCATTTATCTGCCAGATAAAGCTATCCTTGGCTATTACCATTTGTTTCGCCCTCGAGTAAAGATGTGTTGAAATGATGAGCAAAAGTCAATGACGTTTATCAGAGTGGAATGATTAGTCCTGAATTATGTGGTTTAGGCTTGAATGATATACATGATTAATGTTTCAGCTGAGTGAGAGGAGAAAAGCTAAGCTAGTCTTGACTGCCCAGGAGAAGCAGGAGGTTGTACAGTGAGGGGATATTTTGGCCAAGTGGGGTAAAGCAGCTTTGGGAACAAACATGAGAGCAGAAGAGGATTCTGCAAAACCAACTGGTAAAACAAGGAGTTTACACAGAGAAAGAAATACCATGTGATGGTGGTCTTCCCTGTTTCTTTCAACTTTGAAACAAATATATTTAGTTCCTGCGCTGTCTGGGGGAAGGTGGGATGTTGTGCATGTGATCTCAGCCCAGTTTTTGCAGATAATGTAGGTGCACATTTCCATGTACAGGGATGACTGAGCTGCAGCAAACTTTAGACTCTGCTGAGGCTGATATATGTGCTAAGCCCTGAGATGTTAATTTCTGTGACATTTCTCTTCAGTAAGAGAAATCTTTGGGTTACACAGTGCTCCTGATTTATAGCCATGCACCTCCATTGTGAGGATATATAATATTCATAAATTAATAAAGAGTTAGAACACTTATCTAAAACCTCAACTGTGAAGCTTCTAATGTTAGTGTGGGTAGTTAAAGAAATGCTGGGGATTGGGTCTTTTAAGCCTTAGTACACAACAGCACTTTAGTGTTTAGTGTCCTTTGAACCACGCTTTCTGTATTCTCCAAGGGAAAACCTACAATGGTTTGCAGACAACATATCACTCTCTTGAAGAATATTTAAATGTTTTTAGTGATGGGAATAGTGAGGGACGGTTCTTGCTGAAGAATTTGTCCATGCTTTGAGGGCAGAACCCTCCTGGCACCCTCCAGCTCCCTGGGATGGGGAGGTGGGGTAATGCCTTAGGGCACAGCAGGCTCATGAGAAACATGTGACAGTCCCATGTAAGGCAGAGGATGTTCTGGATTGCAGTGGGATGGGAAATATCTAGTTGGAGGATACTGAGAAAATGTGGAGGTCAGCATGAGGCACCAGATCAACGTCCCTTAGCTGGGTGGATTAAATATCTTAAAGACAGGGTCTAACATTAAAGTGACAGTGAGGAAGAAGACATCCTTCCCTTGGTACGCAGAATTTAGTCCAAAGTCACGGCCGTGTTCAGAGCATGCTCCAAGCACAGGATTGTGTCAGGTCTGGTGACAGCAGCCACCTGGCTGCAGCAAGGTGATACAGGGACACCAGCTTGCCACTGCTTTTGATTTGCATCCTCTTGATTTTTTTCTCATAGGTCAGGTCTGCTTTTTGTAAGGGCCATAATCTTCTGATGTGCTTGAAACATGTATTTATTATTTTTTTCCTGCAGTGGGACTGTTGCCAGATGTGTGTGGCACTTTAGAGCTGTAAAGCTCTAATGTCACTGCCACAGGTTTGTTAATCTACGTGATTAACATGAGATAACCCCATCTGAGCTTAGGCAAATTTCATTCAGCAGCTGAACTGCATTATACTGGCATCAGTGTTCTGAGGAGCCCACTGATGGGTTTTGAATGATTTTGTATTTATCAATCTCAGCCATGGTTTATTGTACAAACTTTCCTGTTAATGTCTATTTTCTGGGATGTGTGGGTTCTGAAAAATGAGTTTAAAAAGCTGAGTTTTCCTAGTTACCCCAGGACAATCAGCATTTTCGACAGTTCATAAAGCTCTGAAATATCTAAAAATTATCCTCAGTTTCAGTTCCAAGCAGCCCTAGAAGACCTCAGACTATAGTTTTTAATGAAAACACTGAGAAATTTAGTAATCCCTCTGTTTTATGCTAAAACCACAAACACATAGAATATTTAAAATATTCTTACTGTAGGTTTAGCTGCCAGTATGAGGAAGTAGATGAAGAAATGTCCCTGAAAGAGCAGTGTGAGTATTTCTCCTGTTAGCAAGCCACAGTTTGTTTAGCAGGCTGCGTCCAGCTGAAGCGTGCCACTGCTGTTGTACAGGGGATGAAATACAGAAAAAAAAGAAAAAACCAAAAAGACCCACAGCAAGGAATCCTTGTTGACTTATAACATTTACATATGCACAGTTTTCACTTTCTTTTTAGCATAGCTGGTTCAGTAGTTTGCAAATTATGTTAGTTTTGTCTTGTTGGACTAGTGCTCCTTGTATTTTTTTAATTTCAGCTGAAGTGAAAAACTCAAAGCAAGTTAAGAAAATACTACTTCAAAATTGTATTTGGTGATTAGTATTAAGAAAGATAATTGTGGAAATAACATGGAGACACTGATGCTAATGTTTGAGCCTTTGTTCAACATGCCTCAAGAGACCAAATTTTCTGCTTAAATTAATGTCAGAGGAGATACAGTGATTAAATAATTGTATTTAGAAATTAGGCTGAAGATATTTCATGGATTTAGTTGGTTTAAAGTTAAGGCTATTTCAATGTGGTTATAGTTAATTAAATGTAATTTCTACTACTGAGTAAGCCAGAACATCTGAATGCATTCTTTTGCATCACAGCTCTGTTTTTTAAACCCTCTCCCTTATCCTTCCTAAGATTTAAACAGCGGGAGTTTAATCTCCTGTGTTTCTGCTTTTGCACCAGCTGAAAAGCACAGTGTTACAAAGCCTCATGGAAAATCCCATCAGTCCTCCCTACATTCTTTGTATTCTCTGCAGATCCTCATGGCGTGAGGAGAGGCGAGGAATAATCTTACCCAGCAGCTGGTGAGAGGTTCCCCTGAGCTGGGCAGGGACAGGTTCTCATAAGGTGGTTGTTTTCACAGCAGGGTGCTGGGCTGCTCCCAGAGTTACCAGGTTAAATGATGTCTGGGATGGATGTTGGCATCTGTGTCATCCCCTGTGCCCACCTGGCCCTCCAGGAGCCACACAAGAGGCTGGCATGTCCCTTACCTGCTGCACAGTGTGCACCTGCCAAGGCCTTGCAGCTTCCTGCAGCACAGCCCAGGGACCTTCAACCCATCCTTGTTCCTCACAGCTGTCAGGGTCTGCTGCTGGCAGAACTTCGAGATTTATGATGAAAAGTTGTTTTTTTTTCAAGCCCTGCGTCAGAAGAAAGGTTAGGAGTCCGTTGGCTGTTGTTTCTCTTGATGTTTATTTTTTTTGTTATTTTTTATATTCTTTTTTCTGCCTTGCTGAGGTTTTCACCGCAGCCGTGTCAGACACTCACTGCCTCCCCCGAGGAGGTGCTTATTTTTTATACTACATACTACATTTTCCATATTTACAATTACATACTAATACCTATCACCTATGTTAGACAGTCAACTTTTATTCTAAACCAATCCAAAAGTGCCACTACCCAGGCAGAAGATGGAGAACAAGAAGAAGAAGGACACACCTAAATCTTTCTATCTTGTCTCTCCATGCCTTTATCTTAAAATTTTCAAATTCTATATTTGCACCCTGTGAGACTTAAAAACTATATATTAAACTTTTGTCACTTGAAATTCTTCTTATAGAGTTGGTAATTTCTCCTATGGACTAAAATCAAAGCCACTTTGGTTGTTGGCTTCATGCCAGGGTCTCTGAGCTCTTTGCTGAGCTCTCGGATCACCCAGGGCAGTCAGAGGGACACTCTGGGTTCCGACACACAGCAGCCCACACCCACCCCCCCACCTGCCTCTGTGCAGCAGATAAATCCCTGGCTTGTTCTTCTTGGACATTTCCTCCCAGATATGAGCAATCCCAAATGCAAGGTGTGACCCTTAATGTTACATCTTCCCTCTTCTCATTTCTTTGGAAGTTGTTGTTAAAATCCTAGCTTATTTTGGGGACTTGTGAGAAATGCCTAAAGGTAATTTTGGTAATTTAATTGATATTTTCACTGCCTCATGAGTTGGTTATGATGAGAATGGAAGCAGATAAGATTGTTAGCAGAGAGTGACTTCAGCTATTCCAGAGCTAAGTCAGCTCTTTCATGTAGCCAGTGGGAGGCTACATTTAAAACTCATGAAGATAACCCTGAAAAGACTAGATTAGTTCTGATGTGTTATTCCAGCCTTTACCCATTATACAAGCAGCAGATGGTTCATCATGTTATATTTTATTGACCTACAGGAAGTGAGAGAAGAGGTGTTTTTGTCACTCCTACTTGCTACAAAGCCTACAAAAGTTGCTTTTAGCTGGTAACCAGTGACTTCAAATTGGGTATCTGTCTTGTTTAATGAGGAGAGGAGAAGAGAAATAATAAAAAAAAAAAATCAATAAAAGTGGGGTTTGTAAATATATTATCTGAATCCCCTGGGCTTATTAGCTAGGATAGTCTTGTAGACACAAAGATCCATATGGAAATCCTTGAGGTAATTTCATGCAGTGTTGTTCCATACTTGTAATTCTTTGGCTGTGCAGATGATTTCCTGTCTGACCAGACTAAGTAAGTCGGGTGAGTCACCCATTAAGAGGATTAAATGCTTCTGGCTGGAAGAAAGCAGAGACCAAGCTTTCATGTGTGGCGTGGAATCGAGCTGGTGTGATAAAAGGAATGCAAAAAAAAAAAAATCTAATTTTCATTTCTGACATGCTTAGATAACAGAAGAATTTGTAGCTGCTCTATTTTAAATGGGATACATAAATGGCTTACAAAGGACCATTCAGGGGTAAATCAAGTTCAGAATATAAACTGGATGCCTAAAAGCAACCTTTGTAACTTTTCTGGGAGTTATTCTCCTGGAACAAATGACAGTCTGGAGCTGTCAGTCTTGAATGTTTTATAGCCTTAAAAAGTTATGTCAAAAATCTGTGCTGTGACAAAATTCTGACCTCAGGGCAGAGGAACTTTTAACTTGTACAGAGAAGTCATTCTGTCCAAGCCAAATTTGGACAAATGGAGACTGGGAATTGTGGCAGCAGGTCCTGGAAGTGTAGACAAAACCCATCAGATGTGCAAGTGGCATAGCTCAGTAAAGTCTATGGATCAGCCATAAAGCTGGAAGGAATTTATGGACATATTCCTTTCAATCAGCAGGGCACAGGTGGCATTTACACGTCAAGGATTGAAGCCACAGAGATGAACAGACAGAAGAGTGGACTGGTGACAATCCTGATTCATATCCAGCTTTGATCTGTTTGGGTGCCTGGAACCTTCAGTGGGAAGTTGCATATATTTAATGTAAATAATTTCTGAATGATGAAGACTCATAGGCATGGCTCTACTCTGCAAATTGTTTGACAGGTTATATCCCGAGGTAAAATTTTGGAAACCGAAGAGCTCTGAGGTGTTTTATTTCCTTGGGGTAGGTTTTGAGAACCTGGGTTTTGACAGCCACTGGCTGTCCCACTTTACTGTTCCTCAATGTGTACCTTGAATGGGTCACCTCTGTGTGCTTCAGATCTCACGGTTTACAGGAGCATTGCTGGTGTTGACTTGTGCTTTCTTCCTGTAGTCAAGCCAGGTGCTCTCATTTCATACACAGAAAAAAATGAGAGGACGCTTCAACAACCAAGAAGAGAGAGTTCATTTGAAAATCCACTTGAATTATGGTTGGTGCTTAGGGCAAGATGCCTTAAGCAGGTAAATGTAGTTTGAGGCCAAGGCAAACATGGGTCTGTTGGAGACCTCATGCCTCAGTCCTCCTCTACTGTGAAGAGGCACAGAGGTTTCCTGATGAAATAAACTCGCTCAGCGAGTTTGGATTGGCACTCAGTGTGTTTTTCAGCTGGGAAGTTTCTTGTCAGCTCTGTAACAGCTTTCACTGACTGAGCAGGGAAGTCCAACCCAGTCAAAGACAATGAAGCAAAAAATAATTGACTTAGAGTAATGCCCATGTCTTGTGAAAGCCTGCTGTAGTAAAGAGTAGAGCAAATCTTCCTAAACATTTTTCCTACTTAAGTGCATTTTGCGTTGCTGAAGAAATGTAAACAAACAGCAATAAATCAGGGACTGAATGAAATGTGCATTTGAGCCAATTTTCCTGTGCATCCCAGCAGCTTTACTAAAACAGTTTGGCATCTGTCTCTTTCATCCAACAAATCTTTGCCTTCTACTTTTTTTTTTTTTTTCAAACTGAATTAAAATACTCAACTTCAAGATTTTTCTCTAGCAAATCCAGTTGGTTGATTAAAAAAAATGGCTTATTATACCTCATGAAGCATGATGCAAGCTTGGGTAGGGAACAGAATGAAGCACTCCCCTGCTGTTGTGGCACCTCTGTGCTACCCTTTGCACAGAGAAACTGTGGATGCCCCATCCCTGGAATTGTTCAGGGCCAGGTTGGATGGGGCTTTGAGCAACCTGATCAAGTGAGTGGCAAATGACTGAACAAAGTAACAAAAATTTGCTGGTCAGAGGCCAAATTGCAATTTCTCAGAGGAGGTACTTATTCATGTTAGGAAATCCAGCCTTCAGGGGTTGTATTTCTCCATTTATACACTGCAGATACATCCCAGAGTCCTTGAAGTGGATCTCCTTGCACCCAAGCCCCTGTTCCATCTGCCTTGCCTGTAGGAATGGAGTGATGCCCAGTCCACTGGGCTCTGGGCTCTAATGTGCTGTGTGCAGTCACAGCCCCACTGGATTCACTATGGGAATGGAGAGATTCCAGCTCAGAAAATGTCTGGAAATGTGTTGCATCTGTAGCATGCTTGGACTTGAGATGCAATAGTGGGGAAAAAAATAACTCTAATTTACTCACTGAAGGTCAGAAAAGGGAAGCAAATAGTGAGAAATAGCAGAGTGGTGGCTACAGGAGGTACTTTATCTGATATTCTTAGAGAAAAGCCCTGCAGAGCTGTGGGTATGTTGAGTTCAAGACAGTAATTTTTTCGATTTTTTTTTTTTAACTGTGAGGTTAACTGCAAAGCTGTGTGAAGTCACCCTGCACTCAGGAGCTGTGGCTTGAGGCCTGAGAGCTCAGGGCCTGGCTGGCTGGTGCCAGGCTCCTTCCAAACTGTCCTGCTTCATTTTCCCTTCTTAGCAGACAGGTCTCAGCCACCTCATGCACTGAATGACAGCTTGGAACAAACCATGGTAATTTCCTATGTGACCTTTGCTTTGAGCAACCAGTGCATGCTGCTGAAAATACCTGCCCAAGTATTCTTCCTTAAATTGTAAGCATGCAGTTATATTGAGAGCATACTTCCTGTTTGAGAGCTGGATATGCACATAAGTGGTTTGGCAGATGGGAATAATGAACAAACAATTGAGAGACCCAGTGTGCCTTGGCCATACACACAGAGCACAGGTATGGTGTGAGAGCTGTGTTAATTTTTACAGATTTTCCAACTGGATCTAATATACTTTCTTTCCTTGTCTTGAGGCGGGACCAGGAAATATGTTCTATGGTGTATTTCTGTTTGATTTCTTCTCTCACTGAATGGGCTTACATTTGAAAATTATCCTCTGCAGATAAACTTTGTGAGAATGGCCCATTCCCTTATGTCAACCTGCCATTATTTTTCTCACTCCTTATGGTATCCCAATTTTTTTCCCCCACAAACCTTCAAAGAGAAGAATAGTATTTCCAAATTCCCAAGCTACAACACATTACCCTAGGAGCATCTCACAGCTAGAGCTCTGCCAGGTGGAGTATGGAGGGGAATTCCCACTGCTGTTGGAGCACAACAGATAGAAAAGCTGCTGTGCTGTTATTTAAAACAGCTGCATCTTCTCTTTACTAAAGTTAATAGACCTGTGCAGGATCAGCTTCAGTGAAAAGATTGTTTCTTCACTCCACTATTGGTAGAAAATGTTATTATTTTCTCTTTTTGAATTAATGGCTTTCAATCCTTTCCTCCCAGAGCAGTGAGAGGTTGGGGAAGTAGAGAATAGTGCACCTTGAAGGTTGTCAGAATCAGGATTTGCTCACCTGTTGGTGCTGAACCCTCAGTGTCAGTGAGCTGTGTCTCAGCTCTGCTGGCAGAGCCCTCAGAGCAGGGCACAGTCCAGAGCTCAAAAGATTCAGAATCACTTGCTCTTTCTGGTAGCTCTGCATTCCAACAGCAAGAGCTAAACCTCAGAAGGAGCTGCTGTTGTAAAGGTGGCTGTATGGGTAGGTTGTTCTGTGCCTGTTCCCTCTGGGCGTCCTGGGGGAGTCTCCTCCTCCTCTGCTGCTGTTTAAGCTGGGATCTGTGGAGTATTTAGCAGTGCCTGTCTTGTGGCTCTGCCCTGTGCTCCTGATGAGGCTGGCATGGGCTCTGGCACAGGCTGGGAGTGCCATGTGTGATGGGGTGTGACAGCCTGACCCCTCACCTCGTGCCTGCCCTGGGGCTGCCAGGCCCCCTCTGCAAAGCTCTGCTGGCCCAGCCAGAGTGGGACTGGTATTTGGTCATTTCCAGTGGCACAGGAAGCAGAGTGTGTGGGAGTGCTGGGATGGCTTTGGAGACCAGCAGAGCTGTGCCCATCGCCTGCCCTGGCTTTGGAGGAGAAGGCAAAGCAGCCACCTTGGCTTGGCAGCTGGAAACAACAGTCGCAAGCTCCCTCTTGCAGAAGTGATAACACTATCTGCCGCACTCACCTTCCCCCCAGCTGCTTGTGGCTGTTACCATTTAGAGGGATTTGAATAAGATGATTCTTGTGTTTATTCTTTTAGATGCTTTCTCCCCTCTTTTTTTTTGGTGTGCCTTTCTCAACATAGTACTTGAAATTGTATCTTGAGGTGCTTCAATACTGAATGCTTTCCTTGCAGCAAACCTTGGCAAGGCATAGGCACAAATATACACATTTTCTATTTTGATGTTGTGTGCAGTAAGTGATATCTATGCTTCCTCATTGCTTATTTTTATCCACTTACCCATTTTCATCCTCTGTTGCTACATTGCAGCTTTCCTAACCCTTCTCCCTTTCTGTAGCAAAAAAGGACATTCAGATGAAGAGATCTTTTTCAGCTTTTGGAGAGTTTACATTTTTTAGCTGTCCTTTTGAAAAGTGAGATTACTAAAGGTAAAAAAAAAAAAAAGAAAAAAAAGAAAAAAATGAATGATTCTATTACATGCAGTGAAAACTTTAAAGTGTAGGTTTTTAAGCTCTGTGCTGTGGGATTTTCTGGTGGGGGCGTGGGAGGGGAGCGTATTTAAAAAAACTATTGAAGAAATGAGCATTTGCTGTTAAAGACATAACTGAGAATTCAGTGTTCCCCAGCACCAGCATTTGGATGATTAACAAGGAAACAGTTTGAGTATTCTTGTGAATACCATAAAGGTGATCAGGCAGAATTTAGCTGCTTCTGGAAGTTATTAAACTCTATTCCTATTCCACAGACTGCATGAGTGTTGCTTGAGGTCAAAGGTTGCCAAGAATCTGGAACAAGCAGACTGGGATTCTTGCTTTCCAGGGCTGGCTTTTTACCTTGGGTGGATATTAATTTCTCATGTTGTTGGATAGGAGACATTTTATTGTTTTCTGAGTCATTCCGTGGCTGAAGGTCTGAGCCAAATGTGTCCAGCCATGGGGGAAAAGAGGATTCCAGCTCTCCCAAGAACCCTGTGACTCTCTGTGACATGGAAGGGTATGTTCCTGCCTGGTGAAGTGTGTCTTTGGAGGAACTGGTGAGGTTGATGAGGAATGGTTTGCTCCTCCAAAGGCAGGGCAGTTTTGTGGGATGAAGTGAACTCATGACACACTGCAGGATTTTTACATCCCAGCACGCAGGTTTGTCCCTGTGTCTCCACCTGCTCCCCCCTACAGACTGAGCCAGCTGGGTGAAACAATGCAGCATTTTCATTTCTTGCTGTAGGGCTTGAGAAATTCATGACCAGTTACTGATGCTTATTTATGTTTGGATGTAAACACTATATCAAATGTGCTTTTATTGCCATTTGTTCCAATAAAAAGGTAAAAATACATAATCTAAATGTAAATTTGTCAGTGAATAAAAGCAGGCCACAAAAAATAGCTAGAAAGTTATCAGTCTTGCTGCACATGAAATGGTATGGAAAAATATCGTAAATGCATAGAGAAGGAGAAACAGAAGAAAATACATTTATTTGGAAAAAAAAATTGCAAAGGAGACAATCCATTCTTTCAGAGCATAATAACATAAGCTCTCTTGATTCTTCAGGGAAGCCTCTCAAGGTAATTTTCTGTGGCTTTTAAAACAGTAAACAATAAGAAACTAAGAATGAAACATGGATGACTCCTCAGGAGCATCTGCAACTTTAGGCTTTCTCAAAACCTTCGTCAGTAGAACTTCTTGGCCATTATGCTGGGAACAAGAAACGTGTATTTGCCAGTAAGATCATCTTCAGAAGAGCAAAGCAAGGCACTAAGAAGATACTTGAAATGACAGGTAGCTTTTCAGCAGCATAGAGAATTCTAGCACGCTGCTTCTGAAAGTCTGTGTGGCTGGTGTGCAGAACAGAGTTTCTCTGAATGTAACTTCATTCAGAGCTCTAAAAACGAGCCCACAGAATCTTTGTGTTAAAGCTGCGTCCTTTGCTGTGCTTGTACAGGCTGGATGGTGCTGCAGGGTCATGCACTGTCTGTTCACCTTCATGTGCTGGAGACCCTGGGTAATTCCAGAGGAATGGGCCTCCCCTGGTGCCAGAGGGAACTCCTGGGTAAGCACAACTAATGAAACTTCTTTCTTCTTGACTTGTGTCACTTGGGTCAATTCATTTCTAAACTCAGTTATAGATGGAGTGTTTTGCTGACTCTGCACACACCAAAATGATTTGTCTGCTTTTTCCCCTTGAAGTCCTTTCCCCTTTTCCCCACACTGAGTATTTGGCAGGATTCACCTGCAGAAAAAGCTGCAGTGACCATCATCTGGGTTTTGTGAAGTGCCAGCCTTTGCTTTTAACTCTCTGTTTCTGTAAAACTCCCAGGAAATTCCTGACCCTTGAGAGGCAGGAAATATGGGCACACTTCATGTAGCATTATTGTATGGTTCCTGCACCAGCAAAATTCCTTGCCTTTTCCCTGCTCGTGCATGGATAGCAAGTGGGCTCAGTAGTGATTTGAGGATCTGAGTGTCCTGTGTGCCAGGTGAGCTGCATCCCAGAAATAAACTCAGGGAACCTGTGCAGAGCCCCTGTACCTTGTCAGCCCCAGGACAGCACTTTGCCAGAGCATGTGCCTTTGTCCACGTTATGGACCTTAAAGTGACTATTTTCCAGCTTTGAAATACTGCTTGAAATCATTTAAAACTGGGAGTTACAGGGTGCTTCAAGAGCTGCTTTCTAGAAGCTTTCATGACATCTGGAAATACACCTCTGGGTAATTAACCCCTGTTTGAGGGGACAAACCAGGCTGGATTTAGGGGTTTTTACATGCAGTAGTATTCATTTTGGAGGGTGAAAGTTCTGACAGTCTAATCTGATGATAAAGAAGTATTTATCGTACCTGATTGCATTTCAGGATGGGTTTTGGTCCTTTTCTTAGCACATGGTGGTAGTTGTTCTCCTCCAATGTAAGTTAGGAGACAGTGCTCAGATTAAAAAGTTCTGAGCTGTTTGATGATGCAGGTTATAATAAAGATATAAATTATTTTTATTCTAGATTGGAACAGTAGAACAATATTTTAATAATATTTTATAATAAAAGTATTGGCTTTTATTATTTCTGAAAATATTCAGAGGATGCACCAAAGACTTGAAAACAGAACAAATGTCAAAGCAAAAAAGGAGGGTCTAGCTAATAGAGTTAGTGCTACATTTGAGTAAAAATCCTTTGCTGGTTGTTCATATTTTTGATTTTATGTTGCAAATCTTGTGTTTGGATAGTGGTCTTTCCTTCCTCCATAATTTTATTTTAAATTCTCCCTCGTCCAACTGCAGATCAGTGTGAGTTAAGGTCCTGCCATGTCAGAGGCAAAGGTTGTAAGGATTTAGTCATTGTGGATGAGGCACTCCCAGGCCCCTCAGCCTCACTTGTGAGAGACCAAACACTTGCACCAAGTGTGAGGGTGGCATTGAGACAATCAGGCAGGAGTGCTGAACATTATTGTCCCTTTTGTACTGGCTGTTGTCCCTTTTTCTGGGAAGATACTTAGCATCTTTCCTTCAAGGAGAGTATTTAATTTTGATTTGTGTGGAACAGCATGGAAATGGGATTGAAGGGATCAGCTGCTGAACTGTGTGTCCTTTACCTTTTATTGGAGATGTTAGTTCACATCTTGATGAAGGATGTATTAGGTAATCACAGAAATAGAATAGATTTAACTCTCTTTAAATGCCTTTTATCAATTTCCTCTTGCCATAAAGTGTGAATTATTGACAAACCCCATGTCTTCTGTCACACCTACTCCTCTGGTTTAACAGCCCTCTCCTACGTGCCCTTGTTGCTGATGGTGCCCATTTCACAGCCACAGTGCCTTATATATTGTAATAAGTGACATATGCTCAAGGCAGCCCAAAAAAGTCAGCACACTGGCAATTGAGAACTTTGAATTCTTTACTTAAGCAAAAAAATTTGAGGGTGTAAAGCAACCAAAGGATCAACACTACTGGCAAAAGTGCTCAGGAGATAAATATTCCTATGCTGCCTTCCTCTTAAAAATGGGATTGAGGGGGTTGCCTAGAAGTGAGTAAAAACAGAGTTTTCTCACATATAGATTATCATATTTTATTGATGTTTTTAGTTAAAAGCAAATAAACAAACCTATTTCCTATGCTGGTTTCCTTCTGTCTTCTAAGTAAATATTGGCAGGAAGAGTGATGATGTCTTTAATGTGTGTGAGACCTCAGATGTTTTTCTGCAACAATTTCAAATGAAAAAATCTGGGATTTTTTAAATAGGGGAAAAAACCAAGAAATTTTCCATTACCTCTTTTCTTACAATAACAACTTGTATTCTGCACCTTATTTTGCATAGGACTGTCAGGATAATTTTAAAAAGAATAAAAAAGGAAAGCAAAACTTCTGTCTTGGGAATTGGATCTTTAGTGTTGTTCTGGGTAAGTTTTTGAGATGGTGCTATCGTTGTTTCAGAAGCACAGGCTGCTGCCCATTAGGACAGCTGTCCATCGAAAAAACATTTTCAATTGCAGTTATAGGAAGGTGCACTTTCATTGTATTGCTAACGAAGGATTTAGTAAAGCCACATTTATTCACTGAATACTAAGGTTGTTAATAACAAAGCATACATTATTAATGCAGAATAAAGTGAAATAATATAAACATATAAAGTAGCATTTGGCAGGAACTGCTAGAAGGTGTCAAAGAGAAATGGGTCCAGGTGTAAAGCAATTCTTGCTATGTTAAAACACAGCTGTGAGGGGCCTTTCTAGATGAGCATTAATGCTAACACCATGCTGAAGCAAAATATATTGCCCAAAATGTCACCCTGATCTTTTTCAGCTTTCTGGTGTTTCAATTTTTGTAGTGGAGTTTCTCACAGATTTTCATGTAAACAAAGTGACATTATTCCAAATTGTCCTTCTTTATCATTCCTCTCTTGGGGAGGGACAATTGATGGACTTCTAGTTTGACCAGTGTGGTTGGAGAGGTGGCAACCTCATCCTCCAATCCATGGTCATTGTCAAAAATCTATATAAACCAAAGTAGAAAAATAAATCTTGCTCTCTTTGCCCTGACGACTTGACTGCGTGCATGTTGTTCATTCCATGTCCTATAGCAACACCAAAATTGTCTTTTTTTTCTTTACTTTAAAATATGTGCTATGAAACTGGGAAATAAGCACAACCTTAAAGATCCTGTTCTCACAAATTAATGGCACTGGAGCACAGGCCAGCAGTTCTCCTGGTGCTTGGCTGGACATGCTCAGTGATGGGCTGCCCACCCTGTGGCAGCCTGAATGGGAACACTGGGCCTAGAGCTGCCCAAGACACGCTTTAGAGAAAGGGTTGAGTGTCCAGTCTTGGTGGACACTGAATTTTCTGGCAGTTGTGACTCCCCTGGAGGGCACAACCCACTTAGGATCTCCTCCAGAAGGCAGGCTTGTGTCTGGTTTTGTCGCACTTGCTGTCTTTCGAGGTTTAGTTGCCCAGCCCTGTTCTGGCTGCCCTGGTGTGTGTGCTGAGCTTTAGTGTTGTTCTGGCTCCCAGCTGTGCCAGCCCTGCTGCCAGGCAGGTGCTGCTGTGAGTGGCACCTGTGCCTGGCAGGGAGGGCAGGCAGGTGGTGGCACCGGGGCTCCCCAGGGTGACAGTGCTGCTGCTCCCACTGTCCCGGCCCCCAGCCGTGTCCCGCTGCCAGCACGGAACGAGGCAAACATCCGTGCCTCCCTTCCCTTGTGGCAGCTTGTGATGCTCATCTGGTGAGCAGGAGTAACCTTAAAAATAACGCTCGGGAAGAAGTCTAACTCTGGCTTTGTTCTGTCTTTAACCTCAGGCAGACTGTGTCAGCAAGAGACTTTGAAATGATATTTTTCCCTCATACCAGCTTTTTTTCTAACAGAGAGCACTGTACTGAGACCCAGAGACACAGACTGTATTCCCAGCTCTGATGTTTTTGGTACCTCTCTTTATCCCTTTCCAAACCTTGCACTGTGTACCTGGCTTGTCATACACCACCCCTCTTGGGCATCAATTCTCTGCTCTTTGCTGCACAATTTTACACCACCTACCAAGTCTCTACTGGGCTCTTCTGGTTGCATTCAAAAGATAAAAAACAAATCTAAAGGCAAATTGTTACCACTCTCAATTTTTTTTTTCAAAATATCCTATCAAAAAGCCTTAATAAAAGGCAAAAGAGGTAGACAGTGAAAAGCATAGGTTTTATTTTAGCAAGAGTCAAAATGATGTGTGTGCATACACAGCAGCTGCCTGGCAGAACTTAACTCCGTGGAAATTTCTGTTCTTTTAAAATGCTTTTTCAACCCAAAATGGACAAAGGCTGTATTTTGAGAACCTTAGAACTGAAACATTTCTAGTTTTTGGTATGTCAGGTCATTTTTCAGAGTACCCAAGATAATTCCTTGCAGGGAAACAAAACAGAAATCTTTTTGGAATAGGGTCAAGGCTCTGTGATATAAACATCAAATAACATCCATTATTAAGCAGGCTGTATAAATAACAATTGCCACTAAGTTCTTTGACTCATTAAATCATTGAATAATTTGGGTTAGAAGGGGCCACTGGGAGGGTTGAACAGTCAGCTTGCTGAGGGGCTCGTGCAGCCCTGCCCTGCCCACCTTTGTGATGGAGACTCCCCAGACATTTTGGGCAACCTCTGTAGCGCTTAACCTTTTCATGCTGTTCTGCTTGGCTTTTTTTTCCTCTCTCACCTTATATCCAGCTGTCATTTATGAACATTTCTTCAGTCTTTTGCTGACCACTGCTGAGAAAGGTCAGGCTTCACCTCCTCTGGATTGCTCTGCAGGTGGTTGAAGACTGTGGCAGGTGTCCCTTTCTCCTTGGCTGCAGGCTGAGCAAGCCCAGCTCCCTGGGCCCTCCTGAGCTGTGTGCTCCATCCTCCTCCATGGGGGAACTGCCCCTCTCCTAGGGAGGGACAGGATTCTGGGCACTGCACATGTGATTGAACCTTCCTGATGCCCACTGGTAGGAAATCATTCATTTCCAGCTTGCTGGCTGCTCCCTTGCTAAAGCTGCCCAGGATGATGGTGCAGGGCTTGCTATTAAGAGCCTTTGCTGAGCTCTTGAGGCTCCCCTGGGTTTTTTTCCCAGTTATTTGGTCCCTGGTGGAGGTGCCCCTGAACTGATTCCTAAGGATGCCACTGGTTTGAACCACTGCCACCCAAACACTTCAGCCCTGTTGAGACTTTTACTCATGCCCAAAGGTGGTTAATCATTACACTGATTATAAGAATTACTCTTTCTAACTAATTAAAAGTAAAGGCAAACAGAATGGAAATGGGGACACTGGTATGTTTTCCAGAATTGAAACAGTGTTTCAGCCTGCTTTAAACCTGGTGTAACTTATTTTGATATAGTCATCTTTCCTGTCTCTGCTTTTCATTTAAAATTCAGAGATTGCTAGAATCAACTTCTGAATTATTGAACTTTTAAACAAAATTAAGTAGGCACTGTCTTGGCTGTTCTGAAAGTAAAATTAAGACATAGGACTGATCCTTTGAATTTTTAAAGGAGAATTTCAAGATACATATATATATTATTTTTTTTGTTGAAGAAAGAAGACAGATATGGTTGCCACCCTGCATCTGAAATTATGAACACCAAGGAATAATAATACACTGTTGCTCAGTTTCGTGCTTTTTACTGGCTTGCTTGAGTGTTACGGAGTTAGAGTAGCAGTTCTGCTGAGAACGTGTTTGACAGCAGCCAGACAGGTTCCCTCTTGCAGAAGCGGCACGAGGCCGGCCTCGGAGCTGCTCCTGCCTGGAATTCCACAAGGCACCTCTCTAAAGCTGGTCCAAAGGTTGTGATGTCCAAGATTTATCTTGGTAATTTTAGTGCCGGCCCACTGGAAAGGTTTTTTAGCCTTCAGACATGCTGCTGGCCAAAGCTTTCCAATGGGATGCGAGCCACAGACTTTCTCAGTCGTCATAGCTGAGTTATTTTGCTACTCAGCTATGCAGAAGCAGCAGCAGGCCTTTAGGCTAATTAATAAATCATCAACGCATTTGTGGTGTGAAAAATGAAATATTTATGCTTGCCAGAGTAATGTTTCTGTCTTGCAGCCCCATGCTCTGTTGATGCCTGATGGAGGATGAAGTAAATACCAGCTGGTGTAGAATGAGCAGAATATAATTACTTTCTACAAAGTTAACTGAATATTAAAAATAGAATTCAGAGAAGCTGGCAAAAAGGGGAAAAGAGATAGATGCATGCCTGTAAGGCAGGACATAGCTAATACATGAAGGGAACACTTGCCTAACTGGTACTGTGGGGCTGGGAAGCCTGCAGGATCCATATTGTGTACAAATGTGTCACACAGCCCCTTTCAGAGAGCAGTTAGTGGCCAGCTGGAGCAGTCAGAGGCCTGAAGGGAAGCCAAGGATGCTCTACTTTTCTGGTTGGTCATCGTTAGGGGACCAGTGAAGGACTTAAAGCATCAGCTGTTGTTGCTTTTCAAAAATGTGTCCACTAATAAAAGAGAGAAAATATTACTTCTAGGCTTTAAGGCAACCAGGAGCTGGTTTTGTTCTTTGTGTTCTGACACAATAGTAGATTTACTGGGCCTGTGCTGGGTGTCATTTTTGCAATCACTGCCCTAGTTCTTCTCCACAGAGTGAATGTGTGAGCACTAGGCCAATCAAACCCCTTGAAGAAAAACATTATCATGTAACAGAAAGAGGATTTAACCCCTTATTTGAAGTGGAGCCTCTTTAAAATAATCAGGTAAAAGTGATTTACACAAGTGGCTGATTTTATGTGCTGGCAGTTACAATCAAATGGATTGAAATGGTGAGCCATCAAAAAGGCTTTTCAGACAGGTGGAGGGGAGGCATTGTGCAGGTCAGGCATCAGCCTTCCCCCATCTCCCAGTTCTAATTTCAGGATTTTTTTTTTCTTTTCCTGGGCAATTTAGTCTGACTTTCCCCCCTTTGTTTTGTGTGTACAATCTGAGGTTGCAATAAAATCCCGGTGTTCAAAATCCAGGAGGAACATTCCATTCCTCTGACTGTTTTCCTTTGCTTTCACAGCCTTGTCAGAGTACTTTGTTCAGGGGCTCAAATCCTGATGTGCAAAGGAGCTTCTGAGCCTGTCCAGGCCAAGGTCAATGCCAGCCCTTCAGCCTGGCAACACCACCTGTTGTGTATGTTTGAGTGTGATGGCTTGTAGCTCAATCAGTATGGAAGGACAGACTCCTAATGTGGATTATTGGTCTAGTTAGTGAATCACTTCTTTTATAATAGCAAAGAGATACACTTTTCCCTTTTGGTTGTGACATTTCTGAAAGCAGGCAACGGCCTGAGGTGGGCATGCTCACCAGACAGTGTACAGCTCATCAAGCTGCTCCTCTTAAGGGGAGTGATTGATGAAAAAGGTTTGTAATTTGTGGGGTTTGGCCTGCTGCTTGGCTTTTTTCCTCCTGTTACAGATGTGTGGTAGAATATTCTTGCAGCATCACTGTAGCAGCTTAACAGTACAGCTGCCCCTGCTGTCTCCTCAGGGCTGAGTTATGATGGACTCCCATGGGATAAAGCTGTCCCAAGGCGCTGCTCCGTGCCCTCGAGCACCTTGCTGGGGGAGTGGAGGGAGCTGGAGGTTTTGTCCCTTTTCTCCCCATCACTGCGAGCAGCACCACAGCAGTCGTGAGAGAGGGAAAGTGACACACAAGAAGCTGGAAGTCCTATTCCCTTGTGGGGATGACAAACAGGATGCAGCCACGTCTCCCCTCCATCACAGTCAAACTGCCTGCTAATTAGGGTTTGAAGGAGCCAGTGGTACAGGAACAGAGAGGGATGAATGTGCCCTTTTGCACTTGTCTGACAGAATAAAATCAAATGCATTCAAGGAACTTGAGAAATAGATATAAATATTTCAGGAAGAAGTAAATTTAAGATTTTCAAATGCTGTTTTAAAAGGATGCTGGACCATTTGAGAATACTCATTTTAAATAGAAGAATTACAGAAGCAGCAAATGATCTCTCTTCTCTATTTGCAACAGGGATTAGAACTAAATGTCATATTTTAGGTCCATGCTTCATGTTTGCTTCTACAAGAACAGACAATTTAAATGTCAGTTATTATAGCTTGTCAATAAATTTCAGAATCTAAGCAAATCTGGAAAACATGACTGACAGCTACAAATTAATTTATCTTTATTAAATAACCAGCCAGCACTTCACTGCTTTTGCTGACATGCTTCAGAGTATAACACTACCAATTCAGAGTGTGAGCTGTTGTTTTGTCAGGAAGTACAAATTATGCAGATTCTGCTCGTCTCCTAGGAAGAGAGAAATCTCTGAAGCTGTGATGCCCTTTAGGAGAAGTAATTGGTTATCCCAAAAGTTCTATGGTTTTATACTCACAGAGCAGTGGTGTGGTTTAAAACAAAGCAGGCTCTCATCAATGCATAAAATTATAACTACTAGTGTGGATGGTAAAAATTAGTGTTTGCTGCTTAGAAAGAAAAGAAATAGTGTGGAAATAAAGGCCTTCACGAAGTTAGAAGTGAGTTAAAAGCCAGCATGAGCTACTGCTAGGTAATCAGAACTTCTGAATATGAAGGCATTAATTTAAGCACTTACATAAAGACCCAGCAGACTAAATACAGGGTGTATGTTTGAAACAACAGACTCTATCCACACTGGCGTGTTGTACCTGGAAATAATAGTAAGATTAATGCCAATTGTTGGGGTTGGAATTGCCAGATGCTTTTGTTGCAGATTATACAATAAAAAGTTTCCTTGATGGCAGTCTTATAAAAATAGAAGAGAAACCATAAGAAGGTGTGTTTTTCAGAGCAGGTGGCCAAACAGGGATGATCTAGAAATTCCCAAGTTGCTTCAGAGAGTCTTGGAATGGTTGGGGTTGCAAGGGACCTTAAAGACCATCTAGATCCAACCCCCCTGCCATGGGCAGGGACACCTTTCTCTAGACTGGGGTGCTCATAGCTCCATCCAGCCTGGCCTTGGACAATTCCAGGGATGGGGAACCCATGACTTCTGTGGCTGGAGCACATTCTGGTGAAGACTGAGGCAAAAAAGTCATTGAGTACCTCAACTCTCTCCATATGCCACTGTATGTGTGCTACTCAAATTCTCTACAAATATTTGACTTTTTTGGTTTTCTTGAACTTTTTTCTATGTTTAGTTGGGTGGGCTTTTTTCATAATTTTTCACTGTTTAGCAAAACATTATGAAGAAGGGAAAGAAATTCTGGTTGTGTTTATCATGAGGCTACTTCTCCACCAGAGAATTCAGACACACATCAGGCAGAGGGATTCAGCCTGATGTGTCCTCCCCTATATGGAAAGTCTTAAGTCATTAATCTACAGAAATTACAAAAATGCTTTGTTACCTCAGCCAGCTGTTAATCCTGAGATTTAATGATGATGGTGCAAATTTCAGCACTATAAATTATTTCATAGAGATGTCTAAAAATGTTTATGTGATTTGAAGCCTTTTAAGAGGCCAGTCAACGAAAGGTAATTTTGGGGCTATAAAGGATCAAATAATAATCCAGTTAAAGTTTTTTGTACTTCAGTAGAAAGCCTGAGAGGAAAGCAGAGAGAGGTGTGATTTGTAGGGCTCAGAGGGGAAATAAAGATATTCTGGGAGACTGGATAATTTTAATGGCCAATTTTATTTAAAATGATTCCACCACAGTATGACTGCTGTATTCTATAATTTATTTGGGCTTTGAGAGGCGGTGTGAGACCTGGTTTGAAAGCCCTTGAGCAGTATTCTGGGGGGAGAGCATGGCAAAGTGGATACAGTTTCTCCCTGCTCTAGCAGCCACCATGTAATTTAGCAGTCATCATGTAATTTAAAGTAACCCTTTCTCATTATTTGCCTTTTATCTGGCTCAGCATCCTTCACTCCGATTACCATGGGACTGTGGTACCCTTTGGATCTCCCTGGTGCTGAGCATTTTGAAACTCCAGCTGTTTCTTGAGGGCCCAAAACACAAGGTGGTCTTTGTTTTGATGAAGGTGGCAGCCTAGGCTGTGACATCCTTGCAGGGCAGGAAGTGTTTTGAATGTTTCAGTGCCTGCTTAGGCCATTTTTCCTGGCTGTAGTCTTATAAAGTAAAGTTTTCTATTAATTTCAGTCTTTTCAAGCTACCAGCATCCCTGTGATGTCTTTGCTTTCGACCACTGGAGCCTTATCTCCTCATGCATTAAATGACTGTGTTATGACACATAATGCAATATTTAACATTGTTAACCTGTTGGGTTGAGAGGCTCAGAGCTTTGTCTTCTCTGTCCAAGGGCCCAGAGTCACTGTTCTTTTGATAATCACTGATCCAATTTGCATGCCATTAACATGTGAGGTTTGGGTGGTGGTTTTTTGGTGTAGATTTTTTTTCATCTCCTGTCAGTCACGGGGGGAAAAAAGGTGATATAAATAGAACATGTAATGAAATCAGTCTGAGTAGGAAATTCATCAATCTAGACCTCATAGGTGCTGCAAACCCAACAGGTAATAGATAAAAGGTCATCCTATTTCATGGACATTGCTTTAGATAAAATACCTGTTAGAGTTAATAATTCTCACTATAAATCTTGCTAACATAAAGAGCTCAGTTATACAACTGTAGTTATTTTTACATCAGTGACTGTAATATGAATTAATTAATACAAACTGTTCACTGTACCAGATTTTGCTCTATCAGCTGAGCATGGAGGTCCCCAAAATAACCACTAGGGAAAGGAGTCTGTATTATTGCAGTATTTAATTTGTATCTGGTACCTTAAAATCTAAGTGTTCCTTTAATTTACAGTGAACCATACCAGGTGGATCAGTAATTAGGTTCAACATCAAACACAACATTGGCAAGGAGCCAGGTAAAGCACTATCAGTATGAAGTCACAGCCTGGTCTGGACTTCACTTTACCTTATAGAGAGGTTTTGGACATGAAAAAGGACCTCTGGAGGTTTTTCTGTGCTTTCAGATGATATAAGTTGGCCTAATGAGAGCTACCATCTCCCACTATGAATCTGACTTCCTATATCATGCTCATACTAGTTAAATTCATTAGTTAAACAAAAAATCAGGCTTGAGCGTGTCTCTGGTCAACCCTTCATGGGGTCATGTTTTTTCTGCCTGCACTACTAGAGTTTTCAGGTGGAATGTGACATCTCTCTCTCTGAAGCCATAGAGGCAGATTATGAGTAAGAGGGTAGCAAGGAGATGAGGTGGTCAATGTTTAGTTTGAATTTAAGTGGCTCTGGTATTGTGTTGTTTGTCAGCAAAATGTGCAAATACAGAAGGTTTTTCTGATTTATGGAAAGCTTGCTTTATTTCTCCACGGTCTTGTGAAAGAACTGAAAGTTTTCTGCTTTCACGGAGGAAGACCAAGAACCACGCTGGGGGATCAGGGGCTGAGTGTTGGTAATTTGTCTTAGCACGCCTCCAAAATGAGCTTGCTGGAACTAACCACAAATATAAAGCATATCTCCTGCAGAAATTATCCATCTCTTCTCTCCTTGAAAATAAAAACCAGGGAATTACAGGGAAGATTTCAGGTAATCTCCAAGTTATTGCCTTGCCAGCTGTGACCTCGTTCTGGTGTTTTCTGTTCAGAGATGAACCTTCCTTCCCTCGCCAGTCCCTTTCATGGCATCAGACAGATCCTGCTCTGGGTGTCACAGCAGGCCTTTGTTCCAGGGCTGGCAAACACTTTTGCTGCTGTGTTCATGAGAGAGAGGCAGATTTGGAATTAGTTTTTGAGGCTCCAGGACTTAGATTAATTGGTCAAGAGGTCTGATTCAAACTGCTGTAATTGTGCAGCCAGCAAGTGTCCACCGCATGTGTTTATTCTTTCTTACTTTCAGCCAGAGGGCTGAGATCAACTTTCTTAATTAGTTTCTGAAAATAGGAAAAAACTGTTGTTCCATCATTTCCTACAGACAAGAGGCACACTGCATATGAAACAGAGCAATGGGCACAAAAGTTGCTTATAGATGAAGGACAGAGTATGTGCTCACTTAGGTGTCGGCTGATAGGTGAGCTGCCAATGATAGCTTATGGGTGTGAAGAGGTAAATCAAGTTCTATTTTTGGGACCCTATAAGTTCTATGCTTTTTTCTTTTTTCTTTTTCTTTTTTTTTTTTTTTTTCCATGACAATTCTTGCTTTCTGAGTAAAAAAATAACAAGGAAAAAGGCTTACAGTACATTACAGTAGGGTACTTATGTGCAGAGTACCTAAGAAGACTTTGTAATGAAAAGCAAATGAAAGATAATTTACCACACATTCTTCACTAGCACATGAGATTGTGGAGTTTAGTTAAAGGCAGAACTATGTGAATGGTCATACTTTATTAAGTGACAGTATTAGAAAAGGAACTATGGGAAGTACAAGCAAAAAAGTTGTAAGAAGCTAATAGTTACTTGCAAATTTAACATGGAACATTTCAAGTTTTCTGAAGTAGAGATAATCAGACCTTGCCTAATCTGTTTTACAAATTCCCATCACGTAAGGATGATTATATTAAAATTACTTCTTGGTATAAAGCAGGATTCACTACCCATACTAATATGATAGATCTCTCAAAACTGTTTGCTTCAATGAGTGTTCCTTTAGTATGGTTCAAGGCATTCCAAAAGCTTGCAGTGAACTGACAAAGGTGCCTTTGAATACTTTAATCATGCATAGCCATCTTTACCCTCTTTAGACTGAGACTTATCTAGATTACATGATTGGTTAGCCTCTCAGAATAAGTTGACCCTTAAATTAAAATGTTGCCTCTTTGAAGATTACCAATCAAATTAAAACAACCAGTCACACTTTAACCTCTAAAATAAATTGAGTTTTTTTAAGTGTTCTCTTTTAATGATCAGTTCCTATAAAGTAATTTATAATTGTCAGTGCTCCACTTTACAGAAATTCAAGCTCATTTGAAGAGTAGGACTGCACTGGGCTCTTTATCAAGCACTTTCTCATCTTTAGAGTTATGGGTTTGGTAAGATCAGAGAACAAATTAGAATAAAGCCACTGCCTATATTGGGTTCATGGTTGAGATGAACCAAATAGAATGCCTGAAACTCAGTTCCCTTCTGACCACCATGTGAAGAATTCTACCTGCAGAGCCCAGAGCTCTTCTTCCAGCACGTTTGGAGGACTTTCCAGCATACACCTAGTCCAAAGCCTTTTGAAAAGTTTCTGCTTTTCCACCATGCCTCTGAAGCTGGTTTTGTGATCCCAATGCTGGCAAGCCCCCTCCTCTTTCTCTGTGTTTTTTAGGTGGTATCACCCACGATGGAGGAGGGTCCCTGAGCCCTGGTGTGTTCTGTGACTCCAGGGACCAATGTTCCTTCCTCCTGCTCTTTGCAAATTTGTTCATCAAGAGACAGCAGATAAAACAAGGAGAACATGCTCTCTTCTTTTTTAAATTTTATCTTTCTATGAAATCCCTTAAATTATTATGTGAAGTACTCTTACAGTACAGCTAGAGCTAGCTGGCAAACAGCCATTTTACATTTTTTTAGTATCTCACATGCACTTCTCAAAAATACCTGTAAGAGAAGTTCATGTCTATATTGACAAAACTGGTAATTAAGAGATGATGTAAAATTCTTGCATAAAGCTTCCACATCACTCCTTCAGTGTTATGATAATAGTGATTATCACTCATATTGATTTAAGCCTCAACATTGACAATCTGAGTTTGCATCCAAAAAATGTGATGTTTGATTTAAACCAGTGTTTTTCAAGTACATCTGTAAAAGTTGTGAACTTGGAGGATATGCTGGGTGCTCCTACAAAACATCACATTCAACTTTTTTTTTTACAAAAAGTGATCAGTATCTTTAAAATAATGCAATATTTCATAACAGCTTTTAGCTGAAATTTTTTTTTTCTCAGTAAAGTGTCTGTGTGTCACGATGCTATGAGATGGGGGAGTGTACTGGGTCTTCATTCTGGTCTCTTTTCTCTTTTTTCAGCAAGAAAACTGTCACTTTCTGTCACTTTTCAAGATATTTTATTGCACACATCGTGCATATGAGGTTATGCCCACTCTAGTCAGTATCATCTATATTATTCCATCAATGGCTAAATAACTATAGCATAATATTATAGAATATATAATATTTCAATATTTCCCTCATGCAGAGTCATAGACTCTGTGCTTGTGTTCCTGGGTGTAGTAATAATTTTAACTCAGAGTTGAATTATGTCTTGGGCTTGAGCACAATAAGCAGAGACCTCATGAAGGAGGCTTTATGCAAAAGGTGAAAGCACAGGCATGCCCTGCTGGGTGTGGCCCTGCTGAACAATTTCAAATGAACTCAGCTGAAGCTCTGTTTTAGATGTTTAACACAACCCAATCAAGTTGTGTTCACCTGGGTGTATTTCTTCCTAGTAGAAGCAGGAGAAAACAGTATGTGAGAGAACAGAGCATCAGTATATACAAACAGAAAAAATCAATAATTATAAATAATAGAAGGTAACATAGCAATGAAATAGCCTTTAATGCCAGTTCTCTATCCACTTCTATGAACTTCTGAGCAGGTTTTTTAACTGCTGCTTCATTCCTTGCCATCTCTCCCCCTCTGCATGTGGGGTTCTACCCAGGTTTTTATTAATGGCCCCAAAAAGCCAGTAATGCAATGTCCTGAGTACAGAAGTGTAGTCAGAAAGGCTTTTCCTTCCCACTTGACAGAGATTCAGAGGCTCTGCTGTCTAGCCCAGTGTATTGATCCCTGCTTCTTACATGTTAAGGAGGAAATTCCCTCCAGAGTTTATTTGTGCTGGCTCTTTCTTGCTTTGAGGTTTCAGTAAACAGCAGCGTTTCACCAAGAAGTTTCTTCTTTGTAAAAATATTCATTTTGAAGAAACCAAATAAACAGCAAACAGGTGAAAAGGTATCTATTGCTTTGCAGTTGCATGTTTTCATGGCTCTTCCCCCTTTTTTAATATTACTTTAGACTTGGAGCTCTGGAGGCAATGCAGAGTAAGACTGAGTAGAAAGTTTATGTAAATGAACATGTATTTTCATCTCTTTCCTAGTGCATCTTGCCACATTATCCTTCCCCTTTTTCTCCCTGGTCATCAAATAAAAAAAAACAACCAAAAAACCTGAGAACTGTGTCCTCTTCTAAATCTTCCCTTGTGCTCTGTGATTTTGTGGGCTCTGCAAGTTTTATTGGTGTGAACTGAAATTGCTTTTAAATGGTCTTAATTGGTTTGTCCTGGCTTGCAGTATTTTTGCAGGTTTGTTTGGTTGTTTGCCCAATCCTCCCATAACTGTCTGGCTGATCTAGGATGCTTTAGATCAAGTGTTGCAAAAATGACATTGTGACATTCTGTGCCTCTCTGTTTGAGCTAAAAACCTTCTGTCTGGAGTCTCCAGGAGATCACAATCCACTCCAAAGAGAAGATCTTGTAGTGATGTAATCTCTGGATTCTACTTAGGGTCTATAGATAGATGTGTGTCTTCTCTGGCTCATGCTAAATAATTTGCAGTACTTTGAGGAGAAAAAGATATGAATATGCATACACACACAAAAAAACCCAACAGTATTACAGGTGCTTTGATTTTTCTAGCATTTTACTTGACAGTTTGGGTATACAAGCCGAATAAAAATTAAAAATGCTGTTAGATGACATTAATGTTGGCCACAAAACAACTGCTTTCAGAACACCATTCCTCTGGGCAATATTCTTACATAATTGTTTGCAAAATGGTTTGATTTTGTTATGACCTTTTCTCATTTATTGTTTGAGGCTTACCCAAATGCATGTAATTGATTTTATTTTTCCTTTGTGCCATAACGTGTTGGGGGAACTTCTCTAGAGACCTATAAGCCTTGCCTGCATTTTGTAACTTATGGCCATTGCAGTTTGCAACCTCTGGACAAGGGGTTTCAAATATGAATTGGAAGTATTTGACCTGGTCAGAAGAAAGTTTTGACTGACTGTACAGCAAATTCCTCATGCAGTTTCCTGTGCATAGGGGTGATTATTGCTGTTGGTTTCAATGGAAACCTCGCCTTCTTCAAAAACAGCAATTTTAGGGACACACTTGAAGTGTTCTTTCCTGCTGGTATGCAGTCCAGCCATATGTTTGGGGAAAATGGGAATACTACCTGGGAAGATTAATCCTTGGCACACAACCCTGAAAGCAGCCAAATCTGGCAGAGATTATGACTAAAATTTGTCTTGATTCAAGTTTCTCTGAAGAGCAGAACTAACCTTGATAATGCATGGAGAACATAGGGGAGCTCTACAACACTGTGGGTAATGCTCCCATCAGGAACAGTTTATCAGCTTCTGTGTTTATTCAGTTTTAAGTCAATGGCCTTTTAAAAGAAATAAAAAGTTGTTTTAAAACACTCCCTCCCAAGCCTCCAAGTAAATGAGAAAATAAGATTTCAAGTGTGTTTCTTGCATCGTAAAAAACAGAAGGTCCTTTAGGAAAGCAGTTTCACAAATATGTTTCAAGGACTGGGGCATCTTTTCCCATTCTTCAGCCACAGGCACTTCAGGGAATCTCAGAAATTATGTTTGGGGGGATTTTTTCACTTCATGCTGGAGAAGCCAACATTAGGATGTGGTTAATTTTGTAAGTACTTTGGGAAAAAATCTTCTAAATATGTGTAAAGACCTTGTTGAGTGTAAGGTTAAGAACATTTGCCATTATCCTTTAGGGAGAAGTTGTTAGAGCTGAGGTTCTAATCTCTTGCCTGGTCTCTCTCTATATTAGGTTGAATTTCATTCACAACAGAAGCTGAAAAATGAGCAAGTGTAATTTCTCCATCTACTGCAGAAAATTGCTCATAATTTGATAGCCATTTAGGTTTGATAAGGTTACATCTTCCAGCTAAACTAGGCTTAGACATATTTATTTCTTTGTATTTAAGGCTGATAGCAAACAATATTTTAATTTTAACAAGTATTTATAGTCCAGGGTCTGCACTGCAGTTGGCACCAGGGCTGTGGCTGATTCCTGGAAGGTGTGAGCTCACCTGCATTAGGGAATGCGCTGCAGGATGAGTGCCCTTTGTCAAGGGATCCCAGGAAAATGGGTCCATGTACTCAGCTTAGAGAGAAAACAGTTTATTAGCAGTTACTTGGATGTGCACTGAAGAGTTTGGTGGGCTGTGTTTAATTGGTGGCTTAGGATCCTATAGAAAATGGAATTGAAAACACAAACACCTGAGAAACACAAACTTCAGTCAGTAATAGGTGATCTTTTATATTTGCCATCTTTGGAGGGGAAAAAAGTGCAGTATGTTACAGAATTATTGTATTGAAATCCGTAATAGATTTCACTTTTCAAAAGCTTCCAAGTAGTTTACCAGTTTGCAATTCATCAAGAAATCCATTTGATGTTCCTCCAAAAGGCACTTTCATCACTTGTTCTTTCTCTGAGAACTTAACTGAATGTCAAGTCAAGCATCCAATTGCTAATAAGCTGATAGGACAAAGGGTTATTTCCTAGGGGGAAGAGAACAGAAATAATTCTTGAGGCAGCCTTGCCAAGTGTCTGGGGACAGGACTGCTGCTTGGGGTGCAGTGCTCATGAGCTGCCCACAGCAGCAGGGAAACAAGCAGTCTCTTCCCCTTTCCATTGATTGCAGCGTGCACTTTTCCAGGAGCAGGAAATGAGATTGCACTGGCTGGAACAGAGAGCACCAGGCAGGGAAACTGCCAGCCTTGGGGACATCTGAGGAATGTGGAGTCCAGGGAGGCCTCCTGGGAATGCTGACAGCTTTGCATCAAGGTGAGAAATACAAGAACCAGCACAGATGCTAGAGGTCTATTTCCCTACTCAAACAGATGTCAATGAAGTAAATGAGATTGGCACTGCTGACAACACTGTTTTGAGTATTGAAAGTTTATATGTTTAGCATATAAAATCAAGTTTATGCAAGCATGTTAGATTAATGTAGGACTTTTATCAAAAGTGCAGTATCTCTTTATGCATCAGACAACCTAGCTTTGGAGGTCAGGGCTTTGCCTCGCTGTTGTACTTTTGTTGTGACATTTGATCCAAAAACCAACATTTCAAATAAGGGCACAAAAGTTTCCCTTCAGGCCTGCAGGTAGCTAAAGTGACAGCTCTGTGTCCATGTCCAAGCTTCACATCAGAGGTTCAAAATTCTGCACAGCCAATGTGACCTGGGGTGTTTTGCTTCACAAAAGCTTAAGGGGTCATGATCCTAAATATTATTTACCTTCTTGGTAGTAATTATTTAAGAAATAATATTTAGGCACATTGAAATAGTTAACATATATAAGTAGTTTATATTAATGTAGTTAATGTAATACTTTTAAACTGACATCAACAATGATCATATCACGCTAATTATTTGAGTGTGAGTGTATTTTGTGTGTGTAGGTGTGGGGAGAAGTGACTTTAGCTAAAACCTGCAGGTGCTCCTGAATGCACATGGTGATGTCAGACAGAATGAAACCCTTCTGGTATTGTGGGCTTGTCTCCGTGTTGCTTTGAATTTAATTATTTAAATGACCTACTATTGTTCCTAAATTAAACATTTAAGCTTTCTAAATGGCTGCCATCCTGGTTTAGTTGTCAAGGGTGTAAGTGATGGGTACTGACAGAAGAACTGAGTTGGATGCTGGTGTTGGGGAGTTCTCAACTCCTCGCTGCTTTCTTAGTGCTGCCACCACTGTGAGGGCCAGTCCAGCACCCCAGCACTGCACAGGCAAGGAATTTCCATGCAGATCTGTTTGCAGTGTCCTGGCTGGGCAGAGGAGTTTCTGGAGCCAGCCACCACCCCTGGAAGTGCCATAAAAATGAATGTGCTTTCTACATTACCTGAGATTTCTCAGACTGTCTTTCGCTTCTCTGAGGTTTAATGAGATAATGAAGGAAAGTCACCAGGGGAAGAGAGTCAGCCTAGTAATGCATCCTTTCTTTGATTTGCATGGAGCTAGGTGTGAATTTTATGCATCTATCTGTTCTTCTAATTAGAGGGGGGGTTGTGTAGATAATTTCAAAGTCCTAAGGCACTAAGGGTACCCTGCACACAAGAACTTAAATTTTAAATGAAGAACTAATAAAATTAAATACCAGTTTATTGCCACCTTGGTGCTGAACAGAAAGGGCTGGGAATGTCAGATTCATCTTTGCTGTAAGCCTTTAGCTTTTTGAAAGGCAGATGCCTAAGTTTTAGATACAGGTTTTCTGATCTTGATTTTTTTTGAGTGTTTCTTGCATGCACCTTAAAACTTATGAGAGCATGTAGAAAAAAAAGCAGTGATTTTTAAACTAATTTTCTAAAAATGAGGATAGTCACATTTTCTTGAATATAACATGAGAGCTCCTAATAATTTAAATCATTCATAAAGCCTAAATAATTAGTCACTGTAGTTTGCAAGCAGACAGCGAAGCAATACATACTGTATAACTAAGATTAGAATTCTGTTTTAGGTGTTAAGTAGCATGAACACGTTTATAAATTTTTTTTTAAGAATTCCACCTTGCACTTTTAACAGCACAGACATCACATATTTCTTCTCAAATCTTATATCATCAAGCACAGATTCCATGCTAGCAGACTTTAATAGTTAGAGCAACCTGAATATTTTTAAGCCCTTTCATTTGCTGGCCAGGCTGCATCAGCCCATATCCCTCATCAGATCTCCAGTAGACACCCTAGTGTGAGTTTAGGAACAGGGCAAGAGCAGACTGATGTCCCCAGAGGACTCCACCATCCATAAAGGATTTATGGCAGCTAGTTTCTGAGCCACACGTGCCATCTTTTGACTTCTTTGTCCCCCGTGGTTTTTGTTCTTCTCCGTGGCTGAGTCTTGTATGCTTTTGGTTCTCTGTAGCCTTTCAACTGCAGCCATTCAAAAGCAGAGCTTTTTTTCAGTGTAAATTCACCACACCAAGAGAAGAAATACTTACTTTTGTTTGTTTTGAAACTAGCAACCATTTGCTTACATCCTTCTCTTGTTCCTAATCACTGCTTTAGAGATAGACTAATCCTGACACATTCCCCTGCCCAAGGCCCAGATTTTATTATCATCTTCCAAGTCTGTTCAGCCGCACGATTGGTCTTGTTAACTTAGTTCATCAAGGAGAAGCTGGTTGCTATCTGATCATCCTTTGAATCACCTTTTGTTTCTCTACACCCTTTTATGCATTGGTGAAGAGGGAGGATAGCAGCACAGCAAGCAGCAATCTTGATGTAAGTGAAGCAGAGATTTATGTATTGCCTAATGATGGCTTGTCTTTGTGCTCTGTAGGATTGCTCATATCGGTTTTCCTTTATTCTGCTGTTGTTTGACTGCTAGCACTGTGCTGAAGCTGCCCTAAAGCTGGCTCCGAGGTATGGCTTTTCTTGGTCATTAGAGAGGTTACAGAGGCAGTCTTTTCATAGGAAAAGCTGTCTGGGGGCTGAGGGTAAAGGTTCATTTCTGTCACTGAATTTTCTCAGCCTTTTTTTTTTTTTTATGTCTTAAAAATAATTCATCTTTTAATCATTTAGGAGTCATCAAGTCTGTGGTTCTTTCTGTGGTCCTGAACATGTGCTCCTCTCCTTTGAGAACAGCATTTACTGTCATGAGCCGTTGTCATCCCCTCCCTGTTAAGCCTCTTGAGCCTGTTCTTCGAGATCTGGCCTGGAACAGGTGAAAATTCAGCCTGCCACAGAGCCTGGCATTTCCCAGTTTCTGTTTTGTGGGCAGTGCTAGAGCTGTGGATTGCACACGGCAGCCGGGGGTGCAGACAGCCACTGCTGTGGTGGGTGACACCACGGAGCCACCTGCCCTGTCCCCATGGCTGCCTGGCTCACAGAGGGTTTGGGGCAGGGGTGGCTGCTGAGGCCCTTTCCTGCTGGGGGCTGTGACTGCCATTGGGTCTGAAAATTGGTGCTCAGCTCTTGGTCCATGGTGGCTTCTGCCACCAACAGCTGTGACAGTTTCATTTCCCTAATCCCCACCCCAGGAAAGTGTTTCCAACACAGGACCCCATTAACATTCTCTCACATCATCAGAGATACCAAGAATTTATAACTTATATTTCTGGTGGGAAGTCAAAGATGCACTAAAAAGAAACGAGAACCAATTGTGAATATTTAAAATCAAAAACCCACTAGAAGTGGCATGGCAGTATCCTGTTGCCCATATTTATGGGAATTAAATATGACTCCTGACTTGTAGATCCTATTTGAGTATTTCCCTGTGCAATATGCTTGGTAATGAAACAAGGACTGGAGCTCAAATACATTTTCACAGGTAAGGATTGTAAGGAAATTTTCTCTGGGAAGTAAAAATAAAATGAGGCACTGGAGAGCAGAGCAGCCTATAAACCATGCAGAGACATGCACAGCTCAAAAGTGACCAGTTTTGAAATAAAGTACTTGCTTATTTTCATGAAACTGTGTTGTATTTATTTCAAATCTAACAAATGCAGACACACGTGACAAATGTCTTTAGTAGTTTGCACAGGGAAACTGACAAGAACCCATGTTTTTTGCATCAAAGTCCTAAAATCTGGAGAATTTAATCAAACCGGAATTGCTCACCAAACTCTATAATTATGGCAAATAATACCTTCTTTTTTCCTCAATAAACGTGACATCTATCAGCATTGTTAACACTTGGCCTTTGACTTATTCAAAATTATTTTAAATGTCACATACTCTCAGTACAGAAGCAATGATTTCTAGTAAGACACTAGGATTGAATCACTCTGTAATTATAATAATTGTATTTACAGAAAAGGAACAAGCTTCTTTCATAGGCAGAATATTTTAATTTGTTCTGCTGTTTGTGATGTCTCCTTTTTTTTATTTTTTTTCTTAGTGAGTAGGTTAAAAAGTAAAAAGACAGAATTTTCCTCAGGAGACTGGTTCTCCCTATGCAGAATCCATATTTTAAAATATCTACCATCAGTGTGATGTAGTAATAGACCTTCATCCCTAATGCAAGCACTGGCAACCACTGAGCCATCCAAGGCATCATTTACTAGAATATATCTGCAGATGACTTTTTGTGGCTTTTTGTAGCAATCTGACTTCAATTCAAACCATAATCAGCTAATCACTGGCAATTTTCAGATATGAGTCAAGCTAATTTCAAGACAATCTGCCTTAGTTTCATTGAACAGCCCTGGAGATGATGTTTATGTTGATGTCCATTAGTATTCCAACTGACAGTAATGTAAGCTCTGCAAAAAGAAAAACCAAAAAACCAAACCAAAAAAAAAAAAAAAAACAAAACAAAAAAAAAAAAAAAAAAAAAAAGAGCAGCGCCTCTCTAAAATGAACAATAACAAAGTCTTCCAGCCTGGACTGCAGAAAATGGAAGTTTATTTTTTGCCACCTGTGTTCCCCAGCAGGTGACCTGAACCTGGGATGGAGCTGTGTAAAGAAGCAATGGGTCATTTAAAACACTTAACCTGACTGGAAGGGGCACCTTAGCTTCTCTTCAGCACTGAATACCAAAACATTTCCTGTGCCTAAAATCATGGAAACTAACAACACGGTTGGAATCAAGGCCTCACAATGTGCCTGTGACTTTTTGAAAGATCTCTTAGCTTCTTCAAACCACAGACAACTTCCCTGCTATGCATCACTGAGGTATCCAAACGAGTTTGGAACTTGCTTGCTTGACTGATTGATTGATTGATTGTGGGTTTTTTCCCTTGTTTTTTGCCTTTTAACCATTACTTGATTTTTTTTTCTCTCTTTGCAGCATATAAATTTAGATATACACAACACCCCATTTACAGAGAAATAACCCCCACAACACAGAGGGATGTAGCCAAAGCCAGGTGCTGTGAGACTGGTGGGTAACTTAACCAAATGAGCAGATTTCTTTTATGAAAACACTCTCGAAGTCCATTAGTTTACGAGCAGGATGGGTAAAGCATGTCCCTGGCACTGCTAAACACAGAGAGGGGTGGGGTTTTGGCATCTGTTGCAGGGGAGGTGAACACTGAGGTCCATTCCTTGAAGCAAGACAGTATTGTCACTGCAGCAAACAATCATTGATTTCATTTTGCCATTGTGGTCAGCAAATGCAGCTTTGGAGGTGCTGCCATTGCTTCCTTTGCCCTCAGTGTGCCAGTAATAGGAAATTCAGCTGCTGTTGGGTCTCCTGGCCTCTGCTTGGGGGCTGGTGACAGAATCCTCTCAGTGCCTCTGTGCCAGAGACAGGCAGAGTCTGTTCCTCCCACCTCAGTGGTCTTGGCACCTCATTGTAGGGGAGGAACAGGATGGAATTTTCATTATACCCTGATGGGAAATCCACAGAGGGATCTTATTGAGGCTACTGGTATTTGATCAAGTTTGAAAACAGCATATCCCACAAAAACCCATGAAATACACAGCATTAAAAAAAATATATTTATTTCAAATCAATCACCACTTCAGCAGACTGAAATGAACAGTAAAAAATATACAACCCCAGTGTGTTGGGTGATCAGATATTCAGAGCCTCATCCTGAGCAACCCAGCCAGGAAACACTTCTCTGGACGTCTCCTGTTTGTATCTCAGTTAACTCTGATCACTCAGGAAGGGGACCTGGAGTCATAAACAATTTTACTCAGTGTACAAGGGTCATGGGATGGCCACCAGAGCAGTAACACAGATAGAAAAGCACTACAGACTAATAGAAAAAGATCAGAATGTCATTTCAGAAATTAGTGGTCCTTCACCCTCAGTAGTGTGTTCTGCTGGCTGCATCTTAAAAATATGAAGAGCATAAACAGGTCCACAGAAATAAAATTGCTGGTTCTGTAGGAAAACTTCCATAAGGAGAGAACATGAAATGTTAGTACCTTTATCTCGTGGATGACATGAATCAGAAAGGTCTTCTTTAATGAGATTAAAAAAAACCCTCCATGATTTATTTAAGGTAGGTAACAGCAGTTGTGAAGCTTGCACTGATCATAGGTGATAAACATCATATTACATGATGAACACGCCATTACATCTGTGTTACAGGTCACATGTTCCACACTATAACTCACAGAATGTTACCTATCATATTGGACCACATTAACTTACTGCAATATTGCATTGTGATACATTAGAAATGTATATATCCACATTACAGTAGATTATGCATGATGTGTACAATGTATACACGTATAATGCTATAGGTACATATATATATAAAACAAAATTTTAAATGTAATCAAATGCAGACAATATATTTCTACACTTCAAGGCTATATTTCTTTCTGGTCACAGGTAACAAAGACATAGGAGAGAAATCAAAGACAGGAATTTGAGGTGAATGAGAAGAAACTCCATAGGTATATTAGATATAATTATATAATTGCTATCTGATTTTAGATTATTTATATATATTTTTATAGAGTGCAGATGTTGAAATATGTCTAAAATGCATAGTTCAAAAATATATACACAAAGCATATTATTAATTATTTTTGTATTTATAAAATATACAAATCCTACACATGCAGAGATATTTACATACATGACATATATAGAAGAAGAGATGCCATCATGCTCTACAGATATATGGATTGATATAAAAAGCAATTTTTCCCACACAGGTCATTCCATAGGTCATTGCCCATTAGGGAAGAGGTTTCCTGAATAACAAGGACTGAGTAGTGGCAAGAAAATAATTACTGTGGATTACTGAACACAACTTTTTCTGTGTGTCAGTCTGAGGCACAGTTGAGATGATTTTACATTGCCCCTGTCTTAAAGCAGTTATAGAAGCTTCTAAGGCCCTTTTTGAGGCAGCTCCCAATACACCCAACCCCAACTCCTAAGAGATGTCTGATTGCAGTGGTTCTGAATGTCATTCATCATTGCATGTTCATGCTGTAGCCAGAAGGACAGACTTGGTGCTGTCTGCCTGAGCATCTGGAGTTGTTAAAAACATCTATGTGCATTTGACAAGAAACTTCTGCTGCCCAAGGAGGCTCCTAGTGAGCTGTGGTGCTCCCCCAAGGCACCTCATGCCACGTTGGCCTGATGGGGAGTGTGGGACAGTGTAGTGCCAGTGTGACTGGCCCAGACAGTGATTTAAAATACCTTCCATGCAGATTTTGCACAGCAGCAATGCCAGCTCCATAAATATTCATAGGAAGCAAATGCAAGAGGAATTTGTGCAGAATGAACACATTTTAAAAGGGTTGTATAAAATATTCAGAGGAAGTATGTCCAGCATGAACTAGAGGCCCAAATCTGGGAGTTACTGACACATTCCCTCAGCACTAAGCACCGGATTGCAGCTCCTTGGATTCCTGGGACAGGCCTAGGTCTTCAGCAGAACAAACACTCACAGTTCAGTACTTTGTGGATCACAGCCCTACCAGAGTGCTTGGACCAGATATTCTGCTGGAAGCTCTTAAAGCACTCTCTGACTTCTGGTACTGCCATAGGCCAAAGATATTCAATGAGACAAACGTGGAATTCCCCTGATTAAACAGAACAAATGGAAGAATATGAATACAGTTTTGCTCTTAAAATGAGAAATTTGTTCCACATTTAAGTAATTTTTCATTAAAAGCCCAGCCCAAGTAGTAGATCCAATGGCAAAACAGAAAGGTAATGTCATGTTTAGTTGGAGGAATACTAAGCTGTATTTATCTGGTCTCCTCTCAGAACTATCTTTTAGCAGGATTAAGATTTATTGAGCCTTACTTGTTTCAGATGAACAATGGCTTCCCTTTCACAGCTGTTTGCTGGGAGGGAGGTATTCATTCCAAAGGTGAGGAAATGAATCAATATCCATTCCACTGGATGTTGATTTATCTCCATTTTGAACTCTTCCTTCCTTGAAAAGCAATGAAATATTTTCATGATTTGTGTGTGTGTGTGGAATACCCTGGGTTAAGCCTTCAACAGGATTACCATTATCAACGGATGGTTTCAAGCCATGGCAGACACAGAGGTCACAGAACTCACCTCAGCGGGGCTGATGTGTGGAGTATCTCAGGTACACAGTGTGCACTGAGGAAGGCTCTGAGGAACAGAAAATGGGCTGTACAGGGACAAGGAGCTGAGTGCTGGCAGACCTCATTACCTGCAGTGACAATCCCAGATCCAAAGCCTCCAGGTGCTCTGCAGTGATCAGTTTCACAGAGCATCCTGCTGCTGCATCTTCCTGAAGAAAACAGTCCGGGAATAATCTTAATGCTCATTAATTTATTAATGTGTCAGATGGCCACACAAACACCTGAGCTTAAACCAGGAGAAGTCTTGAGCAAACTTCAGTTGCCTGCAGGCTGAAGTCTCAGCTCGGAGTGCTCCTGGGATGCCTGGGAAGGGGGTACACAGAGACACAGTTGTCTCACACGTGCTCTTATTAGCACCCACTCTTCTACTGCCATATGGCACCTTATGTTGAAAACAAAATTGCAGAAGTCTAAATAATATTTAAGTTAAAGCAGGATAGGCCCAAGTGTTTCTTGGTACAGCTGAGAGTTGTAATCATTCCTTTTCATCGTGACGACTAAGTCTGCTCAGCTGCCCTTACAGTCAGCTTCATCTCTGTCTAATTCTTTTCTGAAGTTGGAAGTGAAAGTTCATTTGATAATAATCAATGAATCACACACTATTGGCACTGGGTTAGTTGAGTGCTGCTGTGGATGGCAGCTCAGCTGGCCTTCTATTGTAGTAAAGAGATTGAATTTTCAGTAAAACTGGCATCCTTGTAGGGCCCGCAGTGAATTACGGCGCCTGTGGGAAGTCAGCCTTTCCTGGCAAGGAAAAATGAAGTGAAAAGCAATTTCCAGTTAAGTATTTCCTTTCTTCAGTACCTGATGAATTTTGGAGCAAGTCTTCAAGTTTCTTTGTGCCAGACACCCACAAACACAGCACTGCACAGCTGCAACCCTTGCTGGAGTAACAGGTCAGCACAGCAGTACAGGGAGAGATAAGATGATGAAAGTAGCAGTGGTTACAAACACTATTCACAGACTCACAGAATATTCTGAGTTGCAAGGGACCCATAAGGACCTCCAAGTCCAGCTCTAAAGAGAGTGGCCCATAGAGGGATTGAATTCCAACCTTGGCATTATTAGCACCAGGCTCAAACCAACTGAGCTAATCTCAGGGTCAATTCAAACCACATTACAAGGAGGGTTTTTTTGTTGTTGTTTGGAGACTTGTGAAGCAGGGCACAAGTAGCACTTGTAGACAAAAACTAGTCAGCTTCAGCATTTGTTTAACCCTGGCAAATCATCAGCTGCTGTGGATTCCATCAGTCACTTCTATTGATTCCTGCCATGCCCACATCTTCCTGCCTCCTCTCAGTAACTCTTTCTACTCACAATAAAGGATTAACCACAATAAAGGACTATACTGTGATCACTATAACTATGTTACACCTGCATTTAACCTGACAGAAGAGACCGTCCAGAAGAAAATAAATGAAAATTTAGCTCTAGGTCAGGACAAATCTGTCATGACAGGTAAAAGAATTATAAAAGGCCTCATAAAATGAGGCCTGCTCGGCTAAATTGCTAAGGTTAGCCAGTCACTTCTTTTAAGTAATTTGCAAGTTCCCATGTGAAAA
>VYXD01014428.1:289702-371465 GCA_013397195.1 Hylia prasina | reverse complement strand
GGTTGTACCACAAACAGGAATAGTGCAAGTGCTTGAACCAGGCTGGTGGGACAAGCGAACAGGGACAGAGAATATAGTGGAGCAGGGGGTTGAAGATCCAAGCCAGGCACATTCCCTAAACGCAGATAGATGCCTGCCTATCCTGCTGCTTTGAAACCAAAGCTCACCTCTTTGGTAGAGGCAAAACAGCCCAAAGATGCATGTAAAAGTTATTGCCTCCTGCTTGTGGAGCAGATCAGTGCTGTGATTCTCAGGGCTCTGAGGACATGTGACTTATTTTTTTTCTTTTTTTGACTTCATGCTTTCCAGCACAACCAAAGCATGTGGCCCATAGCCCTTGTTATATTGTTATGTGTTATAGATAGTTGCAAAAAGAAAAATGTAGAGTAGACACCCTAGCTGTTTTGATCTTCATGCTGTGGTAGCTTGGCTTTCTAATTGTATTTTGGTTTTTGGTGTGTGTTTTCCATGCTGTCTCTCCTCAGGCCCTATGATTCCTCCCTCAGCACCTCCTTCTGCTATACTGTACAGCACAGCTTTTTAACAGGGCTCTGTTTTGTCACTGCTGACTCTCGCTGTTAATATTTCACACAACTTCCTAGTCTTGTCAGTCTTTTAGTGTCAAAGCAATAAACACAACAGGTTTTCAGAACACACACAAGTCCTCTGCTTCATCTCTGGCCTTTTACACTTACAAATTGCAGAGAAACCTGGATTCCAAGGAGCTCCAGGCTTTGGCTGCAGGGATGGAGGAGACCAGGCAGCTTCAGTACAAGTCACAGGGGTCTAGAGTGGTGAGGAAGGGGCAGAAGCAGCTGGCCTAGCAGGAAAACCTTGTCCTGGGAAAGCCACCCACAGACATGGCTAGTACAGAGTGAGGCATGAGCTGATGCTGGTTGAAGATCAGTGTGGGTCGGTGGGTGAGGGGGAGTAAAAAAAGCACCAGTAATGACTGGCCTCCTTCCATCTCAGTCAGCAGGGAGGGACAACTGGAGACAGCTGCTGAATCACAGTGAGGAAACAGCCAGGGAAAGACAAAACATCCCCTGACCACGTGGAGGAGGTTCGTAACAAACCGCAGTGGCTGGGAGTGGCGTCAGAGTGAGCCTGCTGCCTCCCTGCCCCCGTGGCCATGCTGCAGTGGGCTGTGCCACGGGAGCTCGGCCAGTGGCTCTGTGACCCTGCCCCTGGCCCCTGCCGATGGCATCCTGCTTCTCACCTCTCCTTCCAGCCTGGTGGTGTGCAAAACCCACACAGCTCCTCTCCCGACTCGCAGCCCGCAGAGCGGTCCATTTGGTCATCCTGAAAACCAGCCTGGCGGCCTGTGGCTGCCTGGTCATGTAACAGGCAAAGGCAAGGCAGCATTGCCAAGCACACCAAGCACAGAAGCATCTTTTGCAGATTTTTTAAAAATTTCTTTATTAAAAAAATTCCTTAAAGTTGAAATACAGAGTAACTGGGGAAGAGTGTCACAACATAGTAATAAAACATCTTTATTGCCTCTTAAATATAATCTCTAAGACTATAAGCCTGTAATTCCTGTTAAATCTGACTTAATTGAATGGTGTTTATAGGCTTTCCTCATTAGAGAATGAACACTGAATACTGGCAGTAACACAACACTGGGAAGACAGTGGCATGGGGAATAAACCTGGGGAACATTGCAGAACCTGCAGACACTCAGCCAGCAGAAGGCAGGTACTTGCACAGGGCAGCAGGAGTGGGCTGCACATCCCCTCCCTCCAGCCCGGTTATGGCCAGGGGACAAGGATGAGGTGATTGGACAGGTGAGAACCTGGGCCTCACATCACAGTGCTCCAGAAGGAGGGATAAGCAAGAAAACAGTAAAGGAGAGATGTGACAGCAGAGGCTCTGGGAGCAGCGCTCCTGCCATGGCTCCCAGCTGGGACTCTGCTGCAGAGATTTTCCTTGTGAGTGGGTAATGTCATATTCAACCAGCTACCTGCTAAACTGATGAAGTCCTGGTGCAAAAAGGGGAATTATTTCAGCTACTGGAGGGAGAGGAGATCCTGAAGGCCAGGTCTGCTGGTTCAACTGAAAATACAGGTGGAAAACTCTCATGAACCCCTTGAATTAACATGGTGTGTCCTGTCAGGTTTGCTCGCTACCTTGATGTTCGTGGTACCATGACAGCACAGCTTCTCTGCAGGGCTGGGTCTCAGAGAGAGGGTGCAGGGTGCTGCTCCCCAGCCAGCTCGGTCAGTGCTGCCTTCTCCCCAGGGGATGGGAAACACCCAGGCCCAGCTGAAAAACATCTCCACAGAAACAAACCTGAGGGGGAGTCTGTGGGCAGGATCCAGTGAAAAAAGTGCTTTGCTCTCAGTGCCTTTTGACTGTCATGTAACAGGAAAAAAAACCTGTCAGCTGCCCTGACAGTCCCCTCCCATTACCTGTTGCTTAGTTCACTCAAAAATACTGATAAGAAAAACCTGAATATTTTATGGAACCTCCTTTTGCACACACCAGTCCCAGCAACAAGCCAGGAGAGGTGATGAAATGTATTCCTTGACACCTTCTGCTAGCTGTGTGCAACACCACATGATCTTTCCAAACACTTCCCTGACCAACATATGCAACTTTCCAGCAGTTGTCTCTGTCTTCCACTTATCATTTGCCTCTCAGTGTTCCCTTGTGTTCCCTGGGTTTTTATTCATGTCCTTCTCCTGCTGGGCTCCTGCTCTTTTGGGGTGCAGTGTCAGAAGGAGGCAGTGCTGAGTGAGTGCTGCTATTCAACTTCTGTGCTCAGATCTTGTCCCTGCTGGTCCAGGGAAGGCTGAGGTGCCCCTTCCATCCCTCCTCAGCAGGCAAGTCCAGGGCAGAAGCAAAGTGCAGCATCATGTCAATGTGCTCTGGCAGAACCCAGTGTAAGCTGCAGGAAAATGAAGAACTTCTCCAAGCCTGCCCACTTGCCTTTTGGGGATGAAGGTACTCAGGCCACGAGCACATCGCTCCGCCAGCTGTTGCAGAGCACACTGTGCTCTGGGGACAGGGCAGTGTCACTGCTGTAGGAGACCTGCACCTCGACTCAGTGCTGCTGCCACAGCCAGGCCAACATCTTCAAAAATGGGTCTGGGATTTGAAGTGATGGATTTTCAGACACCTCAAAGCCACCTGCCAGACCAGGTCAGAAGAAGCACCCAGCAAGGCCTTGGCTGCAGAGCATCTTGTTTGAAAACCCAAGCTCTGGGAAGAGACCTCCAAACCGGGGGCAACCTGAGACCCTGTTCACCTGGGGAGGCTGTGGCTGGCGCACTCAGCACCGTGGTCAGACACAGCTGCAGGGAGGGCCCACGGGACACGGCCGAAGGAACTGCAGTCATGACTGGACACGGAGGCAGCGCTCCTGCGGGTGGGGTCACTCTGTAGCATGTGGTACTTGCAAAAGGTGAGGGGTGGCTATCACAGCGAGGAGCTGCTCTGGTTCACAGGGTGCTGACAGACACAGGGAAGAGACAGCACATAAAAACATCCATGCCCAGCCACAGTCTGCAGTCTCTGGGGGCTGCTGAGGGCCCCTAGATGTGGGGCTCCCCGAAAGCTGCGTTCCTCTTCTCAAACCTCNGGGCAGGGGGGCTGCCGGCGGCACGGGGACAACCTGGACGTTGTTGTTGCTGTTCTCATTGTGCAGGCTCTTGACGTCCTCCTCAACGACAAACTTCTCTGCAGCATTGCTGGGCCTCTTGAACTTCAGCCACTCCATCCTGACTGTCCGGGATGGCGGCATCTGTCTCTTTTTTATGATGCGTCTCACCGGCATGACTTTGTTGGACCGCTTGTTGCGCCAGAACATGGCAGTAGAGATCATGATAGTTATCAGCACCATTATGCCCATGACACCAGCTAGCACTCCTAAGGCTTTCATGGGGTTATCTTTAGTTTGCATCAAAAAGGCGGCCATAGGCCCTTTGTGAAGAGTCTGTAAAGGAGTACAAAGAAAACACATGACTTACTCTAGGGGACAGACAGTGACCCAGAAAATTTCATTTGTCCGAAATATGTTACAAGTAGAGCTGATTGATGGAAGTTGTCTCTAAAAAAAAATAAGAGAGTCACGCAGCCAGTCCAGCCCAGGGGTGGAGAATTTAGATGGGGCCAGAAACTAGGTAAACATTATAGTACTGTGAGGTAGATGGCTCGAACACAAAAGCTTACAGAAGTATTGCCACCAAATTAGGGCAGATTCCTGCATGTCACCATAGTGTTTAACTTGCAAGAATGGAGCAAGAAAATAATTGGCTCAATTATTCAGCATGGCATTGAAAAGGATTAGGAGAAAACTTCTGCTTATAAAATGTCAGTGTACAAATGAGTAGTTAGCAGATATGTGCTGCATTCTGTTTTCAAGTACTCTTTTACAGACATAACAAAACTCTTTGAGGTAGGGGAGATAAGTGGAGCTAAAGAGCTTTGTTTATAGAAAGAAAAGAAATCAGCAATGACATAAGCTACATATGGCATATTAAGGACAAATGAATGGCCAGTTCACTTTCCAGTTTAGCACACTGTGCGTCTTGGAGGTCCCCGTATAATTTTGCGGATTTTGCCCTGGGGGTGGAGCTTGGATCTTTTCACACTTTTCCAGTACATGATGGTGGAGATCACCATTGTAACAGAAATGGTGGAAAGGACGCCACTCATGCATATTCCATATATTGTCCATGGACGCTTCTTGAGGCCTAAAATATAGGATTTTACCCTGGACTTGATCTGGAAATATCAAAAATAAGAGAAATGGTCAACCCTCACATGATTATATTTGAAGGAGGCCAGTATCTATTGTAAATACAGCTGGGGAACTAGGCTGAAATATGTACAGGATAGAGCCTATAAAACAAAGGGAACTAAGTGTTGAGCTAGGCACAGGAGAGGAGGCAGTTGCAATGATGTTGAATTGAATCCAGAAACAGTAAAAGAGGTTAGGAAGCACATATAAACACCAGGCCCTTATTCAGGGCATGGCAGCCCATCCTGGGACTGCATTTCCAAGAGAAATTAATCATGAATACAGGTGGTATCTGAACAGACAGTAGTGCTATGCAAGGCCAGGAGATGTCTCAGAAAAGGCACATTCACATGTAAGTTTGGTTACTGAGAGTTGGTCATAAAGTGTTGTGTGGCTGCAGAAAGACAGGGCTGCCCACCGTGCCCCAGCCCCCTGTATTTGACTCCATGAGGGAATCCTCACCCAAACTTTGCATGTCTAGTCATCTGCATTTTAGTTAGAGTCTAAACTCCCAGCTTTTGGTCAATGGGGAGAAAAGGACGCTTCTGGAGCAGGAGTCACCATATGCTAAAATAGGTATCAAAGACAGGATGTATAATGAGAACCTTGTGAGAAGGTTAGACTTGAATCTCTGACTTGTAGATCAGATGGATTTCCCTGTATGACCCTAATCTAGGATGTCCACCTCTTTGCCCTCCCCAGTCTGGGAGTATCCCAGAGTGTGCTTTGGAGTGCCTCTTGTCATTAATGTCACATCCATAAACTTGGGGCATGTAAATTAACTAAGAAACACCTCCTTGTCTTAATTTCTGTGTTTTCACAACCTGTTTCAAACACGTTATCAAGCCCACTCTTCTCCTACCCTGAATGTGTCCCATTGCCAACAAGAAAGGGGCAAAGAAACGCTAGTGAAACTTACGGACCATGTCACTGGGCAGGTAGGGACAATTTTTCATCATTTTACTGTGCAGAGAATTCTTCCAGTATTTAATTAGGAGCGGACATGAACTAGAAACCAAAAGCAAAGCATCCCCATGACTTTGGTGGAGCTTAGATTCACATCAGCTTTGCTGTTTTGCATTACTTGGATTATTTTTTGTACTTAAATCCCATCAGATGATAGAAATTCTACCCTGGCTTACTTAACTTCATGTGAAAGTCAGATGAATTAAGTGTCAGATAAACCCCGCTAAGTAGTAGGTGACCTGAGTCCACCTGTTACGAGTTTTGTCAAGATCTCTTTTATAGGAAGGCACTGATGGCTGAAGAGTATTTGACTAGGTATTTGAAAACCTTGAATAAATGAGATTAGACAGAGGAACATGTTGCCTGTGTACTACAGCTGCAGAGGTAAGAAGACATAAAAATTGTATGGAGAGTTTCAGCATGTGGCTTCGTTCAGTCCCCTGGTCTCAGCAAGTCTGGCATCTGTTCAGAACTTCCCATGATGAAGAGATGATTAATACCAAAACTAAACCCATTAACAGCTAGCTGGTTCAGCCTCTATTCTAGTTACTTGACCTTTACTATACAAAGCTTTGCCTGGAATTACCCTTGGACGACAACTGTTCTGCGTAAGGACATCAGGCATTTTGTAAGCACACAGTGGGAGAGTTTGTTTGTCATGGTCATGACACTGGCAGGATAAATAAGAGGAATAACTTGCAATACAAGCCAGGAATGTCATAATCTTAGCCGGGCTGCGGAGAGACTTATGGGAAGTGCACATTTAACACATCTTCAAGTCCTTGTGTCGATTACCAGCAATGCCATGTAGCCAGCTCAACAAATAGTGCCACTTTGCAATTGCTGAAGCTGTTGTTTTTAAAAGGCATGCTGCATTTTGAAGAGTACTGTTTTTTATGGAACCCGTAAAATACAAGCATGATGAATTGGAAGCTGTCATATCTCTGTGGGCCAGGACCTGGAAGAAACACTCTTTCTTAACAGCCATCAGAGGAGTTAAAATACCACAGACTCACAGAAGATAAGTGAGGCACAGACACGGTATGTGGGGATGATCAGGAGATTTGCTTCAGAAGTGATTCCTGATCCGAGGTAGAACACCAGCTGCCCCTGCAGTGTTTATCCCAAAGCTCAGTGCTGTCACTGTATATGAAAGCTGTATTTGCATCACTTTGCAATGCAAGCTCCAGCATGAGGCAAGACTTCTCAAATCAAACCAATATTTTTTTCAGGTCCATGAAACTGTGGAAGGAAGAGGCTAACTGCTCTGCAAACATGGCAAGGGCTGTGCAGGGCCATCAACCACAGCTCCCACGGTTGCAGTTAGTACAAGAGAGGAAAAGATCTTTATGTTACTGCAAAGATTTTTGTTGAGCTTTTCAGCTAGAAGAATCTAAAACTGAGACTCACCAGCTATATTTAGAAGTCTAAATGAGTGACCAAAGCTATTAAGAACTACAGATTATGCTGTCTAAATATGGACTTAAGCCTCAGTCCATGAGGACGTGTAAATAAACGCCCCCTCTACATTTGCAGAACCTCAGTGGAGTCATCAAGAGGCCAAGGGATGCCCCCATCAGGCCAACCTTTAGGAACTGGAATGGGAATCAGCCTTCTCTGAAAATATCAGGCAGCAGGAATAGATTTCTGAGTGAGACATATGGATGGAAAAAGACTGGCTTTTCCAGCACATGGTTTTTATTCTGTGAAAGGATCATTTTTATTTATTGTGAAAGGACAGGGTATTAACAGATGCCCCTCAATACCAATTTCCATAAAATCAGAAGTTAAATTAAAAGGCCTTTGGATTCTTTTAGCACTGTATTATTCCAAGAGAAGAAGGTCCTTTTGATGTGCAGTACTGCTGAACTTAGCCACAAGGCATCCATCTCGAAGGGCACAGACTTGTGCTAATTGCAGTGGTAAACGTTAATCAGAAAATATGCCTGTTTAATTACTTACTGTGATTAACACTGCAGGAAACCTCTAGAGGATGCATTCAAAAATATCCTCCTTATCCAAAATCAGTAATACATAAATGCCCACCAAACAGCCAAATAAGAGCCTTTGTGGCACAGAGGGATGAAATGCACATTTATAACAGCCTCAGAGAAAGAGAGACAGCGTGTGTATGCAATATGCCTACACCCAGAGATTGTTTTCTTCACAAAGTGTTAGCAGTGACTGCGCTGTCCCTGGGACACAGGGAACGGCCAAGGGTTTTGGACACTGGCACTGAATCTCTCATACATGCAAACTGAAATCTGTTTCTGCAAAAAAGATGGGATGCTATGGGATAAAAAACCCCCAACCCAACCAACCCAAATCATTGCAAGCAATGGAAGGAGTAATAGAGACATATACAAAAGGTTATGGAGGATGTGACACTAGACTAGTAGCCCAGATCCTGGTGAAGAAACCTGCTTGAAGAAAGAAGATGCTGTTGCTACCTCAGAGTGTCTGTTGGGACTTGGCATCAATAAGAGCATGGGAAGAAGGAAAAAACTGTGTGCGAGGGAATCCATGCCATCACAGCCCTCTCTGCTTACCCTTTAGACTTTATGAGGAGGGCTGTCCCTCACTTTGTGCCAAATATGTACCCCTGGAGGGGGAGAAAAGCAGCCAGACAGGGGACTTCATACAAGACACCATCTTTCATCAGCTATTGCTTCAAGGGCTAGAAGGAAACCCAGGAAACTCCTTATCCCAAAGTATCAGCTGCTTTTGTTTTCCTTCCAGTGGTCCTTCATCAGCTGGTTCAGGAACACATTGTCCCCCAGCAGGGGAGGTGTGGGGCACCCTCCCTCCACTCACACCTGTCAGCCCCACAGGCTGACAGAGGTTTCCAGCCCACCCAGGAGAGAAGGGAAGGCTGGTGGCCACCAGCAGTGACATGCCTGAGGCCAGTGCCTGGGTCCAGCCAGTGCCACACACTCCTAAAATGTGCAGCCCATGAGAAGCCTGGAAGCAAGACAGGGAGGGCATGTACTCCCACTCTTGTTTGTTGTATAAAACCCGCCAAAACTCCATTTCCATGGGAAATCCAAGTGTTAAGCAGTGTATTTCGTTTGTGTCACTAAGAACAGCTAAGCCTCTAGACTTGCCATAGATACTCTGCATGCAGAGTCCCCCAGCTCCACATGGCAGAGCCTTGCAGCAGCAAGCCCAGCCCATGCCCACAGGGCAGGCTGGCCCCAAAAGGCAGCCCCATGCCAGGCACTGCCCTGCTAGAGCAGACCCAAGTCCCCTGGCAGCCCAGCAGGCTCTGAACTGTGAACTCTGAAAAGCTATTGTATGAATGTGCCTGGTAAGGATGGTGGAATAAGAGGAGATGGAGAAAACAGAGAAAGATTTTAACAGACCTAAGAGCAGTGGGAGCATTGTGACCGAACAAAGAGAAAGCCAGCTGCTGTCTGTAGGATGAGATTTGCATCTTTGCCCAGTTTATGTGCGTGGTCCAGAGACTGTCAGGCTAATGATGTGTTTCTCATCTGCTTTAAAGCCCATTTCCTCCCTGCTGGTACCTATTTAAAGGCATGGCAAGGCAGTTACAATAAATAAGAATCGTGCAAGCGTGCGCTGCACACCATAAATCATTGCTTGTTCTTCAGCTGATGTAAAAGCTGGACTAAGGAAAATCTCAATCTACATGTGCAAGACTCTTTTAGGCTTCTTGTTTTATCTGCTAATAATACCATAATTTTTAAACTCCCATTCAAAGTTCTATGTACTGTAAAGCATTTCTGTAAAGTTTCTTCTAACTTTTCCCATGTCACTTAGGTTGATTTATCTGATTTATTTCACTCTGACCCCAGCTACTTTCCACTCTTGTAAGGGAAAAAGATTTTTTTTTTCTTCTCCTGGATGAAAATAAAAAAGCAGAAATTTAGCAGTCAGGATTTACCTTTACTCTCAGAAGTTTATAGACCTTAACTGGTACCTAACAATCCCTAACAAAAAACTCATCCTCCAATTACATTATGCTCCTACCTTTGTACCTTTGCAATATTTCTGATCAAAATATCTTTCACATTTGTGGCTGTAGATTCCAACTTCACCACAAGGCTATAGAAACACTCTACAAAACCGAGCTGGCAAGAAAGTCTCAGAAATGGAGGAAGCAATATCTACCCTTTGATGCCTTTCAGGGATCGTCTCCCATAAGGATTTTTCTAAAACATTTGCTTACCTCCTCTGTGATATCAATCTTCAGAACTGCTGTGGTACTGAAGGATGGGGAGCCTCGGTCTTTGGCCTGGACCACCAATGACCATATGCAGTCTTTATTGTTTGTGATGTTGTGGATGATGTCCAGAGACCGAATATAGGATTTCAGCTTGATTTCCCCAGTGCTTTGGTCAATGTCAAACACATTGGCTGGATCTGCTTGCATGATGGAATAATCCACAATGTTGTTGGGTTCTTCTGCATCTTGGTCTATAGCCTGGTAGGGGAAGTGTAAAAAACAAAGGTGTTTTTGTTTGTACCTTTGCCTGAGGACAAAAAGCTTCTGAGCATTCACTTCTGATAGTATCTGTGCCATGACTGGGCTGCTGTCATTTCATCTTGGAAGCTAGGCTACATTTACTAGTGAAAAACATCAGGACTAGGCTCCTTTCTTTTTCAGTGATTTCTGTTTGAGATGAAACAAAATCTAAGGAAAACTGTGACCTATCTCTAGAATGCAAATGATCCTCAGCTAGGAGGACTTCACTTCTCACACAGTGTGGGGGACAAATGTGAAGTGGTAAAGAACAATGGGGCTAGCTCCATGCCATAAACTATAGCTGCCTTAATTTTTGTGCTGTGGTATTTATTCTATTAACATTGGGTGTTGTGTGATCAGGCTTCATGATATGCATTTAAATGTGTGTAACATAGCATGTTCTGTGCCTTTGCCTGGGAATTGTTATGGCATTTTTTCACCTTCTGTTCCGCACTGGATTATTGAACACGGTTCTTCAAAATTGAAGGGAGCTAAGTTGTGTGGTTGAACACAAATGGGTGTCAGGAAGCTTAAGTGTTCAAAACCTTGTACTTTCATTAATTTATCTTATTTGGGCTTCTTGTGTGTCCTAGGTTAATAATGTAAGATGTGCTCAAAGTATGTNTTGCTCAAATACTGAAACAGGACTTTATATTCTGCCTATAGAATTTATTTCTCCTTCTCAGCAGTCAGTAAATGCTATAATTCCACACTTTAATCCATTTGTTGCATCCAAATGGATGTGCAAAATAAAGCTGCAAGAAAAGGCAACTTTGAGACATTCCTCATGACCCCTGAGAGTAAGCAGCAGAGCCAGGGCTTTTCCAGAGCACTCTGCTTTGTGACACACGGTGCCACCTCTCACCTCTATCTTCACCGGTGACCCAATGATCATCGTCTTTTCCTGGATGTTTTCATTGAACTCTGGAGAGTGGTCATTGACATCCAGCACAGTGATAAACACTTCAGCCAAGCTGTATTTCCCATCTGTGTCCTCTGCTTTCACATAGAAATTATACTTCGAGTTCACTTCAGCATCCAGTACAGCCCAGGGCTGGGTGTAGATGATACCTGTTGATGGGTGGATTAGGAACCTGGAAAAGAAGGAAGAGAACACTTTTAGCCACTTAATGTCTGTTTAGAGCCCATTGTAAACACTGAAATGCTGTGCCTAGACACCGGTACCCTTCGCCTAATTCCTCTCTGGGTGATGTTTCCAAATCCTTCACTCTACCTAGTTTTTGTCTAGTTCCTTTTGTCTTGAAAGCCAGAGAACTATCAGTGTCTCATAGTCTTCTATCTCTTGTGCCATTTTAGCTGTATTTTCCGTTAAAAGTCTTTATCCTCAGTAAATCCTCAGTGTGATGGCCTTCTCCCAGAGTGATTTCCTTACATTAAAAGGAAAAACATTAAGCATGTTTTTACTTTTTTTTCAGTTTAAAAGTACAGTGTAATAGATTATGTCCTACATAAATTAAGATTGATTTATATTACTTAAATAGCTAAAAGAAGTGTGATGCATATCATATTTAAACTCTTCACTTCTCAGAATGGGTAGGAAAAAGATCTCCTCTTAAATCTCCCAAACTACAGGGCAAATTATCTTCTCCAAAAATAATCATTTTTCCATAGACTGACACTGGGATGGAGTGGGTGTTCAGATTTATCTGTTGCAAATTTAATTTTACACATTTGTAATTACAGAGACACTGTCAAAAGTGTCAGCCAAAGGTTGGATTTATAGAGGAGCTACCATCACAGTGTCTTTTTAAAATGGACTGCCAGTGCAGGCTCCAAACAGTAGAGCTTTTAACAGACAAAACTTTTTATATATCCTTTGATCAATGTACAGGGTAGCAAAATATTTTCTGTATTCCAACTGTGAATGCAAGGGAGAGTGATTATAAAAGGGGCATTTAGTAATCCAGAATCTTCAATGGTTCTCATAACCCTGTTAAATAAAATTACAAGTTTTGATGACATCCAAGATCTGGAGGTGGGAATAGCTGTGTAGGAGACAGTGCCTGTGCTGTCTCCTCAGCACCCAGCCCAGCCTAACCATGCAGACAGCACTGTCATCGGTCCCATTTTAGTGGAAGAAGAGAAGTGCTCCCACTGGCAGCTTGGATTACCAAAGTAGGATTACCATCAGGTTGGTTTTGTCTTCAACAGTTAACACTATTTCTCTTACTCCACTACAACTCATCTTTCTGCCCACACAACTGCACACCCCCAGATGCAATATCCAAGACAGAAACATCATGCCTCTACTTGAAATCCTCCTGTCTGCATCAAACTGTGTGTTCAGCATATCTAGAGGTGCCAGGGCTTGAAAATCAATCCAGCCTTGCAGAGCTGTGCCATTTTGGCATGAGGAAAACAAACAAAAATACTTAAGAAGGAAAAGTTCACATCGTAATTTCTTCATTCAGCAGTCTAAGAACAGTGAATCTGAGCATCCCCATAATGCCAATCAGAATAAAGTTGCGCTTACATTTTTTTCCCCCTAAATCCTTTGTCAACAACCTTCTCAAGTTTTTTTCCACCAGCTGCTACATTCTAAATCTAAGAGGTCTGCCTGCATGACATGACCTTTTCTTGCTTCTCTCTGTGCAGTTAGCAGCTAGCTTAAAGACTTAGTAAGGAGCTCAAAATAATCCATGGTGGAAATGCTCCCATATGTGTATCCTTCTGGCTACAGAAGAGGTTCACCCTTAACATCTTGGATTTTGGACTGTGATTGTGCCTCCTAAACGGCTTTCACCTTAACAAGAAGAGTTCAGCTTTAGCTCTAGGTGGATAACGTACAGAGGAAAAAAGATTCTTGAGCTGAGTGCCTGAAAAGCTCATTCAATTCCAGCATTCTGCCCTGCAGCTGCAGGTTCCAGCAGGAATATCTGTGACAGACATGTCACTGATCCCAGCCACGTGTGGGAGCTGGGATGGACATGGTGTGAGGGAACCAGTGTTTCAAGATGTTCTATCTCCAGCACTGTCCCCAAAGACAGGGAGAGGCAGGGAGGTGTTATTACCAAATCAATTAAGCATCAGGTTCCCTTTTTCCTGGTGCAGGACTATTATGTTTAAATATATGAAAGGCTTTTAACACCCAATGCAGCTGACCTCCAAAGCTGAAGTTTATATCCTTGAATATCTTGTCTTCCTTGATTTATTTTGACAAGACCTATTTGTAAAGCTATATGGAAAGGGGAGGGGGAAAAAACCAAGAGATTCTTTTTCTGTAGAACTGCCTTCACAACTAGACCAAAACCTCTCTTTCTCTTACAAGTTTTTTTTCAAATGGTGATTGAACAAATCCTGTATATTGATATTTCAGTTGCCTTATGTCTCTTTGGGGGTTTATGGGTAGAATTCCTTGGGTTCATGAAGCAGATGTTTAATGATCACAGTAGCTTTACTGCTGTGTTCACAGAACTCACAAAGAACATGGCATAGATGTCCTTGGAAATGAGCAGATCAAGAACAAGTCTGCTTGCTTTCTTTACAAATTCTTTTAGAACTCTGCTTAGAGGTTATGTAGTTTTATTTATTTACTTGTTACTTACAGATCTGCTCCTGTTCCATAGATAGAGTACTTGATTTCTCCCCAAAGCCCTGAATCTGGATCTGTAGCCTTAAGGGAAAAAAAAAGGTTTTTACATTACTAAAATGCGAAATGTTTCGTTTTTCTTTTAACAACAGGCCCAAATGCTTTTCACTCTCTTTGCCATCACATTTTTAGGGGGAAACCGCATGAGCAAATATGCACCTAGGAAGTGCACAAGCTGACCCCAGGACATGTCCCTGCCAGTCCCAGGAACGCTGTCCCTGGTGCCAGGGGCTCTGGCAGGGACAGTGACGCTAGATGGCCCCAGCCATCCACAGTTACCTCATCCTCCTTTGACAGAGATGATCTCAATGGCATGAACACACCGCCAGCTTTCAAACCTTCCTAATTATCAGTTAAACATTAATGAATATTCCCTAGACAAAATTATTTACTTTATATAGAATGTTTTTAAGCTTCTGCTTGTTGGTTCAATTTAAAGTAATGAATAACAAATGTTTGAATCTATACATTGTATTTCAGCTTTGTTTATATTTTAATCACTCTTGTGCCTGTGTGACTTTTAATAATGCAAATACTATGCCAGATGATATCTTTGTTTCATACTCTTGTTGGCTTCCTTTCTTAGCTCAGGCTTAGGAAAGCTATTTCCATAAGCTCCTGCTTCTCTGATAGCTCTGAGGGGGTGTTATAGCTTTGTATCTGGCCATCAGAATTCACGGTGGTGCTGGTTGATTCATTCATCTTCCTGTTTAAATATTTGAGAACTGGAACAATGTCTTTTATTCCTCCATGATTAACATAACACACCTGCAGCCCTACTGATAGATGTTGTTTTGTTTTTTGGCATGAGCTTGTCAGATTCTCTCACCTCATAATTTTGGCCACAGCCTAGTTTAGTACTGTCTAATTTCATTTGAAACATTTGCATACCTGGGACTTCCTCTAGAACTGCCATTCTGAGTACTTGAAACGTCTTAGTTTTTTACATATAGTTGTGAATTTGGGTCAAGTACTGAGTTGACAGCGCATGAATAAATTTTACATGGGCTCCTCAGCTACATGTTCCCATGCACTTTGGCTCAGAAGTTCTGTTGCTTCTGCAAACATTTTTTAAATCTCTTTTTTTTTTTTTACTGTCCAAGTCCTAGAATTTTTTATTCCTATTACCTCAAAGATGGTAATGTTTAAGAGTCTCTAATAGCTTTCCTATTAATCTCATATAATAACCTTTTCTCTGTTGTTTATGTTCCACTTGTTTGATTCTTCCATCACTAAAAATTGCCTTCAGGACTTTATTATTTTGACTATTTAATTGTCTGTCTTTCTTGTTGCCAGCTTGTGCTGGGGATCTCTGGCAATCTGCCTCCACCATCCTTGTGTGTGTAACCTCTGGAAGGTGACTTGCATCCCCCAGTGAGGCCCCAGTGTCCAGGAGCTTTCTTGTCTTTGTGACATGAGAGCTGTTTCCAGTCTCAGCAGTTGCATTGGAGAGAGGCAGCTGGAAATGCTCCTCCAGCTCTCAGGGCCCATGTAATACCCTGACTTTCTTTGTATGAAAATGCAAGATACTGGAAAATCTATAGACATGTTTTTCCCATGGTGAGAAGATACATACATAGGGATCTTTTTTCCTCAGTCCTAGGCACTTTAATTTTATAATCTTGACCTCATTAACTGTTTAATTATGCCTTTAGCAGCCAGGTTCCTCCCAAAAGGAGGAGACTAATACCTACTAAGCAGCCATCTTGTTTTCTTTTTACTCAAGCAAGCAAATCCAATAAATCCAATTCCACTTAGCCATAACTGAATCTTCCCACTGGACAGTGATTTGTCTGAGGCTTTCTTAATACTCAAAGGCTATGTGATTGGTCTTAAAAGCAGATGGCCCTTGTTGTTCTAAATAATATTTGTCTAAAGCTTTACTTTTTCCAGAATTTTTTTTGGTTGATTCTGAAAGGAATTGGAGCTTGGTCTGGAAGTCAAATGGCAAGAAAGATTTGCTACTTTTTGGTTTTTAAGGGACTTGAAGTGTGTCTACAGACACCCAGAAGAATTTCTTAAGAGGTGAATGAGACTTACTGTGACAGCGACTACATTTGAGCCCCCTGGGGAGTTCTCGGGGATCCTGGCAATGTAGTAGTCAGAGGAGAACTTGGGGACGTTGTCGTTGGTATCCAGCAGGCGAATCACGACGTCAGCCGTCGAGCTGAATTTCTCCGGCGTGTTCACCTCTATTGCCAGAAGCTAAGAAGAGAAAGACCAGAAATCACTACAAAGCAGCTATTAAGTTCTCTTAGAGGAGCTTCCTCCATGACCCAGGGCACACTGGTGCATTTTAGCCTGGTTGGAGCAGGCAGCTCAGAACCAGGGAGATGATGGGTCAAGTCTCTCTCTCCCTTGGCTTGTGTGTGTGTGCTTGCTTGCAATGGGCAATCAAGCTGTGGGGAGAGGCCTTCAAACCTGTGCATTCATATTAGACTTCATGTGACAGATGTGACTAGTCATAATTAACCAACACGCATCCAAAAGCTGTAACAGAAGCCTACAAACAATCATCCCTGGGCAGCTCCTAGAACTTTGGGAAACATAAGCGCTGAATAACCACAGAAATTTAATTATCTTTTGTAGAGAAAGTTCTTTATCAAGAAAGAAGTCAGGAAGAATAAACGGCACCAAACAGGGTGAAAAGATGAGGGAGCCTGTTGTTTTGAAGCAGCATTTCTCCCACCCCAAATGCTGGATGGCCAAGCATGTACAGAACAATCCCATTTCCCAAAGATTGTGAGGACTTACTTCTACTACCAACTTCATGGGACTTCTACCCTCATTGCCTCATGCTTATTAGCACTTTGTCAGATAACATGGGGGCTTTTGAATTGCCTCACTGTCTCTAAGGAGAACAAAGCTCCCTGACATCATGCATTCTTGTTGATATGCGGGGAGCTGTTCAAATAGATAGGGAAAAGGCTATCTCAGTGTCATCTAGAGCTGTGCCTGCTGTGTGAACATTTATAATATTTGGAAATAAAGAGAAGAAGTGAATCTCAAAGGATTGCTTGCAATTACTGCAGGGCACAACTGCTTTAAAAGGGGAGCCTGGTCACTACATTGCTGTGCCAACTTTTGTGCTGGGAGTCTCATGTGATGTTACAGAAAAGAAATTTTTGAAGGGACAGCCACACAGACATCAGCAAAAACCTCCTCATGAGAAATCTCAGCTCCTAAAGCAGTACAGAGCTAAAATCTTAGTGCTGATTGTGCACAGGGAGCTATAACTAAATTATAACAACTGCAGTTAAATCATCTTTGCTGCTGCAATCAGCCCATCTTAGTACACCTTATGAAAGCTCAGTATTTTTGGTTTGTTTCTACATTCATTTTTTATTCCCTCTCCCTTAAGCAGCCACAGTCCTATGTCAACATGCTGACAATGTCTTCCTTCAGGGAGGAAATTTTGTTAGCTTACTTGCCTGCAGTGTCTTATGCAGACCTGTATTGTTTGTTTTATGCAGAGAGAAAAAAATAGCATAAAACTATTACTTCACAGGACTACATATCAACAATTAACACTTAAGTGTCAGAAGAGCAAACTGACATGCAATCTTAGAAGTGGTGGGTAAATTTTAAAAATAGAGTTTGGTTTTGGCAGCTGAAGATAATTGCAGCCTCACCTGGTCCCAGTCTCTGGATGTGTCTGCAGCATGTCCCGGCTCCTGCTAAGGCACAATGTGCTCTAAGCTGGAGGAGATGGAGGCAGGTGGTTTGCCCCCAAAGCATGGCAGCCCATAACAAGGTGGGACAGCAATATCTGGCCCCTGTGGCAGAGGGATTTGAGAGATGTGTGAATTATCATAGCTGCCATACTTTGGGAAACCCATTCGAGCTCCTGGACGGCTGAAAAATAAGGAACTCCTGACTACCAACTCCATTTAAGAGCCATCTATCTAATGGTAGATAGATTTCTCTAGTAGCCTTTGCTTCAGAAAGTTTTTCAGTGCATCTCCCAGATAAATTAGCTTTAATTACTCTCTAGCATTTTACTCTTCAAAAACAAACTAGAGGAGAGGGATCATTGCTTACAGAAAAAAACCCCAAACCCCTAAAGATAACCTCTCAAAGCTGTTGTGAGATACACATTAAACAGAAATGTATTTAATCCAAAATTCTAGCCAGAATGACTACACTGACAACTAAAACTGGGTAGGAAGTGATGTGAACTTTGCAGGAAAATGAAGCCAGCAATGAGGTCTTTATAAAGTATTTGTTGCCATATATTGCTACCATATCATCCATCTGCACCTTCGCCATTTGGAATCCAGGCAGAGGCTGCACTTTTTAAGCCAAGTCTTACAGTCTCCAATAGAAATAATGTTGGAAAGACTTTCTCCAGTGGAAATATATATATATTTTAAAATGTGAATAACTGCTTAAGCTATAAAGATATATATATCCTTTTTCATGGTAATTAATTCTTTTGGTGTTCATGGCAATCACATTAACTACTTTGATTTCTATTGGCATTCATGAGGAGGCCATGTGTAACTCTTTTACTGATCTTTTGGTAGTTTAACCTGAATAAATGTGCACTTGTTATAATTAGTTTCAGTAGCACTTTATGGCCCTTTCAGAATCTTCCACTTTAATACAGTAATGATGCTTCATATTTTTGTAGCATCTATAACCTATAAAGCTCAAAATGGCTTAGCAACATTACAAGAAGAGGCCTGAAAGATACTGAAGTGAAACTTGGTAAGGACACAAAAAAAAACTGTATGGCAAGGCGGAGAACAAAATTGTGGAATTTTGGCTTTTGGACTGTGCAAAAAAATGCCCCTCTCTGTACATTACAAAACTAACATATGTTAATACTCAGCTAGATCGTTCTGGCAGGTTTTTTTAGATGGATTTTCTATGCAATTCTTTGCAGCCAGAACTGAAACATCTACACTCATGTTCAGAGGCAGCTGTCAGAAAACCAGACTACTTAATTATCTTGTTGATGAGCCAAAGAATCCATCAGGGAAGGTGATAACCAAGGTTCCAGCTTTTGCATGAAGCTGGTTCTTGCGTGGCTGGCTTAGAGCATGGGTGAGCCTCAGGTCAGGCTGTAAATGGCCATGTAGGTAGATAGACTCTGACAAAGGCAGTGAGCGATTTTGGGGAATGATCTTCCAGTCAGCTGGGGTCTTCAGGCTGCCAACATTCAAAAGCATGATCATGAATCAAATTACTTAGTACTAAGCAGGTAAAGTTCTAGCTGCAGAGAAATTAGGATTTCATCCTGTGAAAGTATTGTGAGTGCAGAAATAACACCCTCAAGGTTCAAGTCTAGAATGATTCAGAGCCACCAACATGTACAGTTTCCAGAGGGAGATAAAAAACAACTGATTTTGCACTGACTGGACTAAATCAGTCCACATATGCATCCACTAAATTTTGTGAAGGTAGGGAACTAGAGGCAGAAATGAGCTTCCCTTACATGGAATATCACGTCACTGATACTGCATCAGACACTTCCAGGTGGATTAAGAAGCTAAATCACATCAAATACAAAAGCTATCATACTCATAGTGTATACACTGAAAAAGAGGACCTGGAAAGCAGAAGTACCTTGAAGGTTAACACCTTGAAGCTTTCATAGTCAATAGCAGCAGAATTTTCCACTATTATTGTAACCTGAGCCTCATTCAGGACAGTTTGAGGAACCACTCGGAAGATGCCACCAGGTCCAACAAGACGGAGGTTGAATTTAGCATTGGCTCCCTGTGAATGAAAGCAGATGTGGCATTGATTGTTTTCAGTGACTGGCACATATCTTACAGCCTAGATTGCTCTGTTTCTTCAAACTATATAAAATGAGAATGAATCTTACTGCTTAGAGCCCTCTGCTCTCCATCCCCTGGCCAGGAGACCACTAAGAAGCTTAGTTGTATAATCCCTCCAGCTCTAGTCACAAGACAGACACAGCTTTTCTTAAAATAGATTGACAAGCTTGGTTATTCTTTCAGTCATAATGGAAAAACCCTGCAGCAGGCCTGGCTAAGAGAGGAATCTTGTGGCAAACAGCCTTGGGTTTTGTGCCACATGCTGTGAGCTAGACAGAGGTGACACCACGTGCATATTGGCAGGGAAGTCCTGCCTCTCCCTGCTTCCTACCAAGGAAAGACAACTGAACTGCTCCAGTGAGGACCACACAACCCTCACAAACCCAGTCTCACAGAATGGTTTGGGTTGGAAGGGACATTTGAGATCACCACATTTCAACCCCCCTGCCACGGGCAGGGACAACTTCCACCAGACCAGGTTCCTCAGAGCCCCGCCCAGCCTGGCCTTGAACCCTTCCAGTGTTCAGCCTGTGAACTAATAACTCTCATGCTGTGTGAGTTGTTCTTCATGCACTCTGCATGATGAAGATGCAGCATCACAAAGGCAGGCAATTTCCAGACAGAGGAAGTACTCCACATTTTGCGCTGGTTGGATTAAGCTAGCCCAGAGATGCAAATACCAAACTTTTTGGAAGTTGATGCCCTTGTGGGGAGAGAGGAGCTCCACTTGTGCAGAACAAAATCTGACGCACTTGACAGCTCCAGGTGAAGTGAGAAGGCAAATCCCATTACATAGATAAACCTTCTAGCCAGAGAGAACACGGGAAGCAGCAGTACCTAAAAGGTTATCACCACTTGTGTGCAAGTTGGGAAGAGTGAGCCAGAGCCAGCTGGCCAGGCTAGTTCTGTTAAACCAAACTGGAGCATGTAAGAGCAAAGATGAAAGGGGAATTCTCATATTTCTGCCTTACAGGGAAGATGTGAAAATGAGCTGAGCCTACCTCACCAAACTCTCTGGGTTCACTAATTTCTCGGTGTCATGTTTACACTGTGACAAACAGCCAGATTCACTGCCTGCCTGGTGCCACATTCTCCCTGTAGCATGAATCTTGAGATGATGAATTTCTAATAATAACTTTCAAACAGGACAACTTTACTTTCAGCTGTATCCCTGGAGAGCTTGTTATGAGCAGTTCTTGAGCAGCCCTAGCTCATGTCAAGAAAAAAAGTATTCTGCAGCAGTCCCTTAAGGGAAACAGAATGACCTTGGATCCAAACTCAGTGGTCTGTGTTGTTTGGTTACACAAACCCACCCCCAGCTGCAGAGATGATAAAGGGTTTTCTTTTGCTGGATGGTAAAGCCAAACACAAAGCCAGAGCTGCTGGACTATGGAAAATAGTGCTGATGGGAAGTGTTGACAGTCTGATAATACAGTCAGACAAAGTGTGTGGCACATGGACTGTACATGAGTAGAAGGGTGGCATGGGATAGGGAGAGAAGTGCCTCCCTCCAACAGCTGAGTGATTTCTGCTGCTGATGTCCACTGAACCCAGATCTGCTCAGAGCAAGCCATGCTGCTGCATGTCTCCAAGCAGACAGCCGTGGGACACAGGAATGACTGGAGAACAGCAGCACTGAGCCCTAAGCACTGTTGAGGTCTGAGAGAGAAATTTCTGTATAATTTCCTTTCCAGTAAGCATGGCATTTCCATCAAACCGTAGGCCTAAACCAGGCCTTAACCACAGCTTTCTCCTCATTTGTGTCACCCACTTCCCCAAAAGACAGAGTAGCTGCTCTAGTAGCTGTGACAGAGACAGACACATGTTTAATTTTCCTCTCTACAGAATCATCTTGGATGGAAGGGAAAACATTGTATTCTCTGCCTTAGAAGAAAAGCAACCCACCCCCCTAGAGTGATGCCTTACACTGTACTAGGAAGCTTCTTGAGAAATCTATACAGTGTATTTATCAGTGTTTTCTGCTTATTTTATAGCCTAACTTGCAGCCTGAATATTTTGTCAGCCTATATATATATATTTTGTCTCTAAAGAGAAGAGATGGGTTTTGTTTCTCCCCTTCTGCAGCACCATCCCCCTGACAGCAGCAGGACAGACGTAGCACTGCTTTGAAAGCAGTCATTTATCTGCTCGCTGCAGAGCAGCAGGAGGGAGGGGGAAGAAGCCAGTGGGTTTGATAAAGTACAATACCATCAAACCAGCACAATACTGAGCACAGTTACAGAAGAGAGCTCTTTCCAATAGTAATACAATTCTCAGATGCATTAAGCTTTTTTCTTGTCACTACCTAACCTGAGGCTAACTCAGATGGATGTCATTCATACAGCATTTAGCTTAGGGGTCCCTATAGCAACTATTGCCATAGTACCTACAGGCATCACAGGTCAGATAGACAGCAGGATGAAATGGATGGAGTGTTCTTTCCTTTTCCTTTATCTCTTAAGAGTTAGTTTGGCTCAGGCATAATTTTTAAGACTACTTTAAAATATCACTCCAGTGGGAATGACTTATCAAACCATGCACTGCAGACCTGGACTGTAACACAAGGGCCAGAAGAAGATGCAGACAGTAATTGCACCTGAAGTTACTAAAGGGCTTGGAACCTCCAAGAAAATCTTCAGAGGGAATATGTTCTCTGGCATACACTGGCAACAACTGAACACAACCAGTAGTTAGGGAAGTTCATAAGGATTGTTCAGCTTCAGTTGCCACAAGACCTGGGCTGCAGGTGTAGGACCACCCTTCCCATTGGTGTATATGACAGACTAACTGAACTCCTGGGTCCAGGCTTTTGTGCTACTGCACCCCACAACTACCTTGTCTGTCCCAGGCTTTTAGGGAACACAGGTGAAACAGCTGAGTTTCTAAAATGACATTTGCCCATCTGACAGCTCTTTCTAGTCTCTGGGAAAGTAGGACAGGAAAACTGAAAGTCTGCATAGTTTCCATTTACCTGATCTGAATCATTGACTGTAATCTTCAGTCCCCTCAGGATTTCACCCTCTGGGGGATGCTCGTACATGGTCAGCTCAAACCTGTTCTGGGGACCATTTTCTCCATAGAACGTTGGTGGATGGTTGTTGAGGTCGACCACCCGTATGGTCACCATGGCAAATGTGTGCTCAGAGGTGTCACCTTCCTGACTGACTTCTGATGCCTGCAGCAGGCAAGAGAAAGAAAAGAATATCAATGTGTTTTCTCCTTCAGATTTGTGTTCAGGTTTTATTCCACAAGGCACTCTAACTTGTAGGAAGATTCACAGACTTGTATTTCTCGAAAACTTCAATCCATTTCACTCTGAAGTTTATGATGATTAGAAGATTATGGTAATAAACCAGTCCCAGTAGAGCCCCAGTTGATTCTCCTTCTAATTTTGTGATCTTAGTATCTCACTCTAGGTGAAAACAGTTCTCTAAAAACAAATAATCCAATAGAGGCAAGGTAATTGCTTGCCTAAAGTGTTGATAGAATAGAAAAGGAAGTCAATGTTTAAATTTGCTGTGGTACCACAGGCAGCTCATTGTCTTATTGCTGCAAGGATTGCAGCCTTGAATACTGCGAGAAAAACTGTACTTGTGGCATTTAGGTAAATATTTGAAAAAGTACATACTTTTTTAAGATTTAGTCTCTGATTCACAATTCTGCTGTGATGTTTAGATGAGCTTAATTTAAAGTGGATATAGTTTAGACAGACAGGCAAACCTAGCTGGTATTTTTCTGAACCACAAGATCAAATCTGTCTGGGTTTCAACAACTGCAACATGCAGCCTGATTCACTGGATTGAACCTGAGGCATTTCGTCTGCCAGGACAGAAACTGGCTGGTATTTTTGTCACAACAGCTATATCTAACATGCTTTTTTGCTCAAAGGGCTCAAAACCAAAGGCACTTTCTCTGAAGACACTAGTCTGGCAACTGAGGTGCCTGTCACTAGTACGCAGGGTAATATAACACCCTTTTGGTTCCTCTAGCAGCCTGCATGAGCTCGGGGTCACCACATACATAATTAGGAGATCAGAAAAGCTTGCAAGGCTTTAATCCATTCTGTATCTGGGGAGTGGTAGCAGACTGCAGTGAAGCAGAGCTGATAGAGGAAGACATGGTGCCTGAGTTTAACTCAGCCCATGAGGAGCCTGTGTTCTCCCAGGTACAGCTCACTGCTTGAACCCAGGAGCAAGCAAGTGCCCTTGGGGATGATGCTACACACTGGTTCTGGGTGTTTGCAGCTCCTCAAAGCTGTCCTTAAGCCAGTATTGTCCTTACTACAACAATAATATGCAGTTCCAACATGCTGAAGAAAACTGATTCAGTCTTCGCAATTTAATTCTATATTTTTAAACACTTTTTCTTTAGAAACTGCTTAAAATAACCCAGCCTGTCACATAAGTAATGGCTCATCGAGGTGTTAGCTCACCAAGGTGTGAGCATGTATCTGTATGTGGCTGATGAGTCCCTCAGGAGTGGATGCTGACATGACACTGCATGATCTGTCACAGTCCTATTACTAATCATAGATTTGACTGTTACCTATCTCATAACATGGAGGTTTCAAGACATTAATTCCCAGTTTAGCAATAAAATCTGGAAACACAGAGAACAGGTATCTATGGACTGTAAGGGACATTGATTCTCTAGCCTCAGAGATGAAATTAGGACAAGATGATTTCATTTGAAAGAAGTAATTTGAGATATTAAATATCCCAACACAATATCCCAACTCCCAACAAAAGCTTTATACTGTTTGTTACTCTGCTGAAATATAGGAGGTAGTTTCTGAAACAGGCAAACTCAGCTATAAATTGAGCAATTTTAGACAATCATGCCTACTCATGGTATTTCAGACCAATAGTCTTAAAGTGGCCACAGTACCTACCTTAACTTTTAGTTCATACACTTCTTTCTTGAGCTGATTTGGGCTTTTTATCACAGAAATGGCTCCAGTTGTGTTGCTGATTTCAAATGAAGCTTCACTTCCTGCAATGAAACCAAGATGCTCTGCTTACATGCCACCCATTTTTTCTTTGAATAAACACGGGCATATCAACCCTACACTTCATTAAGCACGTCTTTGTCCATATGAGTATCCATATCTATCAGTAGGTCTGATGATGCATTTCTATGGTCACAGTGAGATGAAAACACAGATGAGAGCCAAAAAGGGTTTCACCCCCCTAGGAACAGCTCAGTGGAGTTTTTCCCTTATGGACATCTGTCAGCATTTTCCTCTTCCCATCCTGCTTGGGCTTCCCTCAAGCCTCAGCATCCAGGCATGCAAATTTGGTATTAGTTTTTATCACACTGTCTTCTTTATATGCTGGTTTAGACGAAAGTAGACATTTGTCATTGTAATTAGCAAATGTTTAATTAAGTCTCTGAGAAACAAGAACATTTCTCTCACTAATATCAGCTAAGCTGAGAAGTCTGACAATCTGCCTCAAAGAAACACAGTCACTTCCCTCAGACAGCATCTCTGGAGAAGCATCTTCTGGTCCTAAACACTGAGTTGTCAGTAAAGGCTTTCAGCCTTTTGCGAGGCTGTCCTGAACAAAAAGGGTTTTTTGGAGTATCTGGGGTAAACCCCAAGGTTTCTGAAGTGAGGCAGAGTCTGACAGAGGCAGGACAGAGCTGCAGGCTGACTTTGCTACTGCTCCCCAACCTCCATTGATCTGGAGAGAATACCAGTTCCAGGCAGCAGCTTATTGATACTGCTGTATTTGTGCTGAAGCAAATGCCAGCTTGCAGAGAGGCAGCAGTGTCTCACCAGGATGTCAGGAACCATCTCACACCACAGCCAAGGGCAGGCTGGTGCCCAGGAAGGGCAGCCCTGGTGCTTCCTTATGTACAGTATTGGCCACATCCTGTGCTTTGTGGCAGTCTACCATTGAAAGGAAAAGAGAGGAATTCCCTTTAAATGTAGGAGATCAAGCCTTCAGAAATAAAGGGTGATGACCCCAAAGCCCAGTCATTTTTCTTTTTCTCAAACTCATTTCCAATGCTGATTTTTAAACCATCCAATAGCATCCTCTTTTGCTAATACCTACAATAACTGCAACTTCATTAAAGCACTCTAGACACAACATTGAACAGCTATTGACTCACAATACCCAATTATTAAGACACATTGGCCTGCAAAATACATTCTGACTGAGAAGAAGCTTAAGTCAATAGTGGTTTCAAACCACCATACTTCATGTTATTGTGTCATTTTCTTGGGGAAATTGGTAACCTGGAGTGTGTGTAGCAGTATGTGTGTTCTTCCATACAGCATGTTCACAAGATTGGAGGATTTCCTATTAGTATTACACACTCCCAGGATAAGAAATACTTATTAAGAACAAGCAATTTCCTATTTGCTGTTAGTGTTTTCTTGTCCTTTGACATCCCAGCCTGCAGTTATTGGAATAATGGCTTGTCAAAAATAATGCCAGTGTCTGAGGTGCAGGGGCAGAAACCTGTTGCAATCTTTTGTTCTCTGTTTTTCAACTTTCTATGCACTAAAAGCATATTCCCTTCCCTTCTTTTCCATTTCACACAAACAAAACCCTTTGTTAATGGGCGTGAGAAAAGCCGGCTCCCCATTAAAGTCATATTTTGTTCTACTTATCTGTCGTACCCTTCCATCTTCCTTTCCCACTCTTTCTTAAACACTTACCTTTTCTTTATCCCAGATATCCCTTTTGGTCCTTCTCTATTTTCTTTGGAAATCCAATATCTTTCCTCATTAATCTTATTTCCCTTTGATATTTTCCCTGGTTCTTCTGCCTTCACTTGTTCTCCATACTTAATTTCTCCCTTGTTTAGCATATTCCCATCCCTCTTACTTGTTCTTGCTCCTCATTTTACACCTTTCTTTTTACCTTTTCCCTTTCTATCTGTTGTCTTCGGCAACCCTTTTTTCCTCGATATTTCTACCTTTCTTTTACCTCTTTATTCCCTCACATTAAGAAGGAACCTCAGCATGGGTCTCATCCCACACCATCCCACAAAAACTCAGCTGTTTCTCTCTGTTCTGGCTGTTCAGATCACTTAACACAATGAAGCACTTACTCCATAGCTCTTCAACTACACCTCAGATTTCCATAGGAAGTTTTGGGATCTTTCACACCTGTGAGTTGGGGTGCCTAGTTGCTGTGGAAACCTTGTTTTGGAAGGGAGAGGGTATAAAACCCCAAACCCCCAAAGCTGCAGCCTGGAGTTTAGTTGCTCTAAGCTGTTGTCTTCACCACCTAATGAATCATCAATTCAGTTAAGTTTCACATTCATGCTATTAAAATACGTGTGACAGACACCCTCAGAATAGCTGATGGAAAGCATTAATCTTCTGATTACATCTGTTTTCTTCCACTTCAGTGTACAGCCCGTATCTCTTCACTGGTAAATATAATTTCTTCCAAGAAATCAGAGGTTTGGCTGTTTAGCTACTTTCATCACTGTATTAATAAAAATATCCCTCCAAATGCCATGCCTGGGTCTCCCAGTGAATTATCTCACCTCCCAGATTAAGTGATAGAGATGCTCAGAAGAGTGAATGCATCTCCCTTTACACTTTCTGAAATGACAAGCAGGCTACTGACGCCTAACAAATCAGCAACATTAACAGCTCCAAGCACATTTCTGTGAAGAAGATCCTAAAACTCACTGAACTGAATCTTGGCTATTCTCTGCTAGACAGGGCCCTGAAGTTGTTTCAGGCACCTGGCATTATTTTCTGAGATTTTGTCTCAGGTTTATTAAACTCTAGCATATTCTGTTCTAATTTAATGCCAGATGTAGTTTTGAGTGCCCTTCAGATTTCATATAAGACAAACCTACTCACCATTCACGATGCAGTAATGAATACTGTTAGGCTTTCCTCTGTCTCCATCAAGAGCAACAACAGTAAGGACCTCAGAGCCCTGGGGAGAAATGGGAAATCACAGTCTGTGTGCCGAGATCAGAGCAGTGAAATTGCATCTGCACATTAATAAACTGAACTGTAAGTCTTTCTGCAGTGTAGTGCTGGGGGCAGAGTGGGTACTTGTGCTTGTGCCATATGGGGAACACAAAAAGGGCCAGTGCCCACTGCTCTGGGAGTGAAATGGCTGCATGGCCATGGGTGCCTCAGCCCTGGGGGATGGCTGGTTGCAGGAATGGTTGGAATCCGTGGCCAAGGACACATGCCTGGAGCCACAGATGGGGACAGAGGATTTTGAGCAGCCAATCTGAAACCCAAGGTTTAGTTTGGGGCCCTACCAAGATTCCCTCTGGCTGCTTCTGTGTATGCTCCTGTGCCCCATGGCCACACAGTGTGCTGAGACACAGGCAGCTGCCAAGGAGTCACTGGGTCACTTTGGTCCTTCCTAATTACGTTCAGACAGGCAGTAGAAGCAAACAGAGATCGCAGAGCAACTTGGCCCACAGAACATCTAGGGCATAAAATTGTGATGAAAATGGTGGTGATTTAACTGCCCTTAAAACTTCACTGTCTGTCGTTCTGCACAAGTAACATGGCTGTGGGCCATACGTACAGAATTTGTGTACTGGGGACCATTTGCTCATGTGACTGCTCCTATCAGCTCCGAGGGATGATGAGTGTCACATTAAAATGCTCACCCAAGTGGCAATGAGCTGTGCAATTTAGGCCTCTGAACTAAAGTGTTACTATTTGAGCCCGCAGAGCCGGGGAACATTGAAGTAACTGTCAGTGAATCACAAATGGCAACAAGAAACATTTTCATGACAACCCTTGAGTGAATTTTTCAAACAAGAGCATGGCTCTGTTAGAGCAACTGGAAATACAGAACTGTATTTATTATCGTTTATGCTGGAAGCAGCAATAAAATCTGCCTACTGGGCAAAATGCAGTGCAGTCCCTTTGAGGGTGACAGAGTACTTGTAAATCATGACAACTCCACCAAGGAGAAAAGAAGCAAGTTTACAAAATTAACACCAAATGCGCGAACACCACTAAGATCAGCTATTGCTTCTTTCTCTGTGGAATTCATCCTAATGGCAAAACCCACACCAGGAAGGACTGATTTGTTCTTCCATCATTATATCATAATGGTGTAAGTTATAAGCTCAAGCTGGAGGTAATTAACATTTATTGATTCTCATTTCCATAGTAAACACTAACTCCTGTGTGCACCTGATAGTTATTTCAAGATCTATATGTAACTATGCAGAATAAATCAATATACATGATATCATTCATTCTAAACATCTGCAAAGTACATGAGCATTATTTCTCTGCCCTGCCGAAATGTAACAGCTTCTGCAGTGAACTGCAGTATAGAGTCAGGCATGGGCTGCAGGGTACATTTCTGGACAGAAAGGTAAGACACAATCTTTCCTGAAACTCAAGGGAAAGTCAGATGAACAAAATGCAATCACACAGCTAAACTGATCACTTGCCCAGTGTTGGGTAATTTCATGGGTGGATACCATTTCTTGTCTTCTATATGAAGAAAAGTTTAATTAAATCTTATGTATCAGGGCAAAAGCTGATCCATACACAATTGTGTCACTGCTTAGATTTGGAGAAAACTCATTAGTTTGCAGCTTCAAGAATATGTGGCTGAAAATGACTGGTTCTAATTATGTCTCTGTTTGACTGATAATCTGGTTGAGTTTAGGCCTTCCTGGCCCATTCTGCCTAAGCAGCCATCCCTGGGCAGAGAGCATCCTGCGTTTTGGGGATGTCAGGGTTGCTTCTCCTCAGGTGATGTCCATGGTACAACAGAGAGAGTCTGGAGTACTTGGGCATAAATTTTGTCTGCACCTTGTACAACTAGCTGTTGTAGCAGACTGATCTGAGCTAGAAAATAAAAGCTCTGTGAGGGCACAGGGCAAACAGACACACGAAGGCTTTTAAGCATGCTGTGTTCAGGGGAGGTGACTGGCAGCCTGCTTAGGCCTTCAGCCAAGTACCTCTGGAGGTCTGAGCTACAGAAGAGCTCTTAGTCACTGTCTGGGCTTAGACCAATGTAAATGGGCAGAATCCTTTTTGGCTTTAATGAAAACAACAGGAAGCCTTGCATTTCAAATTTGCAGTAGACATAAGTACAAACAAGTCTGAGATTTGGTCAGCTCATTTCACCTAGGAGTCAAATCGGGGTATAGATCCTATTTCCAGTAAAGCCTGTGCCAGAAATCTTAGGGCCATCTTGACTGAGATGGGAAAAGCTGCACTGTTCTCCCATAGATGAAAACCAGAACTTACTGCCAGCGTGTCCTCATAGACGTATCCATAGTAGGGAGTCCCGATGAACATAGGAGGAGTGTCCTGAACATCCTCCACATTGATAGTAACTGTTGTTGTGGCTGAAAACACTTTGTTGTCTCCCCTGAGCTTCCCACCTCCATCCTAGAAAAGAAGTCATTGTCAGATGCCTCTGCTGAAGCATGCCTGCAAATCAGCTTAGGCATTGCATGGATCTCATGAGCCTTCAGAAGCACATTTCCAGGAATCCTTTCTCTCTCTGAACATACTGATTAATCTGTGCTGCCCTATTCCCTTCTCTTTTCCATTCGTCCTGCTCTCTCTCTGATTAGGAAGACAGCTTGCACTGCCTCATAAGTAATTTCTTATATTAAAAGTGATTGAACCAATATATGCAGTCATAAATGATCTTTAGAGAGGGGAAAGGGAATTCAAGGTTTTTTTCAGGAAAAAAGAGCACTAGAAACTGATGCACAAAGTTAGTGACCAAGGTCTACAACTTTTTATCCCACAGAGTGCTGTCATAAACACAAGACAGTGCACAGTACAAGGTAGTGCAACTCTGGAGGGAAATAAACAGTATACATGCTCAAAGTCTCCTAGGAACTCCATGTGATAAAGTGCAAGCACAGAAGGAGCTGTGCAGCCAAAACCTGTGAGACAGCCACACTGTGTAAACAGTCTCTGGGGACTTGGCTACAACCAGCTCTCCACGAGTGATACAGCAGAGCCAATTAGGAAGACAACTCACTATCCAGAAGCTTTTAACACCCTCAGTCTCAGAGCACCAGCTGCAGGTCAGTAGTCATGCTGGTGTGGAAGAGTGTGAATTGTTCAACATGTCTGCAGTATCAATTCTATAAATTCCATTTTTTTTTAAAAGATACACTGATTTTTTTCTTTCTTTTTTTCTTTTTTTTTTTTCTGCCCCAAAGGCAGAATTTAAGCCAAATTTTGTTACTTCTCCTCAAATGGCTAAAAAATACATGAAAAGGTCCATACATTTTTCAAAAAATATTAGCAACTCAAAGTTCTCATAAGTTACAGCAAAATTGCCCTCTATCCATTTTTTCTTTCTTTTTTTCGTGACAGGTCCCCACAGGATTGTGAGAGACTTCAGAATCTATAAACTTTTATGCCTGTTATGAATCCTCAGCCAAGGCACAGGCACAGTACTGCTGGGAAAGACAGTGGCAAGAAGGGATGTGCAGCAATATTTGCAGGATTTAAATAAGCTCCTGCCATGAGGCAGCAGAGAAGTCAAAAAAAGAGAAGCATCCACAGATATTTCCAGAAAAGAAATCCACCACTCATGCTGTGCAGGGTGTAGCTGTGCCCTGTGTCTTACTGTGGGTAATGCCTGTGGCCCGTCTGCCTGCCAGGGGTCTGTCCTTGTGCTGTGCCCTGGGCAGCATGAGGAGCCCTGAGCTCACAGGCTGATGCTTCTTGAAGCCAGGGCTGGAGACACCAACCCTTCACTTCTCATGACACAGGTGACATGAAAGAAATGCGGGGAACCCCCTCCAAATCCTCCAGATGCTGTTCAGCAGCAGACACCTGCTACCTTCACTCCCTCACCTTTCCACGTTACCCCCCCACGCCTCCAGAGGTTGCAGCAGGAGTGACTCTGCTGCCTTCATGTTTCAGCAGCACTTGTATTCAGGCTGATTGGTCCCACTCAGGCACAACACCCCACCTCCTCTGCTGTCACAAAAAAGCCTTTTTTACCTTGGCTACAACAACAACAAAATGTGTCCTTGATTTCTCGTAGTCCAGGGTGACCCCTGGTTTGATGCGCAGGACACCACTGTGGCGGTCTATGGTGAACTTATTAGCATGGATGTTCTAGGAGAAAAGGAAAGAAGAAACAGCCAGAGGTTACACATATGGAGATAGGGCTGCCATAGGGATTCATCTTTTATTTCATCTGCTAAGGGAGAAGACTAGAATAATGGTACACTTTGGGTGAATAATGTATTTGATGAATTTCACCTCTGTGTGTTTATGAACAATTCATGAACCAACCACAAGTCTCTCATTATTCAGAATAAATCAGTTGTAATGTAGCTATTTTAAACCTTTTAGTATTTCATTGTGAAAACTTAAACTTTGGTTAACTCAGTTAACTGCATGGAAAGAGGTAGGGAGACTTAACAGAAAAAAAGATGAAGGGAAAAGGAATAAAAAAAGAAATGGTGTTACCCCTTAGTGTTTCAAAGTTCCACTGGTTTAAAAAAACAGCAGGAAGTGTGCATGTATAGATTATTGTCAAACACAGTGGTGGTCAGGTGATTTTTGCGATGTACAAACAAAATCTAAAGGACATCTGATTTTAACAGAGACCTAACAAATGCCCCTCTCCACTCTTCTGAACTGGGGATATCTGTACAAACACTTCTGTTCCTGCATCCAAACACAGTGGCCACTGTCAGATAATCTTGGCCATTTCAGCAGACATCACCACCTGCCTATATCACACTTGTGGAGAGGTTTTTTCTGTGCAACTTGAGAATTCTCAGAGGCTGTGCCCAAAGACATGGCAAGACTTTTTTCAACCAATACACATATTTATTATCATTTCTGCCACACAAATATATTATAAACTAAACATAGAATTTTGAAATTGCTGTCCCTTGGTTCATAGACTATCAGCTCTCTGGCAAAAGCCGTGTACAAAATTGAATCCTGCATGTGGATCATAGTTTGTGAAATCAAAGTTAAATTTCAACAAGGCACTCAAGGTGTTCTTTCACAGTATGCTCAAGCTCTTAACAGGATTAGCTTTAGTGCTATGTAAATATCTTCTAACTTGTCTCCATATGTATATCCAAAATTAAATACTGCAACAAATCTGCTTTTTTTTTTGTTTGCTTTTTTTCATGTTTCCTCTTGAATAAGGGGATAACCTGGATGAAACTCCCTGTAGGAAGAAAGAATTTGAAGGACATGATGCAAAAAATTGCCCTTGTGGCATACAGAAGATCTGTAATACAGAAGTGCAGCTTTAAATCTGGAGACCTTTCAGTTCTTCACCAGTGGGCAGCAACTGAAAGGTGGTTTCAGGCAGGCACTGCTTTGTCAGGGAGAGGATTTAGCACCTCTCATTTCACACTGTGATCTAGGTATCCATTGTGCACCAGCCTGCTGCACTAAAGGGTAAATTTATGTTTCCAGTATGTTTTGCTCCCTGAAGAAAGCTATTTCATGCTTTGAAAATCCCATAAGAATACCAGATTACCAGCTAATCCCCGTCACTCCAAAGGAAGGGCCAGTAAGAGCCCAGCCATGAGGGGTCCTGCTGGCAAGCACAGGAGTGTCAGTGGCAACTCCAGCTCCCCTTATTTCCGGCTAGACCCCCCTCGGCTGCTTGCAATCAGAAAACATCCCTTCTGCCAGCGCTTATTTTCTTGTGCATGGTACAAAATTGGTCCTGTAGGCACCAGCAGGGCACTCAACCCCCAGAAAAATCTGCTTCCTGCAATCTCAGTAAATAAGAGATGATTTGTGAAGGTACCAACAGTACTTTACCTGCAAGAAGTAGGTGATACTTCCTCCAGAACCCGTGTCTTTGTCTATTGCTTCAATCTTGAAGATACTGCTGCTGGATGCAGTGTTCTGTGACCAGAAAGAGTTAGCAGAGTCACACAGAAGCAGAAAACCAGGTGAGTTAAAGGAAATGAAAAATGAGCATGCAGGGAGGCAGAAAAAGAGAGTGATGGTAGAAACAATGTAAAAGCACTGAGGGAACCAAAGAGAAGAAAGGAAAGAGGGAAGAGGTTAAAACTGGAAAACAAGAAGAAAGAAACACTTTGTGAAATAAAAATAACTGAACATTTTAGCTGAGACTGGGTGTATCCTATTCCCACTGTAGTCAATTCTACAAACTCACATCTCAGAACTTACCCCCAAAATAGCACACCTGAAGTACCTACAGGCTCATTCCCCAAGTTTGCAGTGAATATTAAATATTTACCCAAACCCCAAACCAAAGGAATGCAAGTCTGTCCTGCATAACTTGTTATTTTATTGAAAACGTATTATCCCCTGTATATATCCTACAGAAGTATATTTCCAGTATGTAAAGGAACTTCACCAACCTCTGGGACTTCGACTATGTAAGGTGTATTGATGAACTCTGGGCTCTCATCATTGGCATCCATTACAAGGATCCTGACTTTTTCAGAAACCTGAAGTAAAATATGAAGAGCATATTATGACTCCCTTTATTTATGAATCCCAGTATTTCCTGTTTACAGAACCTTCCAGGGCAGTTGTGCCTGTAGGATGCTGGAACCTCCCAAACATTTCTTGTAATAATCTCAATTAATTTCTTTGAGATTAGGCAGAGCTCTAGATTTATCTAATCTTGTGGATAAGAAGAGGGTCCCACTTTTGTGGTACCTCTAGTGATGAAGCCCACATCCTCCTACAGATTGCTATCCTGGCTGTGACAGCATCAGTCCATAAACTGAAAATGCCAAGAAAATCTGTGGAAGTAGGACTGGATGCTCAGTGCCTCAGTAATGATTAGATGTGAACAAAGCTTTATCTAGCAGCAGACAAGAAAACCCCCACCACTTTAGCTTAAACAAATCTTCTTAATGTCATGCTAGAGAAACACTGTGGGGGTGGGGACAGGCAGCTCTGGGGTGCCCAGCACTGGTTCCCATAACGTCACACATTTCTCCAAAAAGCCTTCAGATTTGAGACATGAATCCAACTGTGCTGGCAGTGAAACTTCATAGGAAGCTGCTGTAATTCTGCAGGCTGCTAAGTCAGTATTTCAGCTCACACTACGTTGTAATTATCCTCAAATAGCTGAGCAAGGAGATGAAGTGAGACGAGTAACTGCGAGTTCAGTGGCTTTTGGAACAGGAGGTAAGACTAATGAGATTATGTTTTCTGATCAAATGAGATGGTCCCTTTAAGGTAATTTAATAGGAGTAGGTATGTGAGAACAGACAGTTTGACAAGCTACAGCATAATTAAATACTTACTGTACTGAGGCCATCTGAAATACTGACAATAACTTCAATCTCATCTTCCTTCTGTAAATGAAGAAAAATCTTTTGTGAGAGAGATGATGTTTGTCCTGATTAGAAAAGGGACTGCAGATTTAAACCTGTCTAGGCAGGCAGAAGAAAGTAACAACTAATACCACAAAGCAATCCCAGCAGAGCCCAGGAAGACCCCTCGGAAGCTCCAGCTCCTTGAGCCTTCTGTGGCTACTGTCAGGAGATGGTTGCTCTGGTAATCCCTGCTGCTTCTTAAAGTGCTCATAAAAATCAGTCACCTTTTTCAAGAAATGTTCCCTAAAATGGCACTTTGGTTCAAAATTCTCCTGTCTTAGTGCACAGAATTTTAAAGGGTTTACCAAATACTGTGTAAGCTTCTCAGTGAGGAGATAGGAAGGGTTCAATGCCTGTGTTCCCAGAATAAGGCTGCCTTTAGGCATATTTAACCAGCACAGTTACATTGGCTAAAGGGCTATGACGTACTAGAGGAGTATCATGAAACACTTACACAAATCTCTACTTCTTCCTAATGACAGGAAAGTCCCCTCCCTGTCTGAGGATGTGAGGACTGCACCTGCCCTAAGCTCTTGCTGGGCTGTGGGTGGGGGGAGATAGAAATAAAGAATGTACTTCTCTTTTGAAAAAAGATGGGCAGACAGCAGCTAAAAAAATCGATAGCAATGTTAGTGGCACAAGTCAACTGGAATTCAGCATGAAGGGTGAAGTGTAATGTCTTAGAATTGCAAAGTATATGACATGCTTCAGGGGCTAATAAATTTGTCTTGTCCCTCAAAGCCTCAGAGCAAATTAAATGGAAAGAAATTCCACAAACACCTGGAGTGGTGCCATTTGATTGTACCTCTCTGTCAAGCTCCTCAATCAAAGTAACATTTCCAAGATTCTTGTCAACAGAAAAGTAGCGTCTTGATCCAGCTTCATAGGTCAGGTCATATGTCACAGGATCTCCTTCTGGATCAGTTCCATTCAGAGTGTACACATGGGTACCTGAAAAATTGATATTCAACAGCATTTCCCTGTGATTATTTCAATCAGTGACTGTTTCACTGGTCTGTTCTTTAGGAACTTGGCTACCTGCAGCAGGAAGAGGTTTTGTCAGTCAAACCCACTTACTGGGAAATACAGATAAGCAGACAGTTCAATAGCCCTGATGGCAACTTTTTGGCCAGCTGGTTAAATTGAGTTCATCAGTGCTGGTTTCTGCCCCTTTAGGCCCTGTCCTGGGGAGCTGTACCCAGGCCAATACTGTCCGTATCCAAGGGTTTACATAGGTGACAAGCTCTTCACCAGCTCTCAGCCCAGGTGAGCCAGAAGTGATGCTGTTGTACAACTGGGTGACAATCTCAGCAGCTCCAAAAGGCCCTCACAGACCTCTTCTTTGTAGGAACAACAGAATTGCAAACTAGCATGCAGAGAATCTGACAGTCTCCCTTCAGGGAGAGCTCCTGCAGGACTGGATCTGATCTCTGGAACTTGGGAGGTGCAAGGACATTTTCATACTTTCCCAGTTTCAGAGTTAATCAGTGCAAAAGTCTTCTTTCCTATTTCACTCCCACTGATTAGCTCTCTCTCATTAAATTATTTGGACTTGACATACCCATCATGCTTATACCAATTATTAAATTTTTCAAACTCATAAATGTATTTCCTTCAGAAGCTGGAGAAAGATAGTTATTTCTATTTTTAAACACTGAGAAGTTGGTGCCAGTTTTTCCACTAAACTGACTTTGTGTATTATAAATGATAATAACTGGGGGAGTTATAACAACCATACTTTCAATGCATGGTGAGATTGTTTATTAGTATTTTTTTTAAAACTTACATGTCTCTCATTCTACTGTGCTTTAACACCTTCATCCAAATAGTTCAAGCAGTTTACAAACACCAGCTAACTTGAGCCTGAAATATAAACCACTGCTGTTGTTTCCTTCCAATCCACTGTGCCTTGGGTAAGTTACCTGAGATATTCAGGTTGTAGAGGTTAAACACAGAAACTGTGCTTTGCAGCTAACAAAGCCCTCTGCACTGGAGGTACCATTGCCAAGTCACTGGTTACTAGTGAGTTTTGCTCATGCATGCAGCCCAAATATAGAAGGGAAGGATCCCTGCTAAGAAAGTTAGCATTAAGTTAAGGAAGAACACTAAGACTCCCAGTTTTGAACTAGGAGTGGTCTGAGTCTGGTCTCTGAGTTTGGCAGATTTTTAATTCAGTACTCAAAAGTCAAAATCTTTTCAGTAGCACAGATCAGATCTGTAAGCTTGTGTTTAATACTAGAGCTTTGCCCACACCACTGCCGAGTCAACTTCTCAAAGGTTTACTCAGTTTTGCAAGGCAGCCTTTTGGACCTCATCTGCTTCTTCCTTGGCATGCAAACTGTGAAGTTGCCCAGAGGCCTTAATGGACTTGGGACATCCAGCCATCAGTGGTGATATCTGCAAAACATGGCTGTTTTCTTGTCATAGCAAGAGATTATACCAAAGCACGTGGAATCTGTGCTCACTTAGGAGTAAACTCTCATATGACAATTACCAAGGCAATATTTGGCAACTTCATACAGAAAAATGTTACATTGCAAAACCCAATGCTCCCACAAGAACACTAACAAGAGACCCTGTTATGAGCTGGTTCAGCCAGACAACAAATAATCAACACTTGCAAAACAGTTCACAAAACTACGAAACATTTTCCACCTTTTTCTTGTACTTTTACCACAAAACAATAGAAAATAACAACACATCTGTTACTGTGATCCCTGAAAATTATTAGGGAAAGACAATGAATGGTATGATGTGACACTTCTGACTGTAACAACTCTCTAAACACAAGGAAATGAAAGGAGAGGAATTAACTGGGACTATATAAAATAGGATCCTGAAAGGACATCTGCTTCCTGATACAACAATCTATATAAGAGACAGAGATTTGAAAACTGTGGAGGGTTCTGGAGAACCAGCATTGAATCATTTATTCTTGTTTTACAAAAGCTTTGTCTTAATATAACAGCTTGGTCCAATTGGAGATTTAAGGTGTCAATTTTCATCACCTCAATGATATCCTTATAAATATTGTGCTTTTCTGCAGCCTTTTTTTGGTCATTAGTTGTCTCTGCTTCTCAGTTGTTTTCTGCTCTTCTTACTACCTTTTCCTGTCCCTTGCCCTTGACACAATGCTGGCTGTCCTGCCTGTTTCTAGCTTGTGTGGATGACTGCAGCAGCTGCTGAGCAGTGCTCTGTGCCTGGAGAAACAGGATGGACACCACAGGATGGGCACCACAGGATGGACACCACAGGATGGGCACCACATCTGAGCTCTCTTGGAGCCTGAGAGCTGCCACCAGGCACAAGGGCTCTGCTGTGGCTGCCCTGAAATCCCAATACCAGCAGTACACAAATGCAAACCACTCCTCAAGGGGGCACAGGGCTGGAGAACAGACTGAAGGTTTATGTGAATGCATTTGAACCTGGGCTTGTTCTTCAAATCTCACAGTTTCCTTTCCTTCATTTGTTAGAATTTTCTTATAAGGAAGACAGGAACTTTCTTGCTGCTAAATGTGAGAAGAAACATTGATATTGGGACAGACTGAGATTACTGAACTCTCTGAGCAAGTAATGATGGACTTCATTGATCTTTACACTGGACTGTTTGCTTTTTAGCTAGAGCTGATGCTTCATTTTTCTTAATACAAAATACTGGCATGCCTTTTAAATTGGATTGTGGATCAAAATTTATTTTCTAACTCATTATAATTCCTTATTTTTTCCAAATAGCAATTTCACTGCACAGTACTCTCCATATCATTAACACCCCCAGGAACACTTCTCAGCACAGTGTTAATGCCAATTAAAAATCTGTTCTCAGTGTGCTGCCTCTACTTGCTGAAAAGGAAATAAATGAAAAAGACAGCTAAAATCTTACCAGAGGATACCAAGTAAACAGCCTCTCCCTGTCATAAAAATGTGGGAATAAAAGAGCCTTTACTTGAGGATATGGCAAATGCCACAGTTAGAAGAGCTGGATACTCTGAGAACCCAGGGGATGATGCAGCAGGCTGGGACAGGAGAGTTCTGGGGAGCTACTCTCTGCTTCCTGCTGTGGCTTCCTCCCAGGAGCAATGCCAGGCTTTTTCGATCTGTTTTCCTATTCCATCTTAAAAGTCATTTGCTCTCTGCTCTGCCACTTGGGCTGAATGCCTGTCTCATGATGCCATTGCTCCATTTTACTTCATTTTTGACTCACATTTAATCACAGTCCCTGCCCTGGTCTCTGGGGCTGGTTTTGCTTTCTCATTGAAAACATGCTCTTCCTCTCTGCACCAGTCAGCATCAGATCCCCTCCCTGTCAGTTAAACAGGCCAGGCACATTTTGGATTCATGCTCAGTCCTGCCGTTGTCCTTTGCCACCACAGCTGACATCTGTTAACAAGATGCTGAGAGGGACATGCATGGCCATGCTCCCAGGACAAGACACCTCTGTTCCTACTGTCACAGCAAATTCCACTTTGCCTGCTCTCCACCTGTCTCAGCCAAGGGCCCATTTCCCCAGCAGAAAAGGAGCTGGACAGTCGACACAAAGCTGCTTTCACACTAAGCTCACCCCCAGCACAGGGGAGCTCAGGCTCCTGGAGGTCATGGACACTACAACCAGCCCAAACCTGGCTCCTTTCCTATCCCCTGCTTGCTTCTGCTCCTTCCAGACCATGCCCAGGTGACTCCTGCTCCCTCCCTGCACCCTGGTGCACCAGCTGCCTGGCAAAGCAGAGACACAGCAGCATCAGGAGCCCAAAAAAAGCCACGGCTGCCACAGCAGCAGCCAAAACACACCCTGCAGCTGCCAGGGCCTTCCTGGAGAGATGGGATATGGCAGCAAGTGCTCAGCATGGGGCCTGGACCATCACCCCATGAGCACCAGCAATTATGTCCCTGTGGCACCCACAGCAACCAACTCCAAGGAGAAGCCGTCTAAGGGCAATTTTCGGATGTATCTGCAGTTTCTGTCAGAAGAGTCAAAACAAAATTGAAGGCTGTAACACCTGGGAGCCCTCAGAGCATCTCTGTTCAGTGCTCAGCTTTGCAGGGGGCTTTGCTCTGTGCACTGCTGGCACTGCTGCAGGGGGGCAGAAGGCAGGCTGTGTTTAACACTCCTGCTCTGGTAGCTCCCAGCTTTCCTAGAGGTGGACCAGGGTGACAGAAACAAGGAAAGAGTGATAGGTATCACTCAAGGAAAGAGTGATAGGGGACAAGAAGGCTCTCCACAGTCAGCTGTGAATGATGGGAAGAAAGGAGATGAGGAGCGTGCAGGAACAGGGCAAGCTTGAAGGATGGAGGGATCTGAAGGGATCAGTCACCCAGTGGTGAGTAGCTGGCAACTGTAGCTTTGATCAAAGAACTGCCACTGCAAACTGGCTTTTCATGAGATGAGTGCCTTCTTGGGGGCAAGGCAAAAAAAAAAAAAAAGAAAGGGAAAAGCAAGGAGATCATACAGAGATCTACAGAACACTGATGATGTTTGGGCTTTGAGAGAGTAATGAACTTAGGCCTTCTGAGTATGCTTCAATCCCCTGCTCTACAGCTGCTCCCAGCCCCACTCTGTCCCCACTGCGAGGCTTACAGGGATTATGAGGTAAGATGAAACAAACAACCTGAAATAGCATCCCACTCCTGCCTTAAGACCTTGATTAGGAACACACGCACATTTTGTATGTACACATGCAAAGAGCTAATTACCCACCTGCCCTGCCAAACCACAAACACCAACTGCTATTTCAGTTTATAACTTCTCCCATTCTCCTTAAATCTGGCACTGAAAGGGGCTGCTGTTCTGGCCCCTCTTACCCTGAGGGGTCTCATGCCCTGCAGCAATAAATAGGATCTGGGAATCTGCAGGTACTTTCAAGCATTCATGCAGAAATGGTACTTGCTGGTTTTATGATATTTTGGTACACAAGTTACAACTATCTGCAAATAAGCAAAACCAGACAGGGGAAAAGAAGGTCAAGTTAAGGATGATATGAGAATGATAATGAATTTGATGTGTTCACACAGCTGCAGAACTGCAATTTCTCTTTCTACGGCTACACAGAGATTCCATCATATGCTTTCAGTGTTCCCAAATGTTGCATGTCCCTTGCCTATGGATGGGAATATAACTAACACATACTACTTTGCCAACCACTTGCAATCTCAGCAGGGTCAAAGACTAAAATTTCTGGAGGTTTATTAAGCTGCTGTCTGTGGCATTGCACAGATCAGACACCAGCTGCTGTCAAGAAAAGCATCCTGCCCATGACTCCAAACTTTATGTGAGGACAGGGAGGATCTAATAGCAACCTGTCCATTTTTGCAGCACATAAACCTGAGTGAAGCCATCCAGAATCAAACACATGGAAGTTTTAATTCCCCTGTTTTGTCACTGATAATCCTGCTCAACCTGAGAGATGACTGCAGGAGTGTGGATGCTTGGGACTGCACATGGATATAGGAGACCAGATTCCTTCTCCTGTTTCTGAAGACTAGAGTAAGTGATGAAGAACAATAGTCTCCTCTGCAGTGCCACAGAAAAGGGCCAGCCTGGTAGCCATTTAGCACTGAGCCCTGGCACACAGATCTGGCTGTGGCCTGACATGAACCCTGGTCCTCTTGCCCTTCGCAAAGCTGGAAGCACACCCAGCACTGCAGCACTGAAGGGTCAGTGCTGTTGGTGCCTGCTCTGCCAAAGCCTCCCTGAGGAGCGGCTGTGCTGACATGGGCAGCAGCAGTTTGCAATTCCCAAGCCACCATGTTCCAATGGGACTTCGGAAAGTGCTTTCAGAAGAGAGGACCTTGCAGTACTTACAGCTGTTGTCAAGGTATGCTGGGAATTAGCCCAAAGCACTGGAAACTGTGTGACAAAGCAACCACATTTGGTCTTCTCAAAAGCAGGGTCTTATCTCTCCCAAGGGTTTCTACAGGTCTTTTGGAGCTTTCAGAGAGAAGGTGCTTCTCTCTTGTCTTTCAAAGCACATTTATACGTCAAATTAGAAGTACAAGCCAGCCAATTTAACACATGTAAGCACATTCTGGATGAAGCTAGTAGGCAGGAGGCACAGCAGCTCTCAAGACAGAGCAGCCTCAGCTTTATCACTGCTGCAAGCAAGCACAAACTCTCCAGAGACCTCTATGTCCCTAGTCTGGTTGCTAATGTTACAAAAGCATATCCAGAAGCCCATCACACGCATCTCATTATTCTTACTCGGGCTAATTAGGAGAGCACTAACACAAGCTCTGATCCCTCACTGCTGTTTTGCTGTTGAGGCACAGTGTCCTTTTTTTGGCTGCTGGAGCACCAGATGAGATGCAGCGGAAATTACTGCTGTACTTCACTGCTGCAGGGAGTGCTGTCATCTGAGAGACCATGTGGCACTGCAGTCCTGACAGGAGGGACGTTTCTGCCCATGCTGTGGCTCTGTGCCATCTTTAGCTCCTCATCCCCACGCAGGTGCCTGGAGGCTGCCAGTGGTGGCAGGGAGAGGCTGGTGCTCTGTAAATGCCCGTGGGCTGGCACCACACCAGGAGTGGGAGTTGGAAAGGAGTTGTACTGCCTGCAGTTTCAGCAGTGGAGTTGGCAAGCACCACCCCAAACAAACTGAGCTGGGGTCCCATTTTGTGGCTGTCTGGCATTACAAGCCTGATCTACACTTGGACAAGTGATTCCACTGGCTAATCTAACTCCAGCAATCAGCAGAACCATAGGGGTTGCCAAGGCTGAACTAAGTGTGGTTTCCATGAGAATCCAGGCAGAAGTACAGCAAAAATTGCAGCTCCTTGGTCTGCCTCTGGCTTTTGCAAGTGCCACTACATTACTACATTACTGTTGGCCTTCAAGCTGAGGTTTCCACTTAAGCTTGACCAAGCTTGTGGCAAATTCCTGCTGCATCATAAGCAAGCTGCTTTTAAGTTCATTGTTGAGATGTGTCACTTCCACACTATGTGCTGCCTTCTCCCCCTCCTCTTCTCAAGCTGAGCAGGTAAAGGAGAATTTGCTGCTTCCAAATACCCCTCTCCCACCTTCCAGCAGGCCCAGCATGGGTCTTGGATGACATTAACACCACTGGGTCAGAAAGGGAGGCTTTGAGCAAAGCCAGGCAGCTGCTTCCCAGCGCAGAGTGACCTTGGTCTGGTTTAAGAAGGTGTGGGTGGCAATGCCAGGCTTTAGAGCAGGCTCTGATCCCTCCCTCATCCTGGCCTTCCCCAGCTGCCTAAGCCCAGGGAGGGGTGTTTGGGTGCACCCCCTGTGCAGCCATATCTCTCCTCTGCATGAGGCACAAGTAAAAAACTTGGTACCCAGTTTGTGTTAATTAAATGTTTTTCTGATTTAGCCTGAGAGCTGCAGATGAACAGAAGAAAACGCTGAATAAAATCTCAGTGCAAAGTTTGAAGTAAAGGTGATGTTCATCACTTAATATATTTTTTAGTGTAATTGTTTACGTGTTAGGAGATTGTTTTTCCCTCACAGAAAATATTGATTATAAATCACTTTTTGTTCTTATTTAACTTAGTGCAACCAGAATTAAATGAAGCATAAATAGACCTGCCTCAGAGTGCTGAAATCTGAAAACTGTATCAATTTTTGAATTTTCAATAAATCAAAACAAAACCTTTTTTAAAATCATCATTTATTTAGACAAAGCAGTTTTCACTGCCAGTGGAAACATTTTCTACCATTTGTATGTAAACATTAAAAATGTATTTAGAAAAAATCATACCCTTTACTTTTCTATGTACAGCTTGCTTTTATCAAGGCTGATAAAATTACTAGAAACTAGGCTTTCTTCTCATAAGCATTTACAGAATTGGTAAGAAACCACAAATTTATTTCTGACTCCAAAGGTCTATGCTCTGGAGCTGTGAATAGACTGGTGGAGCAAAGAGGAGGGAGCTGGAATTCATGTTTTAAATTGCAGCTACAATTCAAATATGTAATTTTAAATTGAGGCCAATTAAAAGCTTGAGAGAAAAACATGTAAAATCACAGCATATAACAACAACCTACAAGAAAATACATATGTTTGTCATAAGAGCAAGGAACTCCAGTTTCACAGTTTAAACATACAAATTTTAATACTGACCAACAGGAGTGTCCTCCGAAAGGCTGAGAAGTGCCATGTTCCCATTTGTGCTTCTGGCTCCATTATCAAAGAAATAGGGGGCATAGTTTGCCTGAACTGCAATTGAAACAAAACAGAAGCCAAACAAAAGCATTTTGTAGGTGACAGTCATTTGGCTGGCTCAGTTACCTGACTCTCAGTAAACAGGAGTTGTTTTGGGAATACTAGGAGTGCACAACACACCCAGTTGCTGCAATGGACTTTCAGAACTGTGTCTGTATAGATATTTTTAATAAAATTACTTCTACATGCCACCGTCCCAGTATTTACACAGCAGGAAATAGAGTGCATAAAAAACCTCCAAATCAACTGAAACAAAACAAATGGCAGGATCTCCCTAAAAAAAAAATCTCAACCAGTTCCAGACAACTTCAATGAAAAATTAACTTTTTCAGCTTGCAATGATGGAACACCTCTCCCCTACTCTACATATACAAGCCTGAAACTTTCCCAATGCCTTGGTACCTTACTCGGTTTTCTTAGTGTTCTAAGCATATCCTGCCTTAAAATTATGCCTACTACATGAGCAATTAGCCATAATTAAATACTTACTTGCTGCCAGACAACAGCAAAGTTAAAAAAAAAACAAAAACAAAAAAACAACAAATTAGTTGTCATTCTACTGACTGACTGTTAGAGATTCAAAATAGCCCATTTCAAACAAAACTGCAAGTATTTAAACACAGAGGGTAACATTTGCACAAGGACCAGTAGCCAAGGAAAATATTTCAGAACAACATTACCACATCAGTAAGGATAACTACAGGATTTAAGGTTATGCTTGGATTCCTCTATATTTTTACATAACAAAGTGATTGTTGTACTCACCCAGGCAAACGTGCACCAAACTGAGAAATAAGGAGGGGGTGAAATGCCTTACATGCTTCATCCCACTGAAGAAAGAGCCAACTTCTTCTGTGTTATAAGGGCTTGGGGTTTGTTGGTTTTATTTTCTTTTATTTTTAATCTCTCTGAAATGTCCAGGAAAGTGCCCTTCAGACTGATGCAGCAGAGAAATGTGGAAGAGGCAGTAACAGATGCTAAGATGTTAAGCGGATGACACGTCTTAATTTCTGAGGAATTTAAAGAAGCTCCTTCCTACCACCTAATTAGACCAATTACTTTGCAGGGAGCTGTGGGACTCATCTCTGAGACAAGATTTGGAGGAATCAGTGTAACTCTCGTGTTTTGCTGTTGGGACTGTATTTGTGCTGTCCAAATATACAAGTCAGGGAGAAGGTAAAGTAGAAATTTGTTTTCTTTCTGAACTCGATCTTAAATTCTCTAAGTTAGTTCTCTGTTTTTAAGAGCTAAAAGAATTTTATCTTTATTTTAGGTCTGGTAATCTTGAGAAAATAGGAAAGAAGAAAATTTAATATTAGCAAAAACAATAGAAATGATTGCTACCATTTTAAAGAAAGCACTTATGATAGCAAAAAAAAAAACAACAAAAAACCAAAAAAACCCAACCAAAACAAACAAACAAACAAAAAAAACCACCACCAAAAAACCCCAGAACACTGCATATTAAAAATGCAGAAGTCAAAATGTTCTTTTTATGACTTGGCCTGATCATTTAATTCTTAAACTGCATGAATTGCTGAAGGCATCTTTTACTTTGAGCAGGAAATTTTCAGCATACTAAGAAGTGCGTTTAACCATCAACACATCGAAAAAGTGGCTTTTAAAAACTGCTTGCTCTGACATATAGAGGGTGTTTGCACTAACTAAAAATATATCTATATTCCAATATACTATAAAGTTAAAAATCAGCCACACTGAAGATGTTCACAGATAAATCTGTTTGAAAGGAGCTCCATCAGTGACAGTAGGTGACTCAGTGACCTTGTGGGCCCCTTCCAGCTCAGACAATTCTGTGACTGTGATTCTGCAGCACGTGGCTGCCAAGCACTGAGATGTTTACATTGGAGCTGAGCTGTTTAAACCTGACCTGTGGCAAAGCACTTGCCCTTTAAGGATGTGTTAATGGAGTTTTCTGGGTTATTTAATTAACAGTCATAGTGAAAGAAATTAATCAGTCAAAGAGGTCCCCATCAGAGTGTTTTGAAAAGTGGCAGGAGCTGCAGGTGCTGCCTGGCAGGGACCCTTGCTGGGTGGCTGCAGTGGCACAGGTGAGGTGGGCACACACAGAGTGGAAACTCTGAAAGCAGGTGCAGAGCCAGGAAGCAGCAGCTTCACACAGGGCAACAGTGGAGGTGTGTGGCTCCCTCAGCCACCCACATGTTTTATCACTGCTTGCTAAAGTTTCAGAAGGGGGCAGGTCACTGTTGCCTAGACATAACACCACAGACACTGTCCCCTCCCAGCCCTGGCCTGTGGATGCAGAGCTGAAGATGGGCAGTGCTGCAGGGATGGCTTTCATCACTCATGGAGGGAAGTGACAGCCTGGACAGCTCCAAGAGATTTTTCCTCCAGAAGGAGCTGTCACACATTTATAGTGACCTTACCCTGACCTTGGCAGGGGAACAAGTGCTGGAAGGGGCCATGGGAGAGGCTTTTGCTGCAGACAAAGTTCTGTGCTGCTCCCATGCTGGGGACAGGGCACCTGCACATCCCCTGGGATCTACAGTGCTGCTGGCAGGACATCTCTGCCTGCAGACCAAGTCAACTGTAAGGCTCTCAGAAGGAGAAAAGCAAAACTCTTGGGTCAGTCTTAACAAAACTCATCACCCATAATGGAATTTGCCAGAGAATGGTACAGAGAACAAAAGACTCAAGAAGGTTGCAAATGGATCAGACAAATTAATGAAGGCTGGGTTCACTGATGACTAATAAATGTGATGACACAGATACAAACCCTGGTTCAATACAGCAGTACATTATTACCTATTAGAAGCTCAGAAGTGAAACCAGGCAAAGGCTCTTTGACATCTTGATCTCTTCTGACCATCTCCTCTGGGATCAGACCTTTGTTCTGACTCTGTACGATTATATTTATAGAGCACTATTTACAAAAGCTCCATGTTGAACTGATCTGTGACTGCAGCAGTGGCCTGTAAAGCTCAGGGAAACCTGTGGCAGGCAGCTATGAAAAACAAAAGTATTTTTAGTGCATTTAAGTTCATGATATGGGGATCCAAAGCTGAAAACTGCGTGGGAGCAGATACACATATAGAAGACGGATATAAATTTAGTCCCCGTTGCAAATTTAATCATCCCACCTCTGTCAAAAATAGTATTAAGCCTCTGATAAAATCACAGAAATAGACCTGCATGGTGCCCAAAAGAAAATATAAATAGCACCTAAATGTCTTCTCATCTGCCTCCTCAACCCAGAACTAACAACATGCTTTTATTCCTACAGAGAATTTTCCTAGAACAAGTGATGGAGAGCTCTTGTCAAAGTCAATAGCTGTCTGTTCCCCTGGTTGCATCCCCTGGGGATCTGAATCTCTAGGGCCTGCATCTCCAAGGAAGCAAAATGCCTCCCTCCTGAATTTCAATGAGTTTGAGCTCTTAATCCCCTTACAGTTTGAAAACCTAGTTAATATGTGTCTATGCACAGTCAGATCCATACCTAACACAGCAACATTCGACAGAGTAGTTTTTTTCTAGAAAAAATACTTTGATCAAAACCAACACAGCTCTTGGATCCAGGCTTATTTTGATGAATTTTCTCCTTTGGAAGAAAAGAGGCAGGAAGGGGTTTCAGGAAAGCAGTGCCTTCTGTCCCAACTTTTTTGGAAATGGAAAGATCTCTCTATATAGAAGAAATTTTCATACATTTTTAGCATATTGAGTAGCAAGAAACATAAAAGAAGAATGAAATATCTGATCTTAAATATACCCATCTGATCTGGACCAACTGGTTTCCCAGGGTTTTGTTTACTATTCAGGATGAAAAACATCCAGAAAAGATTCAATATCTTCAGAACAGAAGTTTGGGTCACTGATTAGCAATATCTACTGGAACTTGTTAGACAACCTGAATTTTTATACAATAGAAGTTTAGCTATTGAAGGATGCTACAATAATGAAATGACTATTTTTCAGATTTCCCTGCCTCTGAGCACAGCTGGGGTGTAGTGGGGCCCGTGCAGCATGGGTGTAAAACTGCTGAATTGTGCATTGAGAAGCCCCCTGGGATGCCCTGAGCATGGAGGCTTTTCTTCCCCCAAGACAAAGCTACTTCCCAACATGAAACTAGATCACTGCTGGGCACAGGGGCCAGGGACAAAACCAGCCATACACAAGGGCAGCTCCTGCCCTGTTATCTCTCATCTCTTTGAGCCTTTGAGAATCTTGGAAAATCCCAGGCCCCACCATGTTCACTTTTTTAGCCCTGAACCTTAAGCCTGAGACTAGAAATCCTCTTTAACCAAATACGGCTGACAAGAAAGGGGCTTTCACCACTACCAAGAGCTGCACTTTTCCCTTATACACAACCCTGGATGGGGGAACTGTGGCTCCCACAAATACAGCTGCTCTTGAGCACAGCCTAAAGTGTTGGCCAGACTAGAATTGGCAGCAGATGCCAACATAAAGTGGCACCTAAACTTCTCCAGGAGCACAGCCTGTCACACTACACAGCAATGCCACCAGGAGCTCAGGCTGGGGGCAGTTCACAGCTGAGGGATGAGTGCCCTGTGGTGCCACTGGAATCCCTGCTGGCAGCTGCTGCCACCCGTGCTGGCAGGCTGGGCAGGCTGAGCTGGCACCAAGAGAAATTGCTCTTTCCACGTCGTGGGTGGCTCTTCCACCTCAGGGCCATCACATCAGAGCTGCCCACCTGGGGAATGCCTGCTTGGCATATAAATGGGAGGTTTGCATGGGCTGCATTTCAATCAGTTTTTGGATGCTTACAATGCATTTGCAATTTAAAAATTGTGAGAAAAGTGAAACTAAAGAAATAACAGACATTATTTTCCACTGTACTGCTTTCCTTTTTAATAATTATGTACTGCCTTCTGATTTTATGTTTCTATTTTCCTCTGTTCTGGGCTCTGGACAAGTATTGATAAGTAATAAAATTCACACTCATATAACAACAGTTCAAGCTACTTTTTTAATATGCTTGTCCTTGGATTTGGGGTGTATATGACATTAGGCATTCCCCAGGAGAGTAGTATTCAGCATTTTTTGTGTGCACATTTGTGTGTGCAAATAAATTCAACATAAAATGTGCTGCACACATTATATAAACCTCAGCATGTGCAGAAAGATACCAAATCACACTGTGGCCTTCTCTTTGTAAATCACCTGCTAAAAGGGGCTGTGGGACTTACCATTGATACCTGGAGACATTAGGCACAGCTCAGTTCACTCAGGATTCCTCATGCAATTCTGCAAAGGAGAGAAGTGGAACCTCAGTCTAATTTTCTCAAAATTCTCCCTGTTCTCACATCTTTGAAAGTGAATAGGAAGTTCTTTTTTAGCTTGAAAACAAAGGAAGGGGCCTGACATACCCCATAGGTGACAGACACCCTAACAACCCTGGCCCCAGCTGGGCTGTCCTCTGCACACTGAAGGGTCAGTTCAGCAGCAAGTCCCACAGCGTGGTGTGAGCAGGAATTGTCTCAGCTGATCTCCAAACACCTTAAGAGCAGCAGGACATGCTGAGGAAAAGTAAATGTAATGGTCACAACTTGTTGCCTGGGTGTTTGCACAGCTCCCACCACAAACCAACTGCCCAAACTACATCATTGCCCCTCCTAAAAATCTCCCTGCAAAGGGCTGAGAGATGACTTGTACTGGGGTATATCATCACTCCCCACCAATTTCCATTAATACACAATACAGATGATGCTGGAAATCCAGGAACAGCTGTTAATGACATTTCAGGTGCCTGGATTTGGTGGTGAAGGACTTTACACCACACAGATTTTACATTTTCATAGCACAGCACCTTGTGTCTGATTGCTGGGAGAAACTATAGGAACTGGGGAATGTGCAAGAACCTGAGCCAGTTTGTTGGCAGGAGAGAAAAGACTCAAGTCCCTCAAAAGCCTTCAATGCCCGTCTGTCTATTTTGAATTACCAGTTATGGGAGAGAAACAAACTTGCAACAGGTCAAACATTGCTCAGTAGGAACTGCAAAAGAGAATCAGTCCTACCTTTTGGTGGTAAAATCTAATCAGAGATGTGTGCTTGACTCCTTGGCCATTATCACCAAACTCTGATTCTCCTAGTTGCCAGAACAAATATTCCACCTCCTAAATGAGGGTTTATGCATCTCTCCACAGCCTACTCTCATCCATTAGGATATGCAAATTTGTTAAAATATCACGGAATTTTTGGTAGTCATGACAGATTAAAATGCAAACAAATAAACACCTCTTTCTTCCTCTCACTGTTATTCTCTTGCTATTAATTGAATGAATTTGACATTCTAAAAGGAAAATGAGCTCGTTGTTACAGTTCTGACACATGGGGGTCCAAGTTCAGTTTTTATATCTAGCACAGTCTATAAATAATCAGCCCAAGATCATTAAATTCACATAACAGTAATCAAAAGATCCTGATGTGACCCTGAGTGATTTATAAACCTCTCCTAGCTCAGTAATTCCAGGCTGAAAGTGACACTGTACTGTTTGGTTTAAGGCATTTAAAGAGCAACATGAGTTGTAACTTGGCTGTCTATACATCTTTCTTACATTGCAGCTCCACTGAGCTAAACCTCAGCAGTAAGCTGAGAATGTGAAACCGGGGTAGTATAATGGAATGTTTTGTGTTGGAAGGGACAAGCTCATCTTGCTTATTGAAGTTTAAAGCTCATCAGGTCCAAACCCCTGCAATGAGCAAGGACATCTTCAACTAGATCAGGTTGCTTCTGAATGTTTCCAGGGACAGGGCATCTGCAGCTTCTCAGAAAAGATTTAGTCTGATAAAACACATAGCATGAAAAAGACTTTGTAACTCAACTTTGGTTCAGGGAGATACACCCACAGAGCAGAAGGAGGAAAACATTCCCCATTCATGGAAAGGAAAACCAAGATTTAGAGAGGTGACTACAAGCATTATGTCAACTTGAGCCCCTTGGGTTTGAACCCCCCTGTTTTGAATAGCAAGAACAGGAACACTCAGCTATGATGTTCTTATCTCCAAAGGAATTAAGAAATTATGATGTCAGGAAAACAGAGGGAGAGCCAACACCAAATATTTACCAGTTTTAGTATTTCCACAGTGGCTTTAAAACATACAACAAAGTGCTTTCCCAACAAACTGGGGTGGGCATATTTTCCACACAGGTGAAGAGATGGTAGTTTCATCTCATCTAAAAAAAATGCTAATCCACACACCAAAAATCTCAGAGCATTTGCCTGCATGATTTATCATGAGTTATTGTCATTCACTGTGGGTGGCAGCAGAGGTTTGGGGAATTCCTGGGAAAAAGAAGTAACTTCATCTCAGATACAGCTTCTCCTGGTTTTAGTCTGCCAAAAAGTGTTTTATAGCGCTTGCAAAAAAGGTAGTGCAGGTAGCTGAGGAAAGGGGAACATTTTCTGCAGCTGCTAAGTAATTAAAGTTCCTGCTATCCATTTTACTAGTTTAGAGGCTTTTAAAGACCACTGCAAAATCCATTTACAATTCAGTAACTTTGCTTCTTTGGAGCTACAAATCACTCTCCTCGTTTTCTTTTGAGAGGGCTGGAAAATGAATAAATAGTCCCTAGAATATCCAGATATATTTAGATAGCCTACATTCATTTCAGCAGCATGATCTGTGATGGATGTGGTGCTGTGGAGCACGACACAGATCTGTGTGAAGGATGCCATTTAGCAGCAGACAGGCAGTCCAAGTTATTTATGAAAGAACTAGTATTGTTCATTGTTTTGCCTGTAAAAATTATACATAAACTCAGAGTTGGGGTGTGAATAATGAATAAATCAAGATTTTATAGTTTACTCAGTGTGGCTGAAGAAAATAACGAGGCTTGTTTAGGCAGAGCAAAGAAACACTTGTGTTCTCCCCATAAATCTCCTGGCTGGTGTGCGTGCCATGGACATCCCTGTGTGGATGTCCAAAAAATGAGACTGTAACATGACTTGTTGGACCAGGTGATGTATGAAGATGAAACTGCTCCTTTCACTGCCATGTCTGACCCAGCTCAGCTGTTCAGTACAGGAATGGCATGAACACAAAGACTGCAGGTGAACCAAAGCCCTCACTAGAGATCAGCTCTGAACCACACCAGCACTTTGGCCACAGGGGCTGATGCAGCCCCTGGATTTTACTCAGGTAAATGTGTGACACTGTGACTGCAGGTGGCTCTTCCTATGTTCTCTCTGGGAATGCAGGGGTGTGCCTTAAACCATTCTCATAAGGGAATCCCACAAGTCAGTAATTCTCACACTGCACTCAGTGACCCTTGTTAGGGTGTGGAGATCCTACTGGCCAGGGCATACCTCAGCCTCACCCTTGGATTGCTGTGTCCAGAGGAAACCTGAGAATGCAGGCAGTGGATACCAAAGCAGTGCTTGTCCTTAACCAAGAAAACAAGATGTGTGTCAACAGATTTTCTATTACAAGGATATTAAATACTCAGCTTTGAAGTAATTTACCTCCAAAACACGTGGGAGTATTGCTGTATTCCCACTTACATTTTCCATCAAATATCCACTCTTTGCCGGGAGAGATTTCTACTATCAGTGTGTATGTGATGGTTCTCAAATCAAGTAGTTTAACCTGGTGAGAGCCCAAAGATTCTCTTCATTCCTCTACTTATGAGCACTGGGCTCTCACCATCTCCTCCCACACTTCCTAGAACTTTATCTCAAAATGCTGCACTTACTTGGCTTTTTTTATTTTTTAATTTTTTTTAATTTTTTTTTTAACAATCAATCAATAAGATAAATGAGAACTACATAGCAAGAATCTCAACAATAGATGTTGAGGAATGAATCAAATATCTGTGAAAAGACTTTCACATCTGCTAACTAAGATTACACAGTCCAAAGTTATTGCAGTGAATGCTGATACACAAATTAAATGACAGAAAAATCCTTTCTCACACTGTGGCTTTAAAATGGTTATGTGGGGCCTTGAAACAGAGATGTTCAAATCCTGTAAGTGTCCTTGGTACAAAATTTATGTCTGAAAACAGAAAAGGCTATGCAGCACCATTTTACAATGTATTTTTTGGAAATACACACTCCAGTCAGTCTCATGGACAGAAAGTCATGGAGACAAATTAATGTAGTTCAGCACTCGAGGGAGTTCAGACAGCAGAATTTCTTTGAGATCCCACATACACAAATATGGGGGAAATATTAATTTCTATTCAATGAGAAATATTAATTTCTATTCAGTGAGAACTGACAAGGAGGAAGACTCGACACGTTTAGGAACAAAAGAAAGCATGGAAAGAATGTTGAGGAAGGAAATAGAAAGTTCTGTTCAAGAGACAGGAAGAAGTGAAAAGCACATTTTGCAATAAAATTATGAAGAGCAGGTTGACTTTACTGCTCAGACTCAAGGATCTGTTTTAAAAACTGCTGAGTCTTGACTTACATGTAAATTTAAGAGGAGTTCATTTCAAAGACTATCAAAGGTGGATTATGAGGTTAAGGTCAAGACACACATAGTGCTTTCTATCTTTTCATCAACAATGCTCCTGAAGATGTGTGCAGAATAAAGCAGCAGTATTGGTATATATTTAACTAAGTAAAAGGAAAATGCTGAATTGTTTAACCTTGGTACACTCAAACAACATCAAGATAAGAACTCAGTGACAATTGCCATCATTTATTGTTTTCCAAATAATGGGAGTTAACAACTGGAAAGCCACCGAGTCAAAAAAACCCCCAAAAAACCAGTTTGAAGAGGCACTTGAAGACGCTGCTGCATTATCTCAGCTCATGCAGAATCTTGTTTTCAACCACCTCACTGTTTCTCTGATAGCATTCATAAACAGATGGACTTCATCACACTTTTTTTTCCCCTGATGAAAACATCTTCCTATACAGGTAAGATAAATGAGTGGGGAGAAAAACCTGCAGTGATGCATCTGTGATGCACTGCAGGTTTTAGCATTGCTCAGTGAACAGGCCACACAGCTGGCACTGACTGGGACACAGGGTTCTGGGACAATGCAATCAGGAAGTTTTCTGTGGAAGACACCTAGCAAAGACAGCATCTTCCAGTGCACTTCAGTTTTGGGAGACAATTTGAAGCACATGCTACAGAGATGTGATTTTCAGAGACCAGGCAAGTACCAAAGCATGCCTCAGGTATGTGTCTTTTTGGCCCCGAGGTTGGCATCAGTGCTGAAGACCAAAAAACATGACAAAACCCTGCAAAACAGCACTCTTCTCGTGCTTTGTCAGGTGCTAGAGAGAAACCCTGCTGCCGTTTGCTGCCTTTGGCCAGGACATGGATATTGCTGTGACTGCACCACACATCACAAACGGAGTGCACAGCAATGGAGCTGAATGACTGTACAGGTGCCTGGTGGGCAGCTAAACAGGCATTTCTGTGTGGTGGAACCTTTGAATGCCTCCTAGACCAGGTGTAAATCGCCAGCCCTGGGTGCCTGTGCTGTACGAGCAGCTGGGAGCAATCAGCTCGTAAAGGAACATCCCAGATGGTGCCTGAGTGTCTGACAGGAGCTTCCTGGGAGAACTGAGGCTGTAGTGGCTGTGAGGCTGCAGAAGCCAGAGCAGTCACGGTCATCTGAGGATTGCTCACAGGCACACAGTGACCTGATTCCTCTGAGAACGTGTTCAGAGCCTGACCAGATGGCACTGTGAGTGTAAGGTGCTTATCCTATAGGAAATCTGTCCTTAGCTCCCTTGTGGAGCATCAGCCTGGAGATGTGGAATTAAGTCCCTCACACTCCCTTCACAGTCAGTACACCTGAAACACACAAACAGATGTTGGCACAAAGGTTGAATGACAACGTGAACAAATCCATATCCAGATGCTGAACTTTTCTAGCAGAGATCCCACCACTGAGACACTGGAAACAGAAGTAACTTGTGGGAATTCCTTTTGTGCCCTGCTCTAAGATCAGAAGACAAAGCATGACAGAACAGTTATGTGTTCAAAACCAAGGTGGATTATCCAATGGCTGCTGTGTCATAATATGGAAGGCTACAGGGAACCACAGGCACATGTGGACTGGAACCAACACCCTTGCTCCTGCCATTAGGGACCTCTCTTTGTTGCCCAACAACAATTAAAAAATGAGTCCTGCAGCAACAATTAAAAAATGAGTCCTGCAGAGCAATTAGCTATGATGAAGATAACTGCTTACATCTAATAACAACTGGCTGATCTGAGGTAAAAAAAAGACTGTGTAAGTGGGTTTCCCCCTCAGCCTACAAAAGGAATAAAAGAGACAAACTTTGGATAAATTCTTCTCAGAAAAAACTTCAGTAAAAAGTGCACATCCATCTGACCATCTGACCTGCCTCCACAATCTGACAATCTTTTCCTGAAACTCTAGTTAGCAATAACTTTGGACAAAACAGAGTCAGGCAACAGGTTCTCAAACTTGATCCGATGAATACTGACACCACCATGAGTCTTCTACTCAGTTTTGGCAAGAGTCAGCAGTGTATCTACACAGGAAATATTTATCCTGCTTTTATATTTCATCAGAGTTTACTGATTGAGATGACAAGGTTCATGGAGGAGTGTAGTTTTCCTTGGCAAATGGGGTCACAAGAAGTTGCCTCTGTAGACCACACTTTGGATAAAAAGAACTTTTCCAGAGCCAAAATCCTGAATTCCTTCAGGGTATCTGGGCCCTTTCATCAGCTGTGAGCCAGTCTAGAGAGCTGAAAAGCCAACATCAAGAACCCTCATTACACCTTTTGGGATACTATTGTGTATAAAGAATAGATACCTTTGTTTCTCCAGCCTCCCACTTTGGAAAAAAGAGATCCCCAAACTTACCTCTACACCAACTCTCCCTGCAGCAGGGATCATTGCTCCTGTGCTGCTGACAATTCACAGTCACAGTGCTGATTTGGTGTTAGCTGGTGGCATTAAGCTGTAAACAAAATGAGGAACCACCAGGCTCACTTAATCGACAGGGTCAGACCAGGATTCAGCATCTGTTCTGTCAGGCATAGAGACACTTCAGAAACATCTTTATTGCAACTTAAGGGCTGTGCAATTTTCTTGCTTGACAGCCGAATGCACACAAAACCACAAGATACAAAAAATGCATTTGTCAGCTTGGACAAGATAAATTCACTATTTTATATAAGCATACAGCTTGTGTATCTTGAAAAGCCACTAAGCAAATATGTTTCAAATACATGTAGAAGTGAAAGGAAAACAAAAGGAAGAATAAATGCCTGTAAGTGAAACCATGATCAGATGTTAACTCTGTGCTAGCACACTGGGTAATGGCCGGGTACATGAGTCAAACTCTGCTGAAGAACTACTTTCAAGAGGACACACAACATTCTGATACCTCTGTATGAAGCAGCAAAGCATTTGGGCTGCAGTCACAATCCATGCTGAAATTATTTGGAGGTTCCTGCCTCCAAATTTGGTAGTCTGCTCAGCCAAGGTAGGACTTCAGGCAAGTAGCATCTTTAACTGGAATAGCCCCCAGCCAGGGATTGAGGCCAGTCTGAGAAATTTAGTGAGTAAAAATACTTAAATGCAGTAAATTATGTCCTGGGAACTCTCCAGAGATCCAGAATATTCCTGTAATAATTGTGTTACTTGTCTCTGAGGCTTATGCTTTTGTTATCAGAGAGAACATTTTGCCTGAAGGAGGGCTGGAGAGTTTGGAGCATGTTGTTTGGAGGGTGTAAGGCAAAGAGGAAAATCATAGAGCTTTTTTCAGACATAAAAGGGCTTAAACTCACATTAGAGAACAGAATCTTCAAGCCTGTTAGTGATGCTTTATACAGAGCTGTAAACACATGGCCATATTTTACAGAGAAAAACCCTGCTGCAAACAACAACAAAAATGCTTTTTACATTTACTTGTCATTTATATTCTACTGATTCTTTCTGTGAGCTCCACAAAACCACAGAAATAAAATATGTTGGCCCCCTGACCGGCAACTGAACAGTGAAACACAGCTCCTTCGCCAACCTCCTGATTCACAGGGTTTGCAAGGAGGACTGGCAGTTCCTTTATCCTTGATATAAAAATGCTATGCCTGGTCAGGTCTTCAAAAATAGAATGCTGAGTCTCAGATCTACCTAATCTCAAAACCAATATGAAAATAAAGTAATAGCAAACACACGGAAGACCCAGAAATATGTTCAATTGCTCAGTACAATAGAAATATTCCCATTAAGAGCAGGACCCTGAGTAAGTGCCCATAAACTTGACCTTTTGGAATTGCATTTGCCTGTGTGCATTACAACAGACCTCTGACTGCTCCCATTCAACTTCCCCAAATTGTGAAGGGCATCAAAACCATTTCTATCATACTGACAATTATGTTAAGAGAAACAGTAGTACTATGAATACTGACAGAAAAATTACTATTTGCAATCTACAATTTGCCCAGCAGCAGAAAAGGTTTCTACTCCTCCTCATATTCAGTAGAAGGAAAACTGTATTCATGAACAACAAAGTAATTCAGTTTTAAGGACTCTCCCCCAGGCATAGAAATAGCAGCAATGCAGAGGACAGTTAGGAAAGGACAGAAGATACATGACTAAAGTATCAGTGGATGCTTCAGTTTCTCTGTTATTCAGCCCTTTGGTATTATTCTTAGCATTTATTTCATGCTCCAGTAAGCTTTGTTTATTGAGGTGATCACACAACTCCATTGTCTTGAAAGCACAGCTGCCTTCTGGCTTTAGAGGAACAGATGAAATCTGATTAGGTTTAATATCTTTTCAGCATGCTTTTTAATAACCACCTGATGACACTCTTTAGGAAGTTAAAAACCAGGCCACTTTGATGTTCAAGTCAGATTTAGCCCCCTTGGAAGACATATGAAAAAGCTTACTTGAATCTGGCCCATCACCACTATTTTAACAACCTGCTTATCTAGCTTCTCAGCCCTTTCTAAATGATGAGATGTTTATCATTTGTAGAAATCTACTTCCAAGTGGATTGCAAGCACCAAGCACAAGGGCTGCAGGAAAAATCATCAATGACTGATGATCATACAAAAAACACCTTTGTTAATATAAAATAAATGATTCAAAGAAAAGGTTAAATATGCATGTATACTGATAACTAGAAACAAAAGCATGAACCCTTCACCACCTTTTAGGCAATTCAGAAATGCAAACCAGTGCAATTCAGGTACCTCTTCAATCAGCTCTCCTTATTCTCTTACTTGAGGAGCTAAATCCCTGCTTGGTGCAGAGGAAAATTCAACTGACACAAAGTCTGGTGGCAGCCAGACAACTTTGCCTGACTCTTTCTGCCAGGTTAATACTAACAAAGGTGCCTGAGTGAAGGAATGAATAAACTGTATTGAAGCCTTTCCCCAGACAAAAGACACTCATGTCCTATCTGTGAAAGGAGGGTCCTCAAGACAGTGAAGCACTGTCAGTTGTGCATGTAGGCAGATGATTTTCACCCTCCTCTCAGTCTGCTCATTTTAGCTGTGGAAGTGGTCCAGGAATCACTGGATGGAATTGCTGAGGACAAGGCTTGCAGTATTTCCTTATTTCCATTGGAGTAATTTTAAAATTTGCACCTGTAAAACAAACATGAAAAAGAGAGAAAATGTAGAGGTTTGTTTAATTGGGAGTGTGGAGAATGGCACAAAAGTTTAATGTCTGATGTTCAGCCATGTTTGTATGGGCAGGTTTAGATTAACAGTGATCTGCAAATAACCAGAGCTGTGATGACAATTTTTTTTCTTTTCATTAGGTTGCTGGAGGTCACTGACTCCCAGCAGCCTATTTTCCCTTTAGTGAGGGTACTCAATCACTGAAAGTTTGCTGCTGCTGGAAGTTTCCATAGCCAGGACAAGGTCTTCATAGACACAGGATGGTGCTACTGTCTCTCCAAAGCTTGAATTCTGCAATTGACACATTAAACAGTAACTTCCCCTTACTATCATCACATTCTCCCTATTTCCTGGTCAGAAGCCATAGACTGACATTGGCTTGAAGCATTGGCTTTCTGGGACAGCAGTTGTTTCTGATGGAATGACAACATTCCAGGAAATCAGTGTTTTTGCTTCAAAAGAAGTGGCCAGTGTGGTTATATATGGTTGTACATAACCCTCTCCTCAAGCCACACTGAGCTGTCTCCAGGTGGCTTTGCAGCCTGCCTGTGGCACATGCCCAGCACAAAGAACAGTGCACAGCAGTGCTGAAAACCAGTTCCTGTGCTTTGCCTGCAGACTATAAAGCAAGTAATATCTCCCTAAAAGAGACAGCACAAGTCAGCCAGAAATCTTATGGCAACAATACAAAACAAACCCAACACTGGACAATTCCAGTCAAGAACTGCACATTAAACAGAAGAATTCAGCTTTGGGCAGTTGCTGCATTAGGCCCAAGCTTTTACAACTGCCTCTCAGTAAGAGTAGAAACTAATTCACATCAAGCATTTTGATACAAGCAGATCTGAGGAAGTCATCTGCAGCAGAAAGATGCACTCTATATGGAAGCAAATAAACAACAATCCCTGACCTAAAAGAGGTTTGGCTGCAGGTAAGGACAGGAGATGATTACAGTAAGCATATTGGAATGCTCAGAGAACCAGGGCAGAGTGTAATGGGACAAGCAAAGATCATAAAGTATTACTGTGTTTGCAGCAGAGGAAAGCATTTCAGATTCCCTCTGCAGGAGATCTTTGTGGTGAATTTACAGGCTTTAATGGAGTGCTTCCTTTGTACTCCTTTCTCCCCTCAGTGCAGTGCCTTCCATTGCTCCATGAGACCAGCATCACTGGACTCCATCCCCAGGGAACAGCAGTCTGCTTTCAAAGGAACATTCTCTTTGCAAGCACTTTTATCAGAGAGTTTTCATGCCTGTTGCATGTAAAAAAGCCTGAAGCACCCCCTGTTTTGGCAGATAGCAGAGAGTATGAGATTGAATAGTGACAGCTGTGCTGATCACAGGAAGCCTCAGTAACATGGAAGGGGACAGGATCAGGCAGGCAGCAGCACGTGCAACCCAGCAGTGACAGAAGCCACCTCTGTGCCTCTGGCACTGCATTCCCCAGGCCAGCTGGAAACCTGCTATTGCTCAAGTCCTCTGTTGCTGCTACACCTGCTGATTAAATGAGGAGCCCCAGACAGCTACAAACCCTTGACCCACAATAATTCTGCAATTTGTTCACTGCTCCTGATACCAATGGGAGTCTGCCTATAAAACAGAGCCCATGATTCAGCACTGGGAGAATGGACAGGAAGGAAAGGCTACAGTTAAAGGAAAACTGTAGAGTAACACAAAGATTTCCACCTAAGTTATCTAAATATAAAAAGTAATAAAGCATTTAAGATATTTTATCAGCTAGAATGAATTTGCTTGGAACTTCAAATTAGTAATTTTATGATTAAAAGATTAGAAATAGGAAATAAACTATTTTAGATCAAATTCTTTATCTTTACAGTTTAACAAAAGTTATCAACTAGACCTTTTATTGAATTTAGAAACATTAAGATTTAAAATGCTACGATTCTAAAGAGCACACTAATCCTTTTATCCTAGACTTGTTCATGGTTTAGCTTTTTTTCCACTGGGGTCTCACTGAAACCAGGAATATTATGTACTTTTACTTGCACAGTCCTTAGACACACGTATTTAGGACAAATTCAATCTTAGTTAATTCCTGTTCCTGGTAGAGCTGTGGGTTCAACAATTGGATTTTTGGAAATTCACAGAATCTCACTTTGGTTGATCTCTCAAGACATGAAGATGAATGCAGCCACAGATGAATGGTGATGGAATACAGCCGGGCAAAGCCAGGATAATATTTCACTTCTGCAACTGTTCTATCAATAAGGAACATTGATACTCCTTTAATCAGACTTGATCATATTTCCTGTGATTGTTTCATACTATGGGCATTAATTGGATTCTAATCTTATTTCTTCCTGATCCAAACACTCAGTAAGTTTCCTAAGAAAAAGAGAATAAGTTCTCAGTGATACAATGAAGCTAATATTTATTTGCATGCAAAATTCTGTGAAGTTTGCAGGTGGAAAATACCCAGATTGCTGTGATTTCTCTCTAATGATTACCTAATTCATCTAATGAAACTGTAAACTTTTTTACCTTTATCTGTTTTTTTCTTGAGTTTGAGTACTTTTGAGCAGCAGAGTCTTCTAACCTTCTGACCTAAGGGTGAAAAATAATACATTATCAGTGAAGACAGGTAATGCAAATCACTGTACATAAACAGCAAATGTGTCAGAGTCCACAGACATTTTGCTTACTTGTATTTACCACTGACATCTTTGTATGGGGAAAGCTGTAAAACAAAGGACTATCATGACTGATTTTTAGATCTCTGCACAGCTTTGTCCCTAGTGTGGAACAGGAATTTATTTGCTCTTCTCCATCACTACTCATAGATACATCAGATACACGATGTGAAGATTTCTTTATCCCTTGAAATGCCACACTGGCAGGTGATACAATTATAGTTACGCCATTTCAAAAAATATAAAGTATTACCAACAGGAAAAAGGAGTATCTGTGTGTCCAGATACACAGCAGTGTAGAATAAATTGCTTTGGATGGGCAAAGCCACTGAAATATTCCCTCCCCACCACAGCTAACTGCAGTTGACATAGTATGCGCTGGCCACAATAAAGGGGAAAAAAAGGGTTCACTCTGGAGCTGAGGTGGGGCAGAAAGGACAGAGATAGATAATTCCTCATCAACAAAATCTAAGAGGTCAGTGTTGCTGGAAATCACTGAGGCACAGTTTACAGCCAAGGCTGGTGATGGAGGTCGTGCTGTCTTATCACCATAATTTAGTTCTAACAGGTTTAATATGCAAAGTACTTTTATCTTGCACACCCAGACACTTTCACATTGGCACTTACAGATAAGGAACAGTGTCCTTTGCACATTTCCTCCCCACCTTCTGCCTCACTGAAGTACTGTGCACATCAACAAAAAGGGAACACTCTTAACAGGAACCTGCAGGTATTTGTTTTAGTTTTATTGACATGGCTGTCTCCTGTCCTTCCTGGACAGGCTTCCTTTATCATCCTGAAGACACATCTAGAAATTCTCCAACTCCCTTGCACTGTTCCTTAAGCTTTCCTCAAGAGTCACGGAAAAACCTGAATAAAAAGAAGTAGAAAATGCAAAGGGAGCAGAAGGGCTTCAGGTATCACTGCTCTGGCAAATAGTTCTACCATTCAGCACAGGCTCCAGTAAAGGACCAAACTGGGCAGCTGACTTAACCAATTAGAAAAACAGCTTCCACATGCTCATATACCATGCTCGTATTTACACATAAAGCAATTCTCAGAAGGCTTCTAGAAAATATCAAGCACGGCAAGTTTGCTGTTCCTGACCTTTGGACACAGCTTATTTGTTTTTCCTTATCTCACATATATCCTCTACATCTTGTATAAAACACACATTGGGAAAAATCATGGTGAGTCTCAGAGATTTATAATATTAAACCTCAAATCTGCACAGGTAACTCTAGATTACACCTCTCAGTTTAAAAACTCTACTGAACTGTCCTTCTGCAAATGCACAGTGACATCTGCAGCGATGTTGCTACAGACATGGAAAATCCTCTCTTTTCAAGATTTTGACTGATCTGTGAATTTAGAATACTGCAAAATTGTAGCTAAGTGCCTCAAGGTACTACAACTGAAGTGTGGAATTTCAGTGGGAAAAAAACCCAACCAAGCAAGAACAAGAACAACAACAACAGCAACAACAAAAAAAAACAACAACAAAAAAAAAAAAAAAAAAAAGGAAAAAAAATGTTCGGACTGGTTGAAGGTCAGAAGAGTTACTCTCTCCTATTTCATTCTTCTGTAAAGAACTTATATACTCTGTTCACCTGACTGATTCATGTTCCCTTGTTTCACAAGGGTCGAAACTTTTTCTATTAACACATTTCCCACTGCTGAGAAAATTATACTACTTTTACATTGGTGGATTGTTGGTTATCTACTGGGAAAATATAACAGGAAGTATTTTCAGAAGAGCAGGTTTTAGAACACAGATTAAGGTAGAATTAATCATGCTGTACTGCAGGCAACAGGCAATAACAGAGGAAACACTACTGTACAAACCAAAGCACTGATATACTACCACATTCTGCAGTTGAAGTAATTTTCTAAGACCAGTCATTGTCAAGCTCTGTTTCCTTTAGTGTAGTAAATACGAATTTTATACCAAAAAAGGAAAGAACAGGAAAAGACAAAGTTCTTTTAGAAGACTCTATATACTGTACCTTCTACAGCAAAGACATTGAGGCACAGAAGACAGACAAACAAAAAGCCACAAAGTGCCAGGAGCTTCATCCTTCCAGCTAGTCACGAGATGTTTCTGAGGAGGCTGAAGGAATGTCTTGGTCTCCTCCAGCACAACCTCAGCTTTTTATAAGATAGAGCCAAAGGAATGTTGTAGTCAGAATGGGTGGAGATTTGGCCTTTGTATCGCACCTCAACAGATGAAAAGAAACAGCACTTCCTATTTCAAGAAGCAATTTACTCAGAATCAGGCAGCATAGAGAGTTCCCTACCAGTCACACCGGGGCTTGGAGCATGGAGTACACAGGGATGCTCTGAGGCACAGTCCTTGTCCTGTGCTTCACAGCAGCCTTTCCAGGGGACCTGGTGTGCTCCTCAGCCTGCTTGGAAAGGCAGAGAGCAGAGCAGAACTGAATCTGTATGGACAGTGATTGGGGCTTGAAAAGGCAAACCAAACCCAGGGTGTTCAATTGCCAGTGTGTTGTTACCAGCATTAACAAGACAGCTGGTTAAGCAGCAGATTTCTGGGTTTACTATCAACTTCTCAGTTTCTATTATATCTGAATAATTAAGTTATGGAGATTCCAGCAAACAGTTCAGATTAAGAAATCATCAAATTCAACATAGTGTCAAGGTTCACAGATTTTACTTTAAAAAAAGAGAAGTCTTTTGAGGAGGGATCAACTATAGAGCTTTGCCTCTTAAAAAAGGCAAAAGGTTCAGGTTTGGCAGCATCCAATTCTCCCAGCTTAATCCAGTAAGATTTGTCTCTAACAACAGAATATGTTATAAGCTATGTAGCCTTAAAAGGTGGGAGCAGTATCTGCAAGCCACCCAGACTTGGAATTACAGCAGGATAGAAGGCCTCACTCTGGTGCACATACATTGCCCCCAGCCCCAATTTCAAGGTTTGCTATTTCAGATTTGGGATTTGTCTTATTTCTTGCAGCAGCAGCAGCCTTCCAAATTGGATCACCCCTTTATCTACAAAATTTATCCCCAAAAGCTTATTTCTGCATTCCTACGTAGTGATATCCATATATGGTGAAGATTGCTAATGCCTGACAGCCTTTTGTGTGTGCCAAGGCCAGCATTACCAAGGTTCAAGATTCAAATCACTAACAAAAGTCCCTACAAGATAGTATTATCTTCAAAGTGCTTTGTGAAAGCCCTGCCTGGCACTGGCACACCTTGTTCAGCCTGTAGTAAGGCTGTTAGTTCACATCCCTGCTGGGCATGTCAGGGGGGACTTGTACAGTTCAGTCCATGCAGAGAGAGATGAATGACAACAGAGCAACAATGTTGTTGTTGTGATCTTGGGCTTCTTTTGAATATTGAAACATATGGGTGTGAGTCCTCATTTTGTAGCTTAAAAGTCAATGTTTTTGCTGGTTAAGACTGAATTGAATAACATAAATCCCAACATGAACTGGGCATGTTAAATGGAGCTGGTCAGCCTGCTCACAAAGGTTCGCAGAAGATCTGAAATGTCAATAAGGCACGTGAAAGTGTTGGTAGGAGAGTAATTTTTCTGCAACATTCAGTCAGGCTGTCTGAGTAGTGGTAGCAGTGAAGCAAGGATTTGTTGGTGGCTGCAGTATTTTATGTCCATTACACTTTCTGAGAAAGTTCTAGGCAAGCTCATGTACTGGGGGAAGTGAGTATACATCTGTGTGGGGCTTAATTGCCAGCTGTGGTTAAACCACAGCCATATCCAAAGAAATTTTCATGTCATTTTGGCCTTAACTAGAAGCATCACCTTCTCTCTCTGTCTGTGCATGATAGGAAATTAAAAATGAATACAGAAAAGTAACCAGATAAGATGGGAGATGACTTGCAGAACAGAACCTCATCACATGATGGCTACTGATATTTCCAACTATGCTCACTTCAACAAAAAGTGCTGCCAACACCTACCTCAACCCCCACATCTTTCTTCTGAAGTATTTACAACATAATATTGGCAACAGAATTATTTACAAAGACTTGTTTTTCTAAATGTACTGCACTGTGACTTTACCAATCACCCCAAGCAAGAAAACAGCACATGCTATCTGAATGCCCCACTTGTTTTCTGCGTGGAAGGGGCAGGCTGCTACTTGGCCTCCTCTATTACAACAATCCAAGCCTTCCAGCTACTGTGATGGGAAATGAGGCAAACCTGTACAGTCATCACTGCACACCCAAAAGCCCCAGAGATGGTTTGATAGGAACAAGAACAGGTGCCCACTTTTTCAAGGACAGCATCTGTTTGAGGAGTTTGTGCTGTCTTACTGTCAGGCTGCTCTTGGAATGAAAACAGAAAACGCAAAAACTTTCTAAAACTAAAGTACTGCATGATTTTATCAATATAACTTATTGGGGTGAGGGTATTGTAAGCAATTTATTTGTTTATTTTCACAAATTGCGAGGTCTAGTTGCAAACCTTTAGTACCTAGAGTAGGTATTGGGGTCTATGCACAATACCTTGCTTAGCAGTTAAGAGAACTGAGGAAGGTTTTTTTCCTCCTAAACTGAATACTTTCAGAGGAAATTTCAGGGCTTTATATCTTAAATTTCAGGCTGTAAAAGCTGATCATTGCTGTGGTTAAACCCTGTAATTCTTAATGCCCTGTTTCATATGCCTCTATAAATGCTAACGTTACAGGAAATGTTAAGCAAACTGAAAATGGAAGACTAGAAGCAATGAGCAATGACCTAGCATAATCTTTAGACTTGTCCTGAGATAAAAGTCCTTATCAAGTAAGGTTGCAGAATATACAAAATAATAAGACAGAACTGTGTCAAGGGAGTGGCTAGAGACAGGAGGTGGAATAAAAACACAGATTACTAAACAGCCTGCCAACCTGTGTCCTTAGAGTCTGTCAGCTGGAAGTTTGAGGCATCTGTATGATCATCTTCTGTAAGACATTAATTTTCTGAAAATGACCAGCAGCTGCTCTATGTTTTTCCAGTTGAAAAAAGGCTGGGAAGGAAATTGAGTGCAGAGGTATTTCTGAATAATCCATGGAAATAAGGGATGCAACTTGAGATTTGCATTATCCTTGCATTAACACCTGGTGTTCAAAAGCCATTTTGAGGATGTCTCTCAAAATCTTAAAGAAAGTACTTTGGTTTCTTAATGTTAAATTAAGGCATGATCCAGAGTCTTCTTTTGTGCTTTCCAAAAAAGAAATTAGATAAACTCTTAAATATGCAATCTTCATAGAGTCTTTACTTCTGGAGGTGGTATGCTAATATAAGATTCATTAGTAGTTCTAAAGGTCATGCCATTCTAAGAAGAATCTGCATTTTGTATATGAAAATTTCTTCTAACCAGGTTGAAGCAGCTGTTCGTGACATAAGGAGAATAACATAGCTGGAGCAAATGGTCATGTTAAATTTAGAGCTAAATGAAACTAACATTTGAGCTGTGAGAATACAGGAAACATTAAGGACTTTCTGGATACAAAGTTTATTTAATTCAAGTTAAGATGAACCAATGTAGTTATCCAGGAGCATGTGCTGGCCTGTTTTTGAAGGAAGAAACATGGTGTAGAAACTGAAGGCTGTAGTAGCAGTCATTATAAGAAACAGAATGACAACATCTGGGATATAGTAACTAACAAAGATTGGAATGAAGAATGACTGAGGTTATAACTTCTCTGATAAGTTTATGGTGAGCTGATAAACACTTTGAAGTCCTGGAACAGGGTTTAAAGCATCTTTGACAGCTTTTCTGAAAAGTTTCCTGCCACTCAGGTTGTGCCTGCAAGTAAAGCCTCTGCAGAGCCGCCAGCTGGTGTGTCTGTGTCTCATGTGTGCTGTTCAGGGGGTCTCAGCTCAGTGTGTTCCCTCCATTCTCTTCACAGGTCACTGTCCTGGATACCTCTATTAAAGTGGAACTTGCAGCTCTTTCTATTTTTCTTGGTTTTCACTTTCCTCCTGCAGGCAATGTGGTAAAGGTGGAACAACAGATGCTTCCCCTTTCCCCCTGTTTACTTAACGTGCTCTGCCTCTGGTTTTTCAAAGTCTTGGATGTGATGAGGTTTATCTGGTTGCTGTAGGCTCCTAAATGCATAATGAAATGAGGCAAGGGTTCAGACCAGAGACATTTACATTGGGTGCAGTGTTCAATGTGTGTGTGTGATGGAAACACTTCTTTCTTGTGGTAGCCCAGCCTTCTAGTTCAGGCAAGATGTGATTCAAGGCACTGTTTTTGACAGTTAATGTGCCAGAGCTCACAGTTCCATGACAGGGTGATGAGAGGAGCTGTGTAACCTCATTATGGAGTGTAACCTCCTCATTATGGAGGCAGATCTGTTCCCACTGCATGTTACTTCCTCCAAAGAAGGGAAAAAAGGCACCCAAGCAGAGAAGGTTATCCCTCTTGCCACTTACCATGGCTCTAAAGGATTTGCCTTTGTTTCACTCAGCACTTCCTTTGCTGTGTTTTTCAGAAAGATGACAGAAGGATATGAAGTCTGTCTGTCCTTCTGTCCTAAGTAACTAGTCTGGCTGCCCAGTGCTTAGTTCCAGAAAACTTGGTGAGAGGAAGTGAAGTGGTACAGTGACAGAATGTTTTGGTCGGCATCACACTCTTTTTCCTGAATAGATAAGGTGTTTACTTCAGCTGGCAAGCCTCCAAAACAGAGCACACTGTGCAGATGTCAGCCCCTGGGCTTTTGGAAAGATTTTGAGATTGTTCTGCATATTCTTCTTTCTTAAAAACATGAATAAGCCCTGTCTCTGCTATCTGATAGGAGGTGGTTGCAGAGATAACAGTGTTTTGTCATGATGCTGTTACTTGGCCACTGTCCCCCTTCCTGGTTGTTCTGTACTTTGTAGATACTCAGATCATTTCACAGAAGCAAAATTAGTTGGTAATAAAGTCCAGAACTTGAACTAAGGAATTTAGAGGCTAAAGATCTTAGCATTCCTATAATGGTATAAATTTCAACTTTTCTTCCTGCCACCTCCTACAGAGACATTTGAGGAGAATTTTCCCTTGTTGATTTACTGTCAGCTTGCTAAAATCCCATAATCCATTTCAATGTATTGAACAGTCTGTCCACCAAAGCATTTATGGTCACCTCAGTTGGGCTTAATGTGACTAGGAAGGAGTAAAATAGAAGGCTTCAGCAGCAATGGCTTTTCTTTTACACAGAAGTTTGATGGGACAGGAGAATTCTGCTGAAGCTTTTAAGAGCCCAAGTTTTGTACAAATCCATCTGTGTATGAGATAAAAATAACAGAAAAGTGTGATTTTTTGCATTTCAGCTCCGCTGGTAGTTCTTCTCATCCCCTTGGGACTCAAATATAATTTGTAGTCACATGTGGAATTTTGTTTTCCTATATTGTCTTGGGTGGGAGGAGGAATCTGATCAGTGGCTCTTGCTCCTACAAGTTCTTCAGAAGTCCTGAAAGAATGTAGTGCTACAAGACACGCAATTCGTGTTTGGTTTTGCAGTTTGTTGGGTTTAACTTGTGGCATCATTTTTCTTAGAAAAGATGATGATGGATGAGGAGGAATAGCACAGTTTAGGAAGAAAAAAGGATCTTCATCTCTGCATGGAGCATTGCTACAGTCAGGAATAGTAAGGTCAGCAGATTGTGCAACATCGTGTGTCCAGTCCAGGTGGGATGATGCAGTGATTTTGGACTTGCATGCAGTAAAGGAAGACCTCTAAGTCCAAGACCATTACCTTGATACAAGTATCTACTGACCCTACTATTTTCATGCCTCTGCCACCTCACCACTGCAGAGGTGTGTCTAGGAAAAAGCCTGATACTTCCATGGATACCCAGACCACCATGCAGTTCATAAAAATGTAAAGTTAGTATTTTTCATGGGAGCTATATTTAATCTTGGATTTTCCAGGTAAATTTTTTTTTTTTTGTGACAGTGGTTAGAAGCTTTTTGTTTTCTTCCCTATCCCACTTTAATTTTTTGCTGACCAACAATACAAGAAAGTTGATGTCATGCTTTTTCTTAAAAGGAAACTGTGATAATTAAAAAAAAAACAGTTTCAGTAGTTCTTTTTGGTGTTCTTCACTAGCAAGAATACAAAATACAATTATGTAATACATAATCTATTACAAGGTTGTATTACAATGTATTCCATTCATGCAAGGAAAAACAAACACCACTATTCTGCAGTAAAGGTCATAAAAGGAATGCCTTACAGGTGTACTAAAGATTTGTTCGGAAGCTTAATGATGTCTGCAGGAACACACCAAGTGGTGTCAAAACCGAGTGAAGAATTAGTAAAGATGGTATTTCTGGACCTGTTCCTATGCTGCACTGGCAAAGGAGAGGTGGTTAGATCTAAAGCCATCACTCAGGCACGTTGGGTTTGTGCTTCAGCAGGGTCAGGTCCGTGTGTTATTTGTAAGACGGGGTGGGAGAGTGCTGGGCTAGTGCCCAGTGTCACACCTTGTGCCACGAGGTGACGTGCCTTTGCAGCAGCTGCCCCTCCAGCACCAGGTGACAGGTGTGAACAGCCGCCCCCACCTCTGCCAGCCTGATGGATCGTTTCCTGTGTTGCAAGAGCCTGTCTTGCTTTCCCCATCTTGTTTGCTTAACTGTGACTAAAAGTCACTGAGATGGCTGCATATTGAACTAAAAATCCAGTTCTTACTTAAATACTGTGTTGAGGGGTTATTTAAATGCATTCCCCTTTTTTATTTCCAGATGGCTTATTTCAAAATTTGAAGTGAACTTATTCCAACAATTTCTAAATTCCAAGTTTGCTATATGAAGTTCAAGGAAAATCATGCTGTATTCTTGCATTATTTCCAAATATTGAAGAGTTTTTTAAAAAAGGTTCTGCTCTTTGATGATAGCAGGAATAGACAGGAATAATCTTTGCCTTGGGACCAATTTAAGTTACATAATGACACCAGGCATGCCCTGTTACTGTGTTATAGGTGAACTATGATAAAGGTTTTATGAAGGTAAGTGCATATTACCTCACAGCTTTCAGCAGCATTAGAGGTAGGGCAAGCTGGATGAAAATTGCAAAGCTGATTACATTCAATAATTTCATTAGGTGAGATCTAAATTTCATGTTGCATTCTGCTATGCACACTTAAAATACGTGTGTCAGTCAGATGTGGTCTTCTTAATTATACCAGCTGATGGTGAAGAACACTTTCTTAGGCAAATAATTGCTTGATATTCTTGATAAAATCCAAGTAAGTGATTAAACATTTTGTAGCTGCTTATTTAGATCTGGATTTAAAAGGAGAATTACTGGAAACAGCACAAAAATCTGTAGAAACCAGCTATAAGCTTTAGCAAAGATCAGAATTTAATTAAGTTGTGGACTAAACACAATGTTTACGTCTTTAATGTTCTTTGGCACACATACTCAAGAATTACTGTAGAAGGTGGGGAATTTTTAGCCAAATTAAATTTACGTATTGATGAGTCATGCCTGGACCTGCAAAAAATCCCAGTTTTATGATTGTAAGTAGGTCTGCCAGGTGTCACTGTCAGTAGTGCTGCCTTCAGATTTTCATCGCCCATCAAATCAGAGCTGTCTTAATTGAGATATATCTTAAGTTTTGACTTAAGACTTCAAATATAAAGGAATAACTCCTTTTCTTTTTTTGGAGACCAACACTAGGAAAATACTGCTAGTGCTGTAATCCCATCCGCAGAAGCTAAGTCACACCCTTCCACAAGACTGAGCAGAAGTGATGCTCGTGTTTCTTCAGGCACTATTTCTCAAAAGGTTATTAATTTTCCCCTAGGTCTCACTTCCCATGCAAACACCTCCCACAAGCAGTGTGTTGGTTTCTACACCTCACTATTCCAAACAGTCCAGAATCCCTCCCTTGGTTAGTCAACCTTGAAAACTTCAGCCTCAGAAGCTGGACAAAAGGTCTTTTGTCTGAATTTTTTTTTTGTAACAAGCACAAAAGTCAGAATTTTAAGACAGCTCCTCGTACATTTCAGATTTTGAGGACAAGCACACTGCTGTGTTCCCATACAGTAAAAGTATGAAGAAATTAAGGGTATCAAATTGCTTAAAAAGATAAAACCCTCTGAACAGGCTTCTTGAACTGATCCAAAGATTTCTTCCTTCTAAGAACTACAGATGTTCCTCCAGCTGTAACAGTGTAGGAACTAGATTGTGCCTTGTAATCTTTGGGCACAAAGGAACTGCAACATGGTTCTTCACAATCCACTCTTTCTTCCTTCTGTTTGAACAGTCAGAAAATACTACAGTGTGTGAGAGACATAAAAGGAGCACTGGCTGCAACAAGTGGCCAACAGGTTACACCAACGCACTTCAAGTGTAGCCAGTATCTTCCAGCTGGGAAACACCCCCAAAAAGGTGCTAGCCAGTGAAACAGAACCATCTTTGCACATTTTTTACAGAGGAACATGTATATTATAATACTCTTCACCAAGCTGTTAGTGCAGGGGTACTAAAATATTTCTGCTGACATGAGGAAAAGTGAGAGTAGTCAACTTGTGAGGCTAGAATTTTATTGTTCATAGGTCAATACATAAACATAATTTATTTACCAGAAACTGAAAATATGGGCTGCTGACATTAGGTCAAAATTTTCATGGCCCAAAAACTTCCCTTTTATTCCAGCATATAGCAATAGAATCTGGAAAATATAAATTTCTTACTGTTACATCAATTTCACTGTTAGGGAACATTTCTTTTAGACCACGTTTAACATATCAATTTGGAGAAGAGTTAAACAGACTAAAGCACACAACAGTATGGCAAATTTATGGTCCTGGGGTTTACAGCATGCCATCCTCAATTCCCAGTTTCTGTTCCAATTGTACAAGCTTGCAAGAGATGATCACTAGGAGCTCTTCTGGACAGACCTTCATCCACAGTACAGGAATTTAGCCACCAGAAGAAAGACACAGTTATATTGCCATTCAACAGTTTTATAAATCTAGTGTCAAAATAAACTAGCTATTACAGCCAGTCAACATTAAAGCAAGGAATTCTCATGTGTACTCCCAGGAGGAGACTGAGGTTCATATGGAACAAATGCTGCACAGTTCCCACATCTTGTCTCCTTTACACTTTTTGGTCAGCTAACCTGTCAAATCCTGCTTAAACAACTGCTCAAACTTTTCTGAAATTTCTGCCTAGGTCAAAGTCATGATTGCATTTAGGGCCATATGCAATTTATTCAGTTCTTCTGAAGATGTCACTAAAACAAAATTTATGAAACTTAACTGAAAATTGATTCATCTAAGCAGCATTTCATGGAGTAGCTTGTACCCCTATCTGCCTATGGGATACCAGTTCAAAAATTACTTCCTTTACGATGCCACAACAGTAAAAATAAAAAAGAAAGTAAGAGTTGAACTGCCATCTAACCCCTTAAAAAGCAGGCAGGACTATTTTATTCATATATTAAAAATAATTTACTTTCCCAAAATAATGTACAATTAGAAGCAGTTCAGACTATTTTAAACACAGAGCTGGAAAGTGTTTGAAGAAAAACTAAGACTGAATCACATTGCACTGAACCAATATGCTGAAATGCTTTAAAACTCTCACTTGGAGCATTACTGCTTTAACCATGAATGTTTATTTAATATGTGCACTAGGTAGGCTGTCAGACAGTTGCAAAGGTGAGTCTCTGTTCACTTTTTCCGGCCACTTCCACCACCTGCAAGCATGGTGGCCACCCGAATGAAGATGTTCAGTGTATCGGTGTAGATACCCAGGCATCTAGGACACAAGAAATCACAGTTACTGCTGTTGAACAGACACAGAATTATTTGGTGTTTCACACCATTTTATTTCATTTTAAGAGCCTGCATGAACCATCTTTATAAAACCCAGCTATGACTGTCCTCAGTGCTTTGTATGTCAAAGAACACCTGTATTTTGTTCTACCACCTCTGCCAGCAAGAGCTATTTACAGAAATCCTGACAGACAATACACTGCTTTCATACAGGAGCCCCTGCTTTTATACTGAACTTCCATCTGTTCATCTCCAAAACTTCTCAAGATCAGTATTACTACATTTTAACTAGAATAAAACAAGGAGGTAGGAGTTCACCTAGGATCAGACAGACATTTACAAGGAAGTTACTTGTTACTCAGACTTGGTGTTTATTGAAGAGTCAATCCTTCCTTCCCTATCACACCATTGCACCTTTTTTATTTAGCAACGAAGACTAATAAATATTAAATGACTATGGGAAGATTAACTTTTTTTGTCTCAGCTGATACTGACAGTTATTTTCAGAAAATTCTGCCAGCAAAAATACGCTTTGGAATGTATTGCTGGAGGCATGTGACACCACACGCTCAATTCTACTTCTCACAACGATTTCAGTTTTAACTTCAGTAGCTGTTTTCTCACTTGTTTTCAAACCCTGTGATTCTTCACACCGAACAGCAATACACTTCTGAACAACAAAGAAAGGCTGTTTTTAAAGCATACTTCAATCTAATTGAGGCAAACCCCTCCTCGGACACCGCCATCAGCTGTGGCAGCAGAGAACACTTACGCATTGATGGGGTCGTATTTCGCCACTCCGAAGACGGGCAGAGTCTCGGCCCGTTTGACCACGAGCTGTGTGTCATAGAGCAGGAACATGCCAAAGAGCACCAGCCCACCATAGACCGCCACCGAATACAGGCCGGCGCCGAAGGCCGAGGTGGGAGGCAGGAACATGGATCCTGGAGAGGAACGTACAACAGTGGCAAAGGGAACCCTGTGCACCTGCTACTCTGACTTAGGTCAAACTCCAGTCACTGGAGCACAGGCCTTTCACTAAGCTTCAGTTCTTACTTTGTGCTGTGTGTTTGATACCAAGACCTTTAGCTTTTACACAACCTGATCCATTTGTTTTGAGTACCCCAGGGAACTGTGCATTTTTCTTCAGGTGAAAATATCTATGACTACAACAATGACTAAACATATGAAAGAAAACAAGCTGATCAAGAACTAAGATCACATTTACTGCCTTCCCTACTCACTGGCAATATCTGAAGTATAAGGCACCTCTCTCGGCTGTCAGACTAACATCTGCCAGAACCATAACTTCAAACTTGTTTTCAAGAACAAATATGAACAGAGTATCTTCTGCTGTGCTGGAGTTGCAAGGGCTGTATTTAAGGCAAATCTTCACTGGGCAGACCAGTCTGCAACTAACTGTAGCTGCACCTTAGTAGCTTAAATTTATAGCCTCCTTTGTGGGACAGTATTAAAACAGTATCTTACCGATTGAAGAAGCAATAACAAAGCCTAAGCCTATGCCAAGTGGTCCTCCCATGTTCAGGAATTTTTCACTGGGAGCGCACATGGCCACAGTTGAGAGCCCCCCGACGATTCCAGCAGTGTACCAGGCAGCTCTGATCAGCAGAGGACCACCAAGAAAGGCCAGAGGAGCCACCACTGCACCCATGACACCTAGGCAAAGCAAAACAGAACACATGTAAGACCTGTGACACCACACCCACTTGACTTTTCCATCTCCAGTCAGATGGCATGGCTCAAACTAATCCACACACGACAAAACACCAGTGCACTTGATTGTGCTCTTATCTAGAAGGGAGCACAATAAATCAGCAGCCCAAAATTCCATGATGTACTTTCATTTGTCATTAGAATACTTCAGGGAGCTCATCTTGGGGAAAAAAGACTAACAAAAGTTAACATATTGATTGGCTCATAACAGAGCTGATAAGAAGAGATATTTAACATGGACTAATCAACTATGTAATAGCATCAGGAACATGCAACACTGAAGAGCAGGACAGATTTCTGATAAAACAATTAGTTAGGCAAGTAAGTCATACTTTTGCTAGAGACTTGTAGGAAACATGTACCTAGCCCATTAACATCTCATTAGGTTGTTTCACTTAATAAAAATCACTACAATAAACATAATTTCTTCTTGGGAGACATGTTAGCTCTAGAGAGGCAAATATGATTCCAGTGCCCAACATCCACATGTCTCTTCTGAACAAACTATTCCTGGCAAAACAGATTTGAAAAATGAGAGCCATTGTTATTTGAAGGAGGCACCATTAGTGAGAAATTTATCTGTACTCACAGCTTAAAAACCTAATGGAGACATCTCAAAAGTAAACTAATACTAAAATATCTCTTTTACTAGTCAGGTTTTCAAATACCTCCTATCCTGCACAGCTGAAGAATGGTCAGTGTAGGCAAGAGCACTTACAGAAGTGGTAGTGTTAGAAAGCAGTCACAAAACCAAAGCAGCCATAAAACTAGTTCTACTCAGTGTGGAGTATACATACCTCAAGCTTAACTTGGGCATGACACCTTTGGAAGATTATGAAAAACACTAGAGTTCTGTTAAGGACACTGAAGACATCTTTCCCTGACATTCAGGAGTTTTTGCCTATCTCTGAAAAATCTCAACTCCCCTACAGCAGTATATAAAAATTTACTTTAAAGCCAGAGTTTTGTTAAAGTAAGCATCTGGTCACACTGAAGTACAGACATCTCTACAACAAACACGAAAACCACATACCTGAATGCATCATCCACGCTGCATGTTTAGCCACTGGATTACTGTCATAGGGTATGCTCCTGACCAACATTCCAGCACCAATCATGGCTGCAAAAGTTGCACCTATTGCCTGAAGAAACAGCATTACAGAGCTCAAGTTAGCATACAGTCATATGGTCTCTGTTCTAACCTCCTAGTCTAAAAGTCAACACTGAGTCTGAAAACAGCAACCTAATACTGGAGTATTCATTGATTTTACTCCTGTAAGGCTACAGTCAAATCTTTGCAGGTCTTAACTTGCAGTAATTTTCATTTATTTTCACTCAATTTTCTAGAAATCCAAATTTAACGGTCAAGTTGGAAACTCCCTTGGCTGTGTGAAGTAAGCAAATGAAGACCCATGGTTCTGCCCCTCACTTTTGTGAGGGCACCTGAAATGTGTTAGCCTTCCTTCTTTTCTTGTACATTTCTCCACCCAAAACCAACATCTAGTTTACAGGCCTTTGCTACCAATGACTTTTTAACCTCAGTGCCTCTCCTTACTCATAATTCCAAGCAGAATCATTCAACATCTACCAAACTGGTCAGAAGTGTACAAGTTTTATCACCAATGATGCTTTATCAAATTAATCTCCCCAAGTTAGGTAGGTGTTGCTATTTAACTGTTATTGCTTCACTCCACTCAACACACTGAATATGTACTAAGCCTACCAGTGTTGTTTCACCCTTGGCAAACAAGTAACAGCCTTCAAAGTGTTACATGGGAGAGCACAGGGAGGAGTAAGAACGCACAGGGACCTCAGTTTCCATTTACAGACAGCAATAGAAATGGAGCCATTAGCTTTAGGTAGTTATTTCTAAGAGGCTCTTATGTGCATATAAACAGCTGGTAAGGACAGCATAGCCTTTTTTTGCTCGTGTCATTTGTCTTTGACAAATCATCAAAGCAGTATAGAAAAAACATGTTAGATTGTGACTAGAATCACCAAATCTTACATCACAAAATATCATCAGGATACCTGAACAGTCTTTAGGAATAAGGACACTAACGTAGGTTAAGTTTTGTCTTACTTTCCACCAAGTACTTTACATTTCTCGTTTCTTTTTAATATCAGTAATCATCATTTGGGGTCATTTCTCAGCAAATACTTTTATTTTTATAACAAAGCTTACCAGCCAGGAGCCCTTTGTCATGAGGTTCATGAGTGCAGGAGATCTGCTCACTGCTACAGCAGACAGAGCTGTCATGCCAACGCTGCCCGCAAAGTACATGTACGTAGACTGAATTCTGTCCTTCACATACTGAGGCCAAATACTGAAAAATAAGCAGTCATGCAGAGCTGTGCAGTTACCAGTTTAGAATGGAGAGCAGATAAAACACAATCAAACTTAAGTGCATTCATAGCCATGGATAAAAGGGAGGTTTCGTAATAGCAATGTGGTCTAGCAACTCCTGCCATGAGTTTACTTTACGATGGGGACTGAACTTGTCAATCTTGTTGATTTAATCTAATGTTAACTCAGTAGAAACACTGAAAATTACAAATGATGCTAACTATAATTCTAAGCAGGAAACATGGATGGAAAACAGAGTAATGAATGGTTTGAACTACAAAAAAAAATAAGAGAATGGTGTGTGTATATAACAAACTGGTTTCAGGTAAAAGGTCTACAGAACGTGCACTGGCACTAAGCAGCGGGCTGAGCAGCTCACAAATTGCTGAGTCACAGTGCACATGGTTATCTGACACCACAGGACACAAACGTCATTTTGAGAGCTCTAACAATAGCAACAGACCTAGACATCGGTAAGTTTCTGCAGTATCATTTGCTCACGCTACAGACAAGAAAACTTTCCCTGCTAACACTACATTTAAACACAGTGCACACATTTGTTCCCACTTCACTCTTTTGACCTGTTATTCAAGGCTTGCGCAGAAAAAAATTAGACAGAGCTTTATGTATGACAAGCTTCTCATAGACACAAACAGCACATGTTCAGTATAAATGCAGACTGCCACTTCCAAATACAAATGCAAAACAAAGCAAAGTGTTCCCAAAACACATTTCTCCCAAGCCCATGCTCATTACTACCCATCTTTTAAGTCTAACTATACAGTTTTGCCATCAGCCAGGGTTTTTTTTTTTTTGACCAAGAAGCAATTCACCAAAGTTTTAAGAACACATTTATTAGACCAAAGCTTATGCCAGATACGGTGTTTAATGGAGACTTTTTTAACAGCTGCATTAAAATTTAATGAACAGTCTCACAAGAACACCAGGGAAGCTGGTCTTAGGAATGCTTTTCAGAAGACCACGCTTCCTAAGTTATCTGGAGCACATCTCATAAAACAAGTTTATATACTCTTCACATTAGATTAGCAAAACAAACTCACTCAGGAGGGTACCCACTTAAGACTGAATAATTCTAATTTTGCTTTAAAAATCTGCAGAGACATAGGTGGGGGTTTACTCTTCAGAGCTTAGAAAAGCATAGGCTGAGTGTACACTGCGTGACAGCAGCTAAAGAAGAGACAGCTAAAGAGGAGATCTGCTTCATTAAAGAAGTAAACCCTCTTACTTACGCAGCCCTTTCGATAGCTCCAATCTCACTGGACATGCCCATTCCATAGTAGCAGAGGGCTCCCAGGCCAACAGCAGCCCCTCCAGCAACAATGAACTTCCCCAGGCGATCAGCTGTGAAAAGAAATAAAAATCACACACTCTCATTAATGCTTTTTCTTGGAAAGTTCACAATATCCTCGTGTGAATTTTGATGTATCTGCAATAGCTGCTCCATTTTATCCCTCCTTCTTAAAGCTTCACTTAATTTCAAGTCAGTTCACTATAACTTTCAGTAGTGACAAACATATTTGAGAAAGTTTTAAGTTCAGGTTCAAAGATTCTCAGTATTTAAAGCAGAACTCCTCTACCTTTAAGTGCAGCTTCTGCAGATGGTTCAAATGCTGCTTCTTTCACTTCCTGGCCAAGTTTTCCACGCCTTGCACTCGTTCTTACTCTGCTGGCATAACTCTGTTAGATTGAGAAAGAACATAGGAAATGTTTAATGAAATAAAATAGAAGATACTCTTATCAACTTACTTGCTACACTAAAAATTGTTAATTAATCTCTTATTAATCTGTGCTTACCCTCGTACATACGAAGCAACCATGCTCAAGGAAAACAAGTGAACATTAAAGTTTAGGATTCTTTGTGAAAAACATTCACATATTCCAGAAATATAGAACCAATGCAGTGGACTCCAGAAGCTGGAATTTTCAGACTGCTTTTCTTCTACTCTAGTCCCACTGTACTTTACACTGCCACAAGCCTCTTTGTCAAATATAAAAACGTAATTGTTACTTTTTTGTTTTGTGAAAAAGGGTTTTGCTTTCTATGCTAAAACACTCTTCATGTGAACACTTCAATGTAAAAAAAAAATCTTGCACAATGCTTACATTTTACAGATATTAAAGCTAGAAAAGCAGCACAAATTTTTTGCTTTCAAGTCTAACCTTGATTTATAGAACAAACCTTGAATGAAGGCCTAGAAACTCAATATTTTTAAGGTCAACAAGCTCCAAGTAATTACAGTATATTGCTCAAAGTCTTAATAAGTTGCAAGAGCAACACGATACACTCATATTTAAGTACAAAAACAACTTTTGAAGTTTTCTGACTATTTTTACAGGAATTTTTTAAATTAAAATTCCATCTGAGCAGTCAAGGACTTACATCAAGCTGTGAGTTAGTTTCAACACTAAATTGCAAAACCTACAAGCATTACTCTCATCAGCCATTAGAGCACTACAATTGAAGGGGTTTACCAGAGCCCTTCAGTTCGGTTCTGTTTGGCAGCTAACGAAATCCAGCTCAATACTAAAAAATACACACACAAAAAATCCACCGTGCACCTACAAACTTAGAAGGCTTCAGAGGAAAATACAAAGGAGTTGAAGAATTTGCCACTAGCACTTTTATCAAGATGACAGAAGAGCAGCAACAACCCTTAACAGTTGTGAACTGCAGGCCTGCAACATCCTCTCTGAGTGAAGAATAAACACTGTCCCAGGATAATGACAGTCTGGTTTTTAAAAATGCTGGTTAGAGCTGTGATTGTCCTGCCACAGGTCAGAAATTGCTCTAACCTAGACTACAGCTCTAAACACATATTGGGACTAAAACAGTTGAAAAGAAAGTGTTCATTTTAGTGTTATATTTAAGACTCACACTTGGGAACAGGGAGACAGGACAACAATTTCTGTTCCTCCTACCTTTCCTATTAAGGCCTGTCCATCCCTAACCACCTCTTCTGCCCGTTAATTTCAAGACACAAATCGGTCATTGAAACAGAAGATTTCACTTCAACTGCTCCAAATCCCCTGTGTTTTGACTGAACAACATTCTTCCTTCAGTAAATTAGAGCAGGTACCTCAAACAAGCAGGCGGCTCATGCTCATTCACATCAGGTACTCTACACAAAGTGATTTTTTAATGAAATATGTGCAGTCAGGGCCATCTGAAAGATCATTTCCTTACCTGGCTAGGCTGCCACAGCCTGCACACTTTTATACTGGAGCTCCTCAAGGCTGGGGAAGCCTGAGTGATGGTGGGGCGGATGGCCTGGCATGGCAGTGCCCTCAGGCACACCAACCTGGCAGCCAGCATGGTTGCTGAGATAACTTAACACAACGTGTCCCTGCAAATGCACAAGAAAATGTATTTTGCTGGTTTGTTACAGTTTTCAAACAAGGTACACTTACTACTTATTCTCAACTACAACAGAAGTAACGAAAACACGCAAACTAACCAACCAAAAAAATCTGTAGTAAAAACAGTATTATCACTGAAGTACTGTAATAGGAAGTAAAACATTCTTAAATACACACTTTAACCTTGCTTTAGCTGTATTTGTCTACCAGTTCCATCAGAGACTTATCTGTCACAATTTACTCAAAAACAGGAGCACACTCCACTTTTCATATGCATAAATTAAACAAAGACCCTTCACGTACTTATGTTTTGAGTTCAAATTTACTTAAAACTCCATGTAAGTATAAACCCAAATGAGCAAACAGCTTATGTTGTGTGCTGGAAAACACTCAGAGAGAGATTTGAAGCCATCCTTTACCGAATCAGTCAGCTTTATGGGCACAGCATTCAGTCAAGGTCACAGCCCAGAGCAGAGGTTCAGGTGCAATTCTGACCAGAAAACAGTGACGCTGCACACGGGTAAATCCACAGCACCAGCAGAACCAGCCTGGGTGTTCCCCTGGTGGCAGGAAAACTGCCAGCTCACTGCCTCAAATAGTGCACATCACACAAAAAACCCCAAGGCCTTGGAGTGACTTTAATATGTTTTACTTACAATTACACACAACATCGGATATCACCGAACACCCAAAGTACCGGTGACTTTTTTCAAATGATCGGTCATACCTTACGTGCGCAGTGATCAACATAAGCTAAGAATATTCTAAAGAAAAGCAGGCTTAAACACGGGTGAGAAACAAGCACGCACAGCACTCATTAATCACGGAGGAGTGACAGAAAACATAATCATCTTGCTGCTAGAAAGTCACTTCGCTCTGCGGCGCAGTTATGAAACGCTACTTTCGTAACGGGAAGTACTTTACGAGGTACATCCCGACTGTGCCACTAAGCGCAGCTCTCCCACGGGGATGACAGGGCGTGGAGGAACTGACAGGGCCGACTCGGCGATTTTCACTTTCCTTTTTGGAAACCGGTATTTAGAGCAAGGTAACTTCAAGCACTTTATCAAGAGCAGGGAGGGCAGAGAGCTAAAAAGAGAACATTCCCACAGCCTGACTGGCAGAACCGTAACGTAGCGCTGTGGAGTCACTGCCGCACCACAGCGCGCAGAAACCCCTCCCAGCCCCGGCAGGGCGGCGACCGGCGCCCGATTCAGCACGGGCCGGGTCGGGCCCTCTCCTACTTTCGTCCCACGCCCGGTCTCGGCTCGGCTCGGCTCGGCTCGGCTCGGCTC
>VYXD01014428.1:230553-289685 GCA_013397195.1 Hylia prasina | reverse complement strand
CGCGCCCGCTCGGGGCCGCGGGGACGGAACGGAACGGAACGGAGCGTGTATCGGTATCGACCATGCACGATGAGTGTTGTAGGGGTACGGCGGTACAGCGCCTGCCCGGCTCACGGCCTCTGCCGCCGCCGCTGCAGTTCAGGCGTGTCCTTCCCGTGTGTCAGAACGCTCGGCGCCTTTGCGTCCCATCCTTTTGCACAGCACAGCGCTCCAGAAGCGGGAGGTCAATCTCCCCCTCTGTAACCTCTTTGGAGTTACACCTCTCTTCCTTGTGGGTGTCGTACATGCTTTAAGGTTGGTGCTGACATGCCAGATGAACACAAAAACCAGGATTGTGTATGTAAATTACAAAAATGGATGCTGCCAGCTCTAATCCCAGCCTTGCAGGAGCGCTCCACACCTCTTCCCTTGGCTAAACATTTCGTTCTGGGCTAAACTGTTTCTCTACTGGCAGCTTCCTTCCAGCCTCACTCCAAATGCAGTTCTGAGATTTTTTCCAAGCTTAACGCTAATCCTAAACTGAGCCTTAGGAAGGACAGAGCAGCACTTCCTGGACTATCAAATCCTCAAATTGATAAGTTTTGCTTTGGAAGTCCCTTTCCACCTCCACTCCAGCCACAGTACTCCATTTTCTTTCAACCTTAATGCTACATATGGACCTGGTTCTTCACTGCCAAGTAAAACACACTGAAGAGCAGGATCAAAGACAAAAATAATAAAAAAGATGTGTTGAATATAGAATTAAGTCCAGATATAGAATTAGAATTACAGATACGCTTTTGAGAATTGTGAGATTGGCCTTTCTTTATCTCAGAGCCTCCTTATTTAAACTATAAGAAAGGAAATACAATGACCTGCTAGTTCACAGAATGAAAGTCAAGATAAGAGAGATCAGATATGGGAAGAGGTCTGAAAGTGCACCAGCATGTAAGATCTTGAGGAAGAATTTGAATTTAGAAGAATGAAGCAGAGGAATACATGACAGAAGGGTGGAAATTCCATCAGAGGAGGCCAGACCTACTGGGATTTGAGATCTGATTCTTACTCTGACACTTGTTTGCTTTCTGTTGGAGTAAGTGAAAATCCAGAGGTTTGGTGTCTATAGTATTGAGATCTCCCACAACACATGAAAAAAAAGTCAGTTTCAGACCATGAAGATGTTGTTTATTTAGAGACTTGTAGTGCTTATTTCAGAGTTTGTAACACTCTATAATTGTTAGGTACTAAAGGATTCATTATAATAATTAATATTTAAATTTTTAATTAAGTTATTAATAGTAATAATTTATGCAAGGAATCAAACTTATCTCTTTTACTACAGCATATAATCATGTAAAGAACTCTCCTGAGACTTTCAAATAAGATACTCATCCCAGCTTTTCCCCAAACTGTTTCTTAAATAGGTAATTTTGTCAGAAGCAACCCAAATCTACACAGGGCCCACCCTGCAGCAAACTCAGCTGTAGAAGCGTTCTCACAGAAATTTTCCTGCTAAGAGATGCTCCTTTCCTCCTCGGTGGTGAACACTTGTGAATGCTCTAGCTGCCCAAACCCGTGTGTGAGCGGGGCAGCGCGGCCTCTGATGTCCTGGGGGTTTCTCAGGTGGAAGCAGCAGGTTGGATCCTGTCCGGGGGTGCCCCTGCACCTCTCTCTGGGGCAGGAAGGCGATGCCTTCAGTCCCCGCACCAGCCGGTAATGCTGCCGAGCTGCGCTTCTGCAGCGCTTGGAGCTCCTGCCGACAAGGGCAGGGATAACAGCAGGGCAGAGAGGCTTGGCGGGGAGACGGCAGCCAAATGCCCGCATAAAAACCGGATTTTTAACTCCAGAGCGCCGCTCCTTCATGGGACCGTGCTCAAATGCTGTGCGGTGCATCCACCCGCTGACCTGGTGCTGTTCAGCGCCTTTGCCAACAGCACGGGTGATGGCACAGGGGCGCCCTCGGGTTTGCAGCGGCACAGAACTCGAAAGGGTGCGTGCTGCCATCCAGGTGCTTGTGCTGCCATCCAGGGGAAAGTCCCCGCCTGGCCGGAGAATGGGGCAAACAGGAACGCCGCGCACTTGAGCAAAGGGAAGCGCAAAGCCCTGCGCCTGGGAGGAGCAGCCGCATCCTCCAGCGCAGGCTGGGGCGCTCCGGCTGCAGCGGGGGAAGGTGCAGGCACGCAGGAGAGAGCACGCAGGGCTGAGGGAAGTGTGAATTCTTCCAAACCTTGTCTCTCTTCCAGGCAGGAACCAGGTGAGGAACAGCCCTTCTTCAGCTGCTTCCCAGCCCTGCTAGTTCCCAGCAGTGATTGTTCCCATAAATGGCTGATGCCAGGGCTTAAGGGATGGTGGCCTCCAACCACCATGCCCAAGGGGAAACCTGATCTGACTGACTCCAAAAGAGATTCATCCAAGCTCTGCTCTCCAAGTCCTGCAGGAAAAGCATCAGGTGTTTTCAAAAAATGAAGTCAGCCCGTTCTTAGAGCTAAATAGTTTCTGAAGGGATTTTGTTGCCTTGCCCTGAAAGTGAGGATCACGAGTAATGCCGTCATCTTCCAGGAGACACCACGGGGTGTATTTTCAACCATGCACCCTGCCTTGCCAGCCACCTGCACTGGGACAGCAAAACCACACATAGAGCCCTCTGCAATCCTGGAAAGCCACGGGAGCCACAACAAGCCCATTATTGTGCTAATAAATAGGGTCAATGTCAATTTTGAAGCTTAAGCTTTTAACTCGGCAGCTCTGGCACCCTCCTGCAAGAAGAAAAAAACATCTCAGTCGTTCACATGGCTGTGTTCATCAGCAGGAAATAAATAAATCTGTGCTTAGCACCATTTCTCCTTAGGGTAAACTTTGCCATTGAAATTTTCAAATTAGAGCTGAAGAAAAATACTTTGAAGGTTTTCTGGCTATGCTGACTCCAGCACTCCACATATCTCTCCCCGCAGATTACAGGGGACTTTTGGACTTAATCTGTTCCTGGTATTCATGTGACAAATCAATATTCATTAAGCACCATGTTCTTGCTTTAGATTAGATATCATTAAAGACTGCAGTGTGGAGGGAATTTGGGGAGACAGTACTGATGACTTTCTTAATGCCTGGTGAGAAAAAATGCCACTAAATAGAGTATTGCTTTACCATGGAAGAATAAGTCCTTCCATGCAGGAATTTGTGCGGCAGGAGCAGACTGGGATGTGCCAGAAGTGAAGCAGTGTCCTTATTTTCTACAGGTGTGATAATTTTCAGGGTCTTGGATTATTTGGCCAGATCTCAAAACAGCTCAATTAGACAGCAGCTTCATTTCAGTGGTACTGAACTGTGCTGGCTCTGAGGTGACTTCCCTCCTTTCTGTTAGGAAGTTTTCACCTCGCCTGTTTTAAAAAGCATTGCACTGAAATTTGTACTGCAGCTGGTATATTTTGAGGACTTTGATAAATATTTACATTAAGTAAAAGTAATTCCAGTCTGGATTTGGAGAAAAGTTGTCTGCTATAAAGAATTTCGCATGTTTTATCTGTTGCTAAAATAAAATGAATCCATCATGGCAGACACTTCTGATATCAAATAGTGTCTTCTGGGCTGTTTAAGGGATAGCTGGATGTTTTATGTGTAAAAATGCTGTTTTGAGCACAGAAAAAATAGCCTTTAATTACCATAGACATTAAAAAATTAACTTATATATACATTTATATACAAATCATTTAGGAATGCAAAACAATGTATCTGTTTGCAATCTCTGCAACAGACTGAAAAATCAAACAATACATCTCAAAGAATTAAAATAGCAACTGTTTTAAATGTGTATTTTCGTACTGCTAGGGTGTTCTGCTGTTGTCAGTACTTTTCATGACAAACAGTGCTCTGAGCACTCATACAAGTTTGCTTTGCAAGCAATCTGCAAACTTCAAACTTACAAAAGAAAAACTCTTTCAGGTAGAATGTGTGGAAACCTGTGTGTGCCTGGTAGCTTTGTGGGAGAAACACATTCTCCTGGGGGTTTCTTCAGTCAATGCAATGTTTTCCTTCTTGGGCATGCCAAAGAAAAGAGCATCCTATCAGGCTATGTTGATAAAGAAGCTTATGTTCTTCAAAGCCTTAAGGGGCATAAAAAGTCTAAACATCCAGATGAGCTCAAAAATTTTTGCATTCGGTTTTTTTGATAATTCATATTTAGGCCATATTTTTAGAAATTACTTTGTTTTTCTGTTTTCTGAGAGGAAATATCACTCAGGTTGTATTGAACATTTTTTTTGAAGGTTTGATTCTCTATGGCCATATCAATAATCCCGAAGAAGCTGTGCCCCTAATCTGCATCTGCTCCTTCAGGGAAGAGGCACAGCTCCCTTTGCCTTATTAGCAGCACCCCTGTTTTGGCCTGGCACCCCCATTTCCTCTTACTGGTGTCTTTCCCCAGCGAGTCCCCACCTGGATTTTTCTCACCTCTTGGGATGTTCCCTTGGCCTCCCCTTGGTCACAATTCCAACACTCTGCCTGTTTCCAAACCTGCTGTGCTTTATCCTTGCTTTCTCTCTGTCCTTCATCAGTCCCTTCTGCACTGTCCTCCCTTTCCCACACCAGCTGGGATTCATTCTGGCCCTGACAGTTTGTAGCCATTTAAACAAATGGGTTTTTTCTCCCTTGTCAAATGTTAATGCTACACTTTATCAACTACTAAAATAAACTTCCAAAATCAGAAGCTTGGTATCAAGAACTGTCTTTTCCATTAATTATATATTTTGTGTCTCATGTGGGAAATGGGGGCTAGAGCATGCATTTTATTCCCAGATTTAACCAAGGCTACAATACATGAAGGTAAATAAACCTGGATGTCAGATCACCAGTTCAGTAAATCAAATAAGCTTGTGAGTAACTATGTGAGTAACACTCTCATGTATTAAACTAAGAGTAGAGGCTCAGAACATGTTTCTTTAGTTACTGAGGAGAAAATCTTTGGTTTTTCAAGTGCTCAGAGATAAATGAAGTTGAGTGCTTTGGTGAACAAGGACCTGACATTGTTTGGTTATAAATGAATACATGAGATAGAACATTTTTTTCAGTCAAGATTCTATTTGAATAAATTGTACATAAAAGGACATTTCTTTTTCTTGAACCCTGTCTTAGAGGCTATACCATGAATTATTTATTTACATCAGACAATAAAAAACGCTAAAACAGTTTAAAAATATTTTTCAATGAAAGGGTGAAATCTACATTTACAGCCTCAGACCTCTCAACCTCCAAGAAATTGCTATTCATTTTATTTAAATACAACAGATACTCATTTTCCTAAGTGCCTGTGAACTCTATGCTGCAGCAAAAAAATGACCCAGGGCTTTGTCTGAAATTGCTGTTTGTGCTTTCTAATTACTTTTAACATGCAGAGCACTGTTCTTCTGCAACTTCATGAAAAAAAACCTATTTGAAATTCAGTAAGCTTTGATTTAAAGTGATTGGTTTCCACCTGGATCGAGTGAAATTTTCTACTTGCAAAGTTTATTAGTACATTAAAAGATGCAAATTAATTCATAATTCTTTCAGCTCATTCTCTTGGGAACAATTATACAAGGAAATTATCAATGTACAAGAAAACAACAGTTAAAAATCTCAAAGGGCAACAGAGGTGTGGAATATATGAAAACATTTAGACCTAGCTAATAGCAGAACTCAGTTATAATAATAATAGTTCATAAAGCAAATTTAATTTTTCTTTATTTGTAAACTGATAGCAGCCACATGGTGCAGGCAAGAAATCAAAGGCTGGCAAAAGGGGTTTGCAGTCAAAGGCCTTGTTCTCAATGAGGGGCTGAGGAAACAGTGTGAAGCTTTGAACTTGTGCTACCAGGGTTTCCACGGATCCCAGCCAAAGGTGAGGCTCACCTGTGCCCATGCCTCTGCCCCACCATCCTGTGGGGATTGCAGACCAGGCTGTCATTCAGTGTAAGCCTCGGCACGCTGATAAACAACCCCTGTACTTTCCAGCTGGATAGCAAAACTCCCCAGGATCCAAGTAACATCTGATGATAAAAGAGCAAATAGACTTGCTTTCTAGGCTTCTGTGATCCGCCCATTTTTTTCTCCTTTTATTTAAGGTGTTAAACAGCTCAACGACTTTCCATTTTTCATAATTTATCCAGCATGTTTTAATATTACATATCTGAGGAAAATTTCAAATGTTTTTACAATCAGACTCGTAGCACAGTCTCATCACCAGGACACCTGTAGTGAATCTGGGCTCTCTGCTTGCAGCACTCGCTGACTTATGGCTGTCCATGAAATGGCTGAGGGGGAAACACATGCTCTCAAAATATTGTGAAACAAGCACCACTACTGAGAGAAGTTTGTCCTAGAGAACTTGCCCTTTTGTAACTTTAAGCAGAGCCACATAACCATAATACACACAGATCAAACCTCTGCTGATGTAGTTTAATACACTAGGACAAGACAAACAGAGGCATCACATGAACTGAGAACAAGGCCACCTTATGGAGATGCAGGAGTAAAATAACTTGAATTAGACTTGCTCATGTATGCCTTTCTCCACAGACTCTAAAGGATAGTGTTTATAAATGAAAAATGTTTACATTTGAAAAAATATGATGCTCTACAAATATTTTTTTCTCCCTTTTTCAGAATAGCATAAGAACTGAAATAAAAATCTAAATAACGTGGATTAACAAACTAAAATCCTTAAAAAGAATGGACACATGTGTGCATACACATCGCCCAGACAGAAATCCATGTTCTAAATACAGTGATATTTATAGAATTTTCTAGTGGCAGTGGGCCACTACCAAAACTTCCCTCAAAGAAATTCCCAGATTTCAAAAGAAAGACTTTGTTTTGATCATGCATATAAAGGAAAAACTAAGTTTCTACATGTTAAAAATTTGAAGTGTTGAAAATGCTGGCCAAATTCCTGTTCTGTCGTGCTTTTGCAGTTGCATGACTAGATTAATGTATTTCCTTTTGCCAAGTGAAAGTAAGCTTCCAGAAACAATCCTATCTCACAATTCAGCTAAAACTACTGAGAGAAATCACTGATTATTACCCATCTAATGACATAATTCTGTATATTTAGAAGAACATATGGACTCAGTGCAAAAATAATTAATGTAACACCCTGTGCAACTCAAATTCCCCTAGCATCTTTTAGCTCCTTTGTTCTAAGCTGGCTTCTGCTAGAGACCGAAATCCCCATGAACTGAGAGAGAAAGAGGTGTCAAAGAATCCGAAAAACATTTCTGAGTGAGAATACTGACAAAAGGCCACTATGGTTAAACAGATTTCAAATGAAAATTCAATTATTTTAAAATGGAGACCCATTTTTTCCTAAGGTTGGAAGAATAGCAGTTATTTTTAATGTCATGTTTGTTTCTGCCCTTAAAAAAATAAAACAAAAACAAAAAAACCCCAAAGCCATAATATAGAAAACTCCAGAGAAAGAATAATGTCCTATGAAGATGTCTGTGATATGCAGGGGGCAATAAGAGAGGGAGGATAGAGCAGGATTTTTATATGCAAAAATTTTCATCCTCTAAGACTTTGCTTCAGGCTGTGAATTGTGAAACAAGCTGATGGCATCAGTTTGATTCTGAAGGGCCAGGTACCTAGATGAGAAAGCTGTGATTTAACTTAACTTGGGATGGCATTTCTGTAACTTTAAGGACAAAATGGACAGAGATATTCCATGTCACCACTTAAGTGATTTCTTGTAAGGCTAGCACCAAGGTTCAGTGGCTGAGATCCCTCAGCTGGTGCCTCTGTGAAATGTCTCTTTGGCAGCAAACCAACAGTGTCAGCCTAGCATAAATGTAAGTGCCAGATCCATTTTTTCCCTTTGAAGTGCACAGTCCTAAAGGATCAGGGCAAAGCCCTGGAGAAAACAATATTAAAGTTAAATATCATCATTGTTCTCAAGAAATTACTTTAGTAGCTGTTCTAATTAATCATGGTCATTCCCTATCTGTATAGGGACAGAGAGAAGAAGTGTCACATAAGGACAGTCTTTCAGAAGGAGTTTTCCCCCTTCAGACACAAGCATAGAGGCTTGACTTAACATACAAACTCAGAAAGCTGCAGACAAAAAGGGTGAGGCTCCTCTAAATATCAGGCTCTGGTTTGGTTACTGTGTTTTTGGGGTTTGGCCCTTAGCATTGTAGTCATTCAGAAACTTGCTGCTGATTACTACCAAAGCAAAATCTGTGCTATAAATGTGTGAAACTATGAGACACTGCAAGAAATCACTGTGGAAATGCAGCGATGCCTCATTGATCCAGCGAATTCACTTAGGCCACTGAAGTGTTCCCATCCCTGTTATCAGAGCATTGCTCATCTGCCAGAGGTGGCCAAGTGAGACATACCTCAGGTGGTGCAGTTTCCTTCCCAGTAACCAGAAAGCAAATGAACTGAAATTTTGAACCTCAGCATGAAAAATAATCTTTTCTTTCAAATGGATATTGTTTAAGCTGTGATGAGGAATAAGAACGAGTCGTGAGCAAGTGCCATAAAAAATACCTTGGTTTAGTTTTAAAGGTATTTATGGGAAGATTTACTTATTGCCAAATGATGGAGAACAGTTACAATCTGTTATAGCTAATTTACTACTACATAAGTGAAAATGTGCTAAGAGCAGCACACTTGTTAAATTAAAGCTCACTTAATGATTACACAGCACTTGGGAATAACATCTAGTTAAAGAGAGTAAGCAGTAATGGATGTTTTCTATAGAATCATTCCTTTTGGGAAAATAAGACAACCAAAACCCTTTACATTTTTGCTCATAACTAAAAGATACAAAATATCAGAAAGAAGACAAGGAGGGATTTCCTCTTTTAGTGAATACTGGAGCACTTCCTAGAACTACCATGAGAAGGTTACTGGCTCAGACTCTCCACCCTATTACAGTGGCTTGCACTGAAGTCAGTACTGTTATCTTGCTGCCTCACTCTACAAGAGACTGAAAGAAACCAGAAAAAATCCTGAACTGGATACTACCTATTATCTACCCCCTTTGTCATTTTTTTTCCTGTCACCACTGTATCTGAAAAGGCGATTATTAAGTCAATAGTAATAACAAAAACCCAAGACTCAGAGAAAAGCTAGTATTTTCCTCTTTATGGGAGTGACAATTTTAGCTGAATCAGGGCTATTCTTTGGGTAGGGAGTAACTTGTCCTGGTTTAACCCCAGCCAGCAGCCAAGCCCCACACAGCCGCTCGCTTCTGCAATGGTAGGACTGGGGAAACAATCAGATGGGTAAAACCTGGAAAACTCATGGACTGAGATATAGGCAATTTAATAGAGAAAGTAAAAGCCACACAAGCAAGGAAAGAAAAAACATGGAATTCGTTTGATACTTCCATGGGCAAGCAGGTAATCAGCTATCCCAGGGAAGCCAGCCTCCATCACACCCAGCAGTTACTTGGGAAGACAAACACCATCATTCCAAATATCCCTCCATTCTTCCTCCTTCCCTCTAAATACTGAGCATGATGCCAACACAATCATTCAGAAGTGTGAATGTGGCTGTACCTCCATCTATCTCCTTTCCCAAGATGGTACCTCTTCAACAAAATATGACCTTTTTGCATCGAGAACTTTTGCAAAAGAACTTAATTTAAACAAAAAAAAAATCTTGAAGAAGCCTCTACAGCAATCCCAATATATGAATGTTGGGTATTATTTTTGTCACTCTCTTCTTATGTAGGAGCTTTATAAAAGCACTGCTTCTGTAGTTCAGGGGCCATGTTGTGGCCACCCCACATAGCAGCAGGAGGGGCTGGCTACGGTTCAAAGCTCAGCCCCCTGTGGATGGCTTTGCTAGAACCTGCTGGAGAGCTTGGTGCTAAAATGAGGAAAGTACAGTTTTGGGACTATCAACCCTCCATGTGCTAACATGGGATGCAAAGTACTGATAGCTGGGGAGCTTCCTGCACACTGTCTTTGTGTGTGGCAGGAGTGGGGTGAGTCTCCACTGTGGATGAAACTCCAGATGAGTTATCCCAATTCAGAGCTATGAACCAATGCTTCTTTTTGTCTCTGGCTGTCAGAAACCCCTGCACATCCAAGCTCCAAACGCAGCAATGACAACATGTAAAATGGATCTTGACTCATCTATCTCTGGCTACAGCATCAGATCATTATTTTTCTTTTTATACACATGCAGTAATTGTGTGCTACTGGCCAAGAAGGTTACAAACATATTCACTCATTTTTTAATGATGCTTCATCATAATGGGCAGTGCCTGGTATCTTAATGAAGACCACATACAATATTCTCTTTGTCTCGTAACAAATCTCAAGTGCATATTTTTGTGGTTTGTAGTATGCTCACTAAGAAGGCTGGAATTAGTGAAATTACTATATGATTAAGAGAAAAGCATTCTAGTCTTTTCTACTCATTAACAAAGGAAGACACTGTATGTAAAGAAGATTGATTAAAAGTTTATGTTTCTTTTCATGCAGACACCACAGGTAAGGAGTCTGAAAGGTGCTCAGCACTGATCAAAAAAAGACTTACCAAAAGTCAAGTAATTGTCTTGTGGAGAGAAAAACCTTTCATCCATGGTAAATCATAAATATTGAAAGCATGCAGTGGTTTTTCAAACAAGAGTTCTTAATGGTATTAAGGACCTGCTCATGCAAGACCCATGCAAATCTATGTTTGCAAAAATCACTTTTAATTGGAGAATTTTCTCCTCAGATATTGTAGGTATATTATGGCTGTATTTGTTATATTCTGAAGTTCTTTCAACTCATTGTAGACTTCTGCATTTAAGATGAGGCCCAAGGAAGACAGAGCCTCTTATTCTCTGTCCTGTGTCCTATAACTCTTACACTTAACTTGAAGTGGATGGAGCTGTTCTGATTATATAAGGGCAGCTGTGTTTTTTTGGGTTCACAGTGGAAAGTCATCCTCAGCTCTAACTGTGGAGCAAACACAACCTACACATAATAATTCTGCTATGTAATTTATTAATCTAAAATGTTCCAGCTTACTACAGATACCCATAAGATCATATTGGTAGATGCACAGGGGATGTTATACAGAAATATATGTATATAGTTATAGTTATATACAGTATACAGTTATATACAGTAGAAGCTGCTGCCTGTGAAGACTTAGCATAACTAGATAATGGGCTTAATAGTATTCATTCATAAAAGGCAGGCAATTTTGATCTTACAAATAATTTAGCATGCACACAGGAAAGTTAAAATATCCTAGTAGCAAAAAACTGCAAACCAAACCAAATAAACATGCAAGGAATTGAGATAGTGACCATATTTTTGAACATAAAATAAATGACAATGTGCAACTTTTATATAGGCTATCTATACCTTGTGTGTCTATTTTCCTAAAACTCTAGATCTACCCATTCAGCAAAACAGCACGATGGACTGGTGAAGGTCAAAAATGTATTTGAGTAACCATCTTACACAGGTTTATTGAATTTTAGCCTGAAAAGAACTTCTGTACAACATGGACCTTAAAGTCTCAAATGATATCTCAATCATCTATGAAACTTCTGATCAAGATGAAATCTCAGGATTGTCCTTCAATAAGATACCCATTCTGTAAAAGGTAAATGGCTACATCCAGGGTGAATTTGAGTCCATGGCTGAAATCTCAACTGTGGTAAACATATGGGTCATTTCCCGTCTGTGTGTCTCTAGTTTGCACAGAGAATACAAAACTGTGCTCCCACCACAGCACCTCTGCCTTCAACTCATTTTTTCCCTTTCCCTGTTCCCATATGCCCGTAGAACCTTGCAAGGATTTGACGATGTGTCTTCAGGGCCTCAGGGTGTAACTGGAGTAATTCTGTGGAACACTGCTGGGCAGCAACAAGGGTCCTGATTTCTGTTGCAATCTCCTAGAATAACACTAAGAAAATCACAGGAAGGTGGGAGTTACTAAAGGAACCCAAAAGAACTGGAAGCTGCTGAACATCAAGGACAACTGGTTATATCTGCTTCCTTTGGCTGCCTCTGTCTCACTGTCTACCACAGTAAAAGCGGGATTTAGTGATAACTCCTTTTAACATGAACAGAAATAGTTGATTGTAAAAACAAACCAAATGAAATATTCAGTAATAAAATGGTCAAATCACTAAATAATGCATCCAGCTGACTCTAGTGCTTGACCTTTGCAAAATTCCTTGGAGGTGAAGTGCAGACTATTTTTTTCCCCCGATGGTCTATTCCTGGAGAAACACTGCTATGAGAACTCTGTATTTCACAGAGAAAGCAGCTCATTTTTTAGCTTTAATTATGCATGTTCTTCAGTGGGTGGCCTTCTTCTTTCTTAGTAGGTACTGAATCAATACCCTGGTGTAGTGCTAATGGGCACTTGCTACTTGAGGTGCCATCTTTCAGAAAAGAGACTGAAAACAAGGTCTTATCTCTTTTTGATTTTCCTGGCTCTCATGGAATTTTTTCCTTTTTTTTTTTTTTTTTTTTTTTAATAATAAAGGTGTTAGCATCAGTGCCTTGGCCAAGTTGGGTAATTACATTCTGTCTTCCTAAATTTTCCTTTGTGCAGTTTTAATTTAATATGGTGCCTTCTCTTCCTGCCCTAAGTTGTTTTGTGTCATTGCTGGGCACTATTAAATAACCTCCATATTTCCCCCGAGACAGCTGCATTTAAGCTGTGGGTAAGGCAAAGCCTGTACATGAATTTTGTGAACCGTTCCCAGAGAAGAAAACACAAGCTCACTTGCAATTATTACATGCCAATATTTACCTGGACAAACTCCAGCTTCTCTACTCCCCTCCAGTAGTTTACATTCATTTGGAGTTTAACTACCCAAATGAAAACAGCAGCTGTAGGGAACACTGTCCCTTCTCATGAGGTCACAAGGCTCATGCTTTGGAGGACATTTGCAGCAGGCAAAGCAGTTTTATCCTCTGTATGAGAACATAAGCTGCTACAAGCAACCTTCCTCTACAGCAACATGTGTTATTTAGCCATGAGCTGCAGAGGGATGCTGGACAGGGTTATTCTATCTCAGTGGTGTGGCTGCCTTCCCATTTGTCCCTGGTGGAGGATCAGTTTGTCATTCAAGGGCAACTAAATGGGTCCCTGATCTCCAGGGCAAATGCTCCACGTGCTATTGCCCATGTTGCTCTCAAATACTGTACTGAATACTTCTATAAAACACTGTATCAGTATCTAGATGTAAAAGCATCCAGGAGACATCCACACTAGACACAATTAATCCAGAGAAGCAAAAGGCATCGATATAACACGGTTTTTCATTGGCATAAAGCTCTTTGTATGTAGACACTGCTGCTCAGGACTGAGGTTATTCACGTAGGCAACACTGTCATGAGTTTTTCCATTTGTGTGTGCTTTTAGGAGCTGTAAGAACTGGGGCAGGATCATGTTACAGCAGCAGGCAGGAGTGATCTTATGGCACAAATCCCTCTGAGGGTGTAAATCAAGGCAGGCAGGTTTCCATCAGCTTGATTGAAAAGTAGGTTAAAAACAAATATTACTTATAGAAAACTTCAGATGAAAGCTGTGTAACCAGAACCATCCAAAACAGGCTTATGGCTAGAGCTTGCTAAATGTTTTTAAATGAATGTATTTGAAGTCTTGAAAATAAAATCATAAGAGCATAAAAGCAAAACTCTATTGCTATAAATCAGCAAGACTGCACTGATTTTTAAATTTACTGTATTTGAGTAATCTTAATTATGTATTATCTCACTCAGCTTTAAAACACTGCCAGAACTGCAGACTCTGAGCTTTTCATACTGATAGTATTGTTGCTCTTGCCTCAATCTTTTTTTTTCTTTTTAAAAATACAGTATGCTTTTATTGTTTAATTTAAAGCTATTCAACCTTCTTTCTGTTATCCAAAGATATTTTGTATGTAAATCCAACAATTTGGACCCAAAATCACCACCATCTGCTTATTTATAGCATGATCCAGCAGTAAAGGGAATCTCTATTAAGCCCTTAATGGGAGTCATGTGACTGCGCAATAAACTTGGTTTTCATTTTCCTGATGGAAGCGATACTGTTTCTTTCCTGGTCCCTTTTAATATTTTGTGCTGTTCTGCAACAACAAGAACATTAAAAGAACCTTCATTTCAAGACCCATCCCCTTCACCCGACTGTGGTTGTTGCTTTAGCAGGTTCGTAGTGTGTGTCTGATCCTGGCATGCCATTAGGTGTCAGAATTAAATGTCTTTCTAGATTTGATTTTATTCCTTCAGTGTCTGAGGGGGAAGGTAAGCTGCTAGGTATGTTGCCTTTCAATATGCTAAGCTATCCCTGATGTGACCTCAGAAAAAAATCCCCAAACAACAAACCCCAAACCTGTGATACCAGGGTTTCAGTGATGCAACAAAACCAAACAGCTAAAGAAAAAATGAAGCCAGTCATTGCTGGTAGAAAGTAGAAATTAAATAATTGAAGAAACCTGCCTCTTTTAAGTACCAACACCAAGAAAAGACTCAAGTGGGTTTTGAACTTGCATGAAGTTTCTCATAAACGATGATCCTGAGGGACCCTGACAATAAAAAACCCCCTTAGTTCAAAGAAAGTGTGTGGGAAAGAGCAAAGTTGTCGACATCCTACTTTGAGTGAATCACTTTCCCTCTAATGAGAATACATATCAATGGCAGTGCAGTACGAAGACAGAATTCTACAGCTCTCAGAGTTCACTCCTGGCCCTTAACATGTAGTATGTGGCGGTAAGAAGTTTTTACTTTAGAATATTTTTTATAATCTCATTGTTGCAGTCAAGACTATCCCAACGTTCTTTTGCTGGCAGAGCTCACTGCACTACAGAGAGAGATACTTTTTCCCTATCTTAGATACAAAAGATACTTTATTGGTTTTCATTGAGGTGTATGGCAAGTGCTCCAAGTTCAGAGCACAAAACTGATATATGCCATATTAAACCCACAGATGAAGTTCCTAGAGTTTACTGTACCAGTTTTATATACACAGGTGTACTAGAGAGTAAATGAAGAAAGTGTGTAGCACATGTGTAGCAGCGAGAAGCGGCAGCGATCATCGTGTCCAGGGAGGTTACAGCCACCGGCAGGGAAACAGACGAGACGAGTCTTTTTGGTAAGCTCGAGAATCCATTTTATTTCCCCCGGGCCGAGGAGGGGGAGAGCACCGAGAGGGAGAGAGAGCGAGCAGGGCAGGGTCGTGGGTTTTATCGGGTATTCAGGGGAGGAGTCTCAGGGTTTGGGTCAAGGGAGGAGATAACAAGGACAGTAGGATGAGATTTCAGCCTCCTCGAAACTCCACACATATGTAACATATGTAGTGGTGACTTTTAAATATTGTTATGTGCTGACATGCCTCAAAGACAGGTGTTCTGTCCACAAAATTGTTCAAGTCTGTAGGGTTATGAGGCTTTGCCCTGCTTATCCCACTTGCCACTGGGGCTTTATTCCTGCTCAGCACACATGAGCAGGGATTTGTGTGTGCAAATTGCAGGTCTATAAAACAAGTATCTGTATCTGAACTCTCTGGCTACATTCTCTTTTCATCCATGGAGAGAAATAGCCATTTCCAGGTTTATCTGCTCCTAAGGTAGAAATGGAACCAGCACAGATGGGTTATGCTGTGACAACAGCTACTTTTATCCCTTGACTATGGGAGCATGGACACGCTGGCTCTGAGACGCATCCAACCTTCAGGCTCTGGCTGAGTTCTGCATCACTTTGAAAAGGGTGGAACCCATTGGTGGTGCTGTATGTTAAATACAGCTTCTCTTTAGCTCTGTGTAGAATGACTGGGTGTGAAAGCAATTGAAGCATCATGAGGCAGAAACCAGGTAAATCTGTCCAAAATGTGGCACATGCTCCTGAAAGAACACACACCTTACATCTCTCTTTACAAAGAGACCACGTGTAGACCAGTTTGGGTGAAATGGAAATCAAATGCAAATCAATGGAAATCAAATGCAAAATGTGCAATCCTGAAGAAGCTCGGGACTTCAGCCTTTCTCTGAAGAAATGGCACATTTCTAATAAAACTACCACAAAGGAAACTCTGGGGTGTTTTTTTCAAGTAATGTTGAGAACCTTAAGCCCATCTCAATAGGTCACTGATTGTGATGTTCAGCCCACAGAATATAACCGGGGTCACAGACTGAGGCAAATGACAGCCTCAGTCTTGGGCTCTCAGAGGGCTGATGAGTTTGAATCTTCCAGCGAGAAAAGAGCTGCAAGCAGCTCTCCCTTCCACCTCTGTAATGCACAGAGAGAAAATAAATCATTGTTTTTGCTCTACCTCTCAAGGAAAGCAGCAGATGCTTTTTTATTCAGATGACATTTTTCAAGGCTACCTGTAGTGTTCCTGCTCTGGCCACAAATCAGTGGCTGCTTATGAACATTTTGACAATTCTACCACATCTAATAATAGCCAGTACTGGTGGGCAGCAGAAAAGGAAAATCAGGTTGTGTGAATTTAGCCAGCCAGCTAATTCTGAGCTCCATAACAGTCAGCAGGAAGAACTTTTAAGTGGTGTGTGTGAATACAAACGTCAAAGGTACCTGATCTGTGTGCAAACTATAGCCTGACACACAAAAAATGTATGACCTTTAACTCCATGAAATACCTGTCAGCCAGCTGTGCTAGGGAGGAATCTATATGCAGTGCCTGTAATATGTTGATTCTCTTTTCAGGTCATCCAGGGTTTGTATCTTTTATTCTAAATGTTAGAAAATGAATTGACTACAAGCACAGCACTCATGCAAAAGCAACATATCTGATCTGAGTGATACAGATTACAACACCTTTCATCAAAAGATCCCAGGCGTAATATGCATCTTATTCACAACAGTTCCAGCCCTGCAACAAATTCTTGTTTAAATTTATACACAAGCTGCTCCACTGAAATCTAATCACATGAGTAAGCCCTCTCAGAATCAGGGATTAGCACTGAACAAGAATTATGTTTGTCTCTGCTGATAACAAGACTCTGTGGGGGGAAATAAAAAAGAAACCCCGTTAACTCCTTGAATTCTTTGAAAAATTTAGGATGTCAGACCCATGTTTTGTCCAAATCAAAAGGACCATCATCCTACTCTGTCTGAAAATATTCCAAGATATTTAATGACACAAGATCAGCAGGATTTTCTGCATCTGAGAAGATGAATATTCTTCTGGGAAAGTCTGAGCTTTTAAGTGAACTCAACTGGATTACTGATACTTTAGCAAAGCCAGAAAAAAACCCATTGTACAAATGAGGCATAAGAATGGGAGAAAGAGTGCCTGGTGTCCTGAGAGACCCCAATTTTATACATCATACCCAGTGACCTCAGAGACAACTGAGGATGCAGCTCTCCATGCAACTATTTAACATGCCACAATGGAATTCAGTAACCCCACCTTCCTCTAGACTAAACTGCTGGGTTTCAATGTCTGTACAGGTGAATACAGAAGCAAAAGAAAACATTTTATTTTATTTTATTAAAGAAGAGTAACTGCTCTTATAAACATATACAAAATGAAAAAGCTTCCTATCTCATTCTCATATAACCTGTCAGATAGCACTGGTTGTCAAGGCATGATTCCATCAAACATATGTGTCTAAAACATGCCACAAATGTGAGAGCAATGTAAACCTGACGGCACAGCCTGTCTCATCACACAACTGAGAGGTGGAGAATTTCACCAGTCTAGAATTTTGGTTTTGGTGAACACCTCTTACCAGCAGGAGAGGACAAATTTCAAGAGTTGATTTTAAATGTTAATGCTCTTTATGCTCAGATCTAGCAAATGCCACACGGAGTCAGACACAGTCCATCCTTCCTCTCTTCTGGAAATTGTGTCTTAATGGTATTCCTCCAACAGAAGTAGTGAGGAATGATGAAAAGTAAATTTCAGATCTAATTTTCCCTAAAGTTTAGGGAAATTTCAAACCTATATCTGGATTTAGATGTGACCCTATGCCAACATCACACCAAAGCAAAACTTGAAGTGGGATTTATATGCTGATTCCTTTGAAAAATTATCAACATGGAGGTCTGCTTGCAATTTCTTTGGCAACAGCTACTTTTATTAAGCTTCTAAAAACCCACACTTCTAAATATACAAAATAATAAACACATGATAAAAACCTTACTAATGCGCTTCCTTTTCTGCTTCCCAAATGTACCCCTTCCAACAGTTTGCAAGCAGCATGGAAATATTTGTATGATTGTTCTAACATGCTATAGTGAAGCAGCATAAATCCCATCCAGCAAACCTGAGATGCAGTGTGCCCTTCTGTTCCACTCACACAGAAGGAGGGGCGTTCTTACCCACCATATAATTCAGTTGAGCTAATGCCTCTTAAATACACACTCCCTGGAAGGCAGTCATTTTTCAGTGTTATCAGATAACTGCTTATTTTGAGCTGTTAATGACAATACTGTTGTCTGCCAAGAGTACTAAAGCTTCTTCCTTCTGTACGAGTGGAATTCAGCAAATTAAATCTAGAGGAAGAGATCTAACCTGTAATGGTCTTCAGGGGAAAATTTTTCCTGTCTTTCCTAAACCAGTAAAGGAGCCCAAGCTGTGCTATTTGGCAGCTTAACCTCAGAGGAAGTGCAAAGTAAAGAAATCTCTGAAAAACAAGTAAGTTCAAACACATACCACTGCCAAATCCTCTTCACTTGGAATATGTCTTAGGTAACAACTCCAGCCTCTACTTCAGGCTGCATAGGCTAAACAACCTAACCTGATGTGAAAATCTTGAAACATCATGAAATGAAACCCTGTATCAATATTTTATTGGAAGTCTAGACCTATTTTAATGTCACTTAAGTGATATGTTAAAAATGCTGAGATTTAGGTGGGGAGAGAATAAATGGACCAAAATTTAATCTCCCCACCTACCTGGTTAAAATTAAATGTACTATTTTACACTGATGGCTTTATAATCCTGTTTCCATGAACTCAAAAGCCTCCTGTGTCCTTGGAAGAGATAGCACTTGCTCTTCAGTCAGCTAGTGATGTGGACACGCTCAGCAAGCACTCAAACCTGTTTGTGTGGCCCTGCCAGGCTGCTGCCCTCTCCGTGCAGGTACAGTGCAGAAAGTCACCAACGTCTCAGGACAGAGCTGCTGCTCAGCTCAGCCCCAGGCTGGCAAACAGGAGAAGCCAGAGCTGCCCCCACACCTCTGGCTCATTCAGGCAGTCCCTGCAGCAATCAGGAACCAGGCGTATGAAGGCCACTCTGGCTCTCCAGTCCTCTTTGCCAGCCTGGTACCTTCCCTACAAGTGTGCCTAATTACTGAGGAAAGCCATCTGCTAGATGGGCCCCAAACACCCTAGGAGCCCAGAAGTCCCAAGGTTGATGGCCAACATGTTGGCTCCTTCTTAAGCAGCTCTAGTCTCTGCCAGCTTAATGCAGATCCATGGAATCTCTGTTCTCCCAGCACCTCTGCTCTCAGGATTATCAGGTTCCCTTCCTTTTGTCTTGCTAGGGAAGATAGGAGAAGCCAAAAGCTGGGAGCATCCCACCAGAAAAACCACAGACAGTCCCAGGTCTGTGGAAGCAGAAGTAGATCCTTCCATGTCCACCTCGATGCTGGAAGATCCATTCCTCCCTCTGCTTTACCCTTGGAAACATTTACCCCAGTCCACTTTGCCCAGCAGAGCCTGGTCCTCCCACTCCCCTGTGGTGGCACTTCCCAATCAACCATGAGTACCTTCAGAAGCCTGAGTGCCACCAAGCATCAGGCCTGTCACAGTTTGGTTTTCCATCCTGCAAAGACTTTTAAATCTTTCTGCATTCAATAATCCACATACCATGCCCCACTTTCAGACTTAAATCCTTCTGATTCCTTCCATCCAATTGACAAGATGAGGGGTTCTTTTTCTTAAATATATAATTTAACAAAACCTATATGGAATATGATCACTTGTTTCAGTGATCTGGAAAATGTGCTTTGTCTTTTTTCCAGAGAACATGCACATTTCCGATTTCCCTTAAGCTTTTGTAATTATTTCTGATCTTGATGGTTTTACTTTGTCAACCCAGCTGATACCAAGCAGATGAGAGAAATGATTTGAGGGTGGTTTTTGTCCAGGAGGTAGCAGAGAAGAAAACCAGCAATATAATTCTGGTAATTTCTTATTTCATTTCAAAGATGTATTGTGGGGATTTGCATATTCTGTCTGTGAAGCAAACAGAGCTATAATCAGATGATATGGCAAGAAAGGCTTGAAATGCTGTTCAACACTTAAGATGTAATGATTATTAAACAAACCTTTTGTATGAAGAATGCTCAAAGGTAAAGCATCATTTCAGGCATCTTGCTCAGTAATCTGAGCAATTCTCAGAAATACCATAAAGACTGACATAGTGAGCAGAAGTTTCTGTGTGAGGTGTGTGTGCACTGCAGAGAACATGCACATGGCCTATCAGTTTAGCCCGCAGTCCTGGCAGATAAGAGCTAGTTCCTGTAGGGCTCATGGCATGCTGAGACCTGCTTCCAGCATTTCACCCAGCCCCATCCCTGCATCCGTCAGCTGGCCTCAGAGTGGAAGGGAAGATGAGAAATGAATTAGCAAGATACAGCTTGCAACGGCTGAGTCATAACACTAAATGCCTCTAACTCAAGCTAACAGGGTCATTTAGAAGGGATGACTTGCTGTGCATCAGCTGAAGAGGAGAGGAAATTCTGGGTACTTAACATTTTAGCATAATACTCAGACTTTCCCTTCAGCTGCGTTTAGTGTCTGAACAAACTCCAGGGCACAAACTCCAGTGCCAATTTAATACAGGCTTCTATTTGCAGAGACTCATTAACGTTGTGCACAACTGCTTTAAAAAAAGGTTAAAGTCTTGGCAGAAAGCAGCCATAGCAACTATTGATTCAACTCTAGAAACTCTCCAGCACTTACCCCGAGTCTTACCAGCTGGGGAAACATTGAGGCACTGAGCAGAGTTTTAAGTAGACACCAAAGCACAGAGCCACAGCCAGTGGCACAGAGGGGCTGCAGGCACGGGCAGGTCGATGTCATGTCCCTGCAGTCACCACAGTGTCCCTTGCTGTGCCAGCTGATCCAGCCTGCAGGGGCAAAGCTGCTGCCATCCCAGCTAACTGCTCTCTAGCAAATCAAATCTGCTTATATACTTTCCTTAACTGCATGCTTTAGCTCTTTATAAAAAAACAGCTTTAAAAATGAGACACCACCATTCTGTACTAGAATAGGCTTATACTAGGCCTTATTCTATACTAGGATACTATGGATTTCTTCTTTTGTAATTCCTCTGGATGTGGGGTTTTGACTGTTTCTCCTTTTATAGATGCTTGGACTCTTAAAAAAACCACCAAAAATATATAGAAAAATAAGTTCTGAAAGTGTGTTCTGTTCATTCATAATATCAGTAGCTTTAGAAATAGTTTGGAAGAAACTCAGGAAAAGCCTTCAATTCAATTAGAAATTATCCAGAAACAACAAAAAAATCAAAATTGTGGACCTGGAGAGGCACTGGCATTATGCAAGTTTTGATCAGTTGCTGGGTTTGATGGCCCAGGCTCACCTTTTATTACCTGTATCTTGTCTTCTTTCAGACCTATAGTGTATATTAGAGACCTCCATGTTGTTCCATCAAGATTAAGAGCAGACACTATTTTGTAAGAAGTTAATGAACCACTTTTGGGGATGAGATTTGGTATGAAATGCTTTTTACCTCCCAGAGTTCTCAAGGGCACTTTACCATTCAAATGTAGTGAGATGGCTCACATTCTCACTGCTCAGCTGTAACCAGATGAAGAGTGGACAGCAAGAAACATTTAATTTTTCCCCTTTAACCCTACATAAATATTTAGAAAAAGAATTGAAGTATACCTCTCTCCATTGAAATGGGAAGGGGAATGTAGGTGGAAAGAATTTAATTACCAGAGTTGAAATTTGACAGGGGGAGCACATCACACTTTCCAGTGATATGATAACATTCATCTGCTCTAAGTGGTGCTCTGCATACGGCACATACAGCAACAGTCTCAAGTGCTGCAGTCTGAAATCACTGCCTCTCCTGAAGAGATTCCTGCAGCAGGAGGACTGGTTGGTAATTAACACAACTTAGCATCCTTGAAATCCTTAATTATGGGAGGAACACGAGGGGCCTCAACCCTTTACCTGCAGGGCAATGAGCTGGTACAAGAGCTGTGTGCCCTGGCTGCTTCTTGGCACTGCCACTGCAAAGCCCCAGGGAAACACCTCCTTACCAGGAGCCATGAAAGCTCAGATGTGGAATACCCTGGTGGCTGAAGGGCTCTCAGAGATGTTCTCAAGCTAAGGTACAGCTTAGTACTGTGTCTCGTGCCTGGAGTACCTAAAAATGTCACTAAAATTTTTGCCAGCTTTATTAATTACTCTTATATTTATGTCCCCTGACCCCCAAAAAACTCTTAACTGGAAACAGTGGCAGGCAGGGAGTTGAACCTGCAGAATTTATTGTGCAAGAATAATCGAAGAATAATGGTGATGCAAGGGATCTTGAATGATCACTGGGTTTAAGTTCCTGCCCTCAAACAGACTCAACTACACCTTACAGCACTTTTGGTGAAAAATAATCTAAACTGTTCCTAAAGCCTTTTAGTCCTGGTGATACCACCTACCTAAAGAAGTCTATTTCATCATCCTCACTGTCAGAAAGCATTTATTCTCTCAAATGCAAATCCTGTTCTCCTGTCCACTGCAAAAATGGAAATGCATGTACTAAGTGCATGTACTACATGCAAATACATGTACTAAGTGCATTAGTTTGGACTAATGCTTTCTTTAGAAGAGAGGAAGACATAGCTGCTGTCTGCCATTGCATTTATGGAGGGGGTCAAGAAAAAATGGTATTGGGAAGAGAAAGGCAGACAGCTGAAGCATCAGGCAAAAAGAAAAGTTATTCATGAATGATATTTTGTTGAGTGAATGAATGCAGATTTGATGAGGTTCATAAGTAACATCCTGCAGGGTCAGCAGGGAAACCCTAATTAGGCAGGCTGGCCTTCCTCATTATTAATTAGAGTTATGTGCTTGATTAAAGAGGTACAATTCTTCCAAGTACTGCAGGAGGCCAGCAGGATGCCTGCAGAGTAACACCCAACCCGTTTCTACCTCTCCCTTGCACACACAGGCACACACCAAGCGTTGCTGTGCAGCCTCTCTTACCCCGTGTGTCCTCATGCACACACAGACACGTGGCGTGGGACCCCTCCACCTCCCTCCTCTCCCTTCCCAACAGGTGCTGCTTAGTGTGTGCCTGGCTAAGAAAGCAGGGATAATGTCCTCCTCTGGATGAGCTGTTGAGCAAGCTGTGGTCAATTGACAAACGGGGGAAAGCCAGAGAATAGTTGTATGCAAATTAATAGCTCCCACTGCTTCCTAACACAGGTCTCCCAGCAGATGCCACAGGTAATTATGCAACTGAGGGTAGTGCTTCTGGGAGCACTCATAAAATACAGCTTTTATCTTGCTGCTTCCAGCCCATGTCTGGTAATGTATAAATAATGTTAACAGCATCCACACAGACGGTCAAAGATTGGATGTGCACTGGGTATATGCATGCCTGGTGAAATACAGATTTTGCTGCAAACTTGAGATATGTTAGAAGAAGGGAGGAAAGAAAGGCCCTTAAATACACACCTACCAAGGTGATATCTATAAGTTACAAGTACTCCTTTTTAGATAAGAAAAGCTGGCTGTTTAAGGACTTTCTGAGTGTCCCTTTAGGCAAGCAGCCTTCAGACTGATTCAAGATAGGTTATGAATATGGGGTGGCAGCTGCTTGACATGGGCCTGGCTCCACACAGCAAGCTGACAGCTTCATATCCCAGGACTCTTCAGCAATATGACAGCTGTGATAAGCAGGAAGCTCACTGTACAGCAGTACAATTAACAGGAGAATCCTCTGTCAGTGGGGCCAACATTATTGTAAAGAGAGATGCCAGTGTGCTTAGGAAAACAAGCAAGAAATCAAAATTAATTTTTGCTGCATTTGGTTTCCTGTACACTCATCTCATTCTTCCACGTGTGCTTTGTACATGTTCCAGCCATACCGAGTTGCTCCACAAATGTGCTTGAGCACAAGCTTATCCCATTTTATTGCCCGCAGATCATAGACACAGTCTTGCAACTGAGAATGCACCAAGTGTATTGCAAATACCATCCAAAAATATGGTGACAAAATGAAGAAACAGAAGAGTTTTGAGGAAGGCATGCAACAAGAGCACGTCTGAGCTAAAACACAGCCCTAAAAACATGAATCACTGGTATTTCCCAAGGATAGTCACAATGGAGAGGCTGCTGCAGCTACTTTGTTGGCTTTGGTTTTGTTGTTCAAGCTTGTCAAAATGAGAACAGTACCTGAGAAGAACAATTCTGCAAAGCAGGTGAACATCTTTTTGTAAGCAAATTCCATTTGTGAAGATGGCTTTAGGTGCATCAAAATAAATCACACTGTAGTTTATTGACAAATGTATGCAATATAGCAGCAGGCTCACAGCAGCTACAAAACTGAGAGAGATTCGATTATCTATAAATAATTCCTCATTATGTGTCAACGTGAGGAAGTACAGACAGAAATGTGAGCTGAATAGAGGAAGGGGGTCAAAGGAGCTGAGCTGAATATTCAAATGCAACAATTTGATAGAGTAAGGGAAGAAAAACCCAAAAAACCTACCTACAGCGATTGCTGATCCTGAGAATTGATGGTGGTCATGCACTTTTACTGTTACTTCCCTAATGGTAAAAATACTGGGTTTTTGTCTGAAGTTAAAACATTGCACTGCTTTTCACCACTTTTTCTAAATTTTCTGTGGAAAGCTGCTTTGTGATGCAGCTTGTATCACTTTATGTAAAAATACTGAAAAACTTTTGCAATTCTATCTTATGAAAAATAAAACTGTTTTGCCACCGAACAAAGAAAAAAATTATCTTAAAATGGGAATTATTTCACCATAATTTATTGTAAATAAATGTAAATAAATTATGGTAATTTTTTTTCAATTTTTTCAATTTTTTGTAAATAAAAATGTGCCATTTGGCATATCATCAATTAGTATTAGTACACAGTCAATGTCACAAATGAGAAAAAATACTCTAAGAAAAAACCCTTCCCAAACCTTGAGATAAGGAAGAATGTTCATTCTGAAGATTTAATTAAAAACCCTCATCCTTTTGAAGTTTCTCTTTCACATGTATTTCTCTATAGTAGAAGAAAAATATACATTTTAACTGCCAGCATTTCATGCCTCAGCAATTCTTAACTTTGGTTGGCTTTCAGAAACAAAGCCATGAGAATTGTAGGAAGAGCAGGCTTTAATTACTGTTTTATTTTTTAAAAAATGTAGTTTATTGTATCTCTTAGTATCAAATTCCTAAAAAGCACTCACCCTATCACAGCTCTTTCTATAAAATTATTCACAGAATTACATAGGCACAGATATCAATATACTGAGGAGCTTAATTCTGTGTTGTGGCACAAATGGTTTCTAAAATAACTTTTCAAAATAGGGTTTTACAGTTTTCTACCCATGACCAATACCCAGGCCATTCTATAGTTCTATTTTTAGCATAAGTGATCCAGTAATTGAATATCCTAAAGCATATTGTGCATGGTAGGCTTTTAAGGGTGGAGTAAATCCAGGGAGAGTTTGTATTCATTCTTGTGAGAACTAGTAAGCACATCATAATTTCAGATATGAAAACCCCAGAAAACCCCAGAAAACTGTCATGCTCATCTTCTGTGATTCAGAAGAAAATATTAAGAACCAGAATATTAAATCAGAGAAAATATTAAGACTGTGGGACTTACATCTGTGGATATGCTCCTTGTGGAAGTGAAGTAAGGATGCCCCAGGTACTGATTTCTCACTACCAATACTTTTGGCCCACAGTGTGGTTTTGGCTTGGCAGAAATTGGCAGGAACCTCTTTAAAAACCCCTTGCCATGGAGTGCTGGAAATTGAAAGGTTCTTGATGTAGGTCCTAACAGCCCTCAGTGTCCAACCCTGCCCTTAGGGGTGGTCAGCAGCAGCACAGACCTTTAGCACCGAGCTTCTCCGGGATGTAGCAAGTTCATGAATCCCCTGAGGAGCAACAGCTCTGAACCTCACTGGGAGCACAGTCAAGTGAGAGCTTTGCTCTTTGCATGCAGGATTTGAATCTCCAGGGCTGCTTCTTTGGCTCCTTGGTAGCCCCTAAATTCTTGCAGGAAGCAGTTGCCTGTGTAACACTGCTCTCCGGGACCTTGGATAGCAGCTTCTCTCGGGCTGTGCTGAAATTAAATAGTAATAGAAAAGTAATCTCTGACAGTGGATACCAGTTTGAGTCAGAAAAGCCCTTGCCAAAATATGCTTTCAGAGCAGGCACAGCACATATATTATTGAAAAGCTTTGTTTCTATATAGCATGCCAAGTTGGCAGAAATGCAAATTTGAATTTTAGAAGTGATTGCTAGGGAGCTAGTCAAGAAGAAGGAACCAGAGAGGAAGGAATTAATAGTATTTGTTTCTTTTAAAGAATAAATCTTGAGCTAGTTTTCTTTTTTATGACAATCTTACATTATTCATCTGTCTTTCTAGGTCAGAAAATGGGAATAAATTTTATGTGACACTCTCCTGTAATCCGGTGGTACAAAATGGACTCTCACAGAAAGCTGCAGTGTTTCACTCTGCTGTCCTGGCACGTAGGGAGATGCATTTTAGAGCCCTTTGTAGTTTGTGTGCTGATATTGTGCCTGGCAAGAACCCTGTGTTTTTTGAGAAGGGGAAAAATAAGACAGCACAAAAACGATACAGGAGTAAAACTGAGTAACACAGACTCTGCATCAAGGATATTATTGCCCTAGGGAAAACTGGGATGATTTTTCATCCTCTTTGGATTCTGTCATCTTTTTCAAAGTATCTGTTTAACCACAGAACTGACTTAAAGGACAAGCACTAAGGCTATCAGAATGCACTGCAGCAAATTCTCATCCACTGCTGAGGGAATGAGGAGGTGGAAGTAGGGCTGACACAGCTGTGATTTAAAAAACAGCCCACCAAACCAATACTTTTATAATAATAATAAAAAAGAAAAAAGCAAATGAGCAGCATCTGATTACTCCAGAGAAGTCACTGATTTAGATGAAAAAATTTCCAGGAAGCTTCACCTGCTATTCTCAAAAGCTTTTGTTCTTATTATTCCTCTTTTCTATACAAGGAGAAATAAAATTAAGCAGCCTCACAGAAATAACTAGTAGCTCAGTCTTCAAAAGCTGATAATGCCCTTATACGTAAGATAACCACAGCCAGATATCATTCCTATGCTTTATTACCATGTATAAGAGCAAATTCTGCAAGACTAAATCTGGGTTACTGTCTCTGGAGAATTAGTGACAGTTGTCTACATGGTCACACTGTAAGCAGAATGCAGGAGAGCATTAATAACATTCTAGGTTAGGTCATGAATGCTAATATACTTCTGCAACGTCATACAAAGAGGCATGCAAGTCTGTGTCAAAAAAACCCAAAGCAAAACAAAGAAAAAACCCAACCAAAAAAAAAAAAAACCAAAACCAAAACAACAAACCCAAGACAAAACAATAAAAACCAAACCAAACAACAACAACAAAACAAACCAACCAGCCAATCACAAATATTGGAGTGTGCTTAACTCCTTTCACCATTGTTCAAGGAAAATTCATTTTATGCTCATATATTTTCACCACGGAAGGTCAGATATATTTTGAACTAATTAGAGAGTAAGTTGTTGCACAGGATTCAGATGTATAAAAGTAGTTAGGGATGTGTTTCAATATCATTCTCAGTACATGCCAGCAAGACATGCCATCAATACCCTGTCTTTCCACTCTGTGGATCCACAGAAGTGAGATAAATAAATTCCTGGTGAAGGCATGAAATATATCTTGAATTCATTACTGGCTATGCCTGAAGAGGCTGCCAAGAGGTAAATATTAGGCTGAAAGTTATAGGAGATACTAAATCCAACAAAGGATTCAGCTTGTGGGACAAGTACTGTAGTGGCATTGTAGTGATTTGACTTTAGATGAGGTTCTAAAGCAGAAATTTAACACAAAAAGCAATTTGTCCATGGAAGAAACAGTCACTATTAGCAAAATTGCTTAAAGAAAGCTCTGTCACTGATGCCTGACCTCATCACAGCAGGTGTTTTTATTACAACAGCAGTATCAGGATTTTTTTTTTTTTTTGTTTAAACAAATATAAGTCTATTTAGCTTTTGGTAGTGAATATCCAGAAGTATATACAAAGCTCCTTCACATGTCAGTTTGCTTTAAATACTTGTAAAATTCTGATTTTATAAGGAGGGTAACAGGTCACCATTGCACTTAAAGGAAGTAATAAATAAAATAGCAATGATAAAAAGCACTGCCTGGTTCCACACCTCCAGAACTGCATAAATTACATTATTCCCATGTCAAATGGAAGGAAGAATTAAAACTGGACCCACAAAATCCCCACTAAAGAGCTGGCTGAAACCCAAACACTTATGAATTTTATGGCCTGAGGATTATTCACCCAGTTACACTTTCAGTTGTTGACACACGAACAGCAGAGCTCAAGAGCATGAGCCAGAAATTTTGGCACTGCTGTAGCAGTTCGTCCTCTCTCCCCAGTTGATCAAGTTCTGCTTGTCTTGATACAGACTGGAGACAGCAGCTCTCTCTCCCTGTGCACCTGAAGAGACAGACAAGCAAAATATTAAACAGCTCCAGATGCTGAAAGAAAAGCAACTGTTCAGTCAGCTCTTCAGTGTTTTTCAAAGCTTTGCTTGCAGGACAAAACTGAAGAGAATATCTGACAATTATTACAAAAAAAAAAAGGCAAAGAAAATTTTTCTGATAGGAGCACAGCAAAAGCTTAATCTATTTATGTAACAAAGCAGAGGCAAACTGCTGTTAATATGCTACAGAGGCACAGAAATTTCTGCTAATCTATTAACAGGGGACAAGCTGCTCTTCTGGCACAGCGAGGGCTGACATAAGACTACCAGTCTGGCAACCCTTTTTGCTCAAATCCCTCACACCCCCTGTTCTGCCTAAGACAGGCACTCGTCACTGTTGGTGCTCCCAAATGGCTGACACACCAGAGCAGACCACATCCTATTTCCCTTTTTTCTCTTTGAGCTACAGCACAGAACTTCTCACTCACAGTCAGCTCAGTCAGTGCATGGGGCACGGTTTCATCACAGCAAGAGAAGCTTTCCCCTACCAGGCTGGTTGAAGGGTTGTGTGGTTGGCAGGAGCTGGATGGGGCTCCCTGGTCCAGCCTCCCCATATCTGTGACAGCTCAGTAGCTGCCTTGTTTTGTCCTATTCAAGCAGGCAATGCCAGCTGAGGTTCACAGCACAGATTCAGCATTCAACAGGGGAAAAGGCAAAGCCCGACAAGTTTCCACCAATGGAGTAATACCACAGAACAGCTCTGCACTGGAGCATGGGGAAACCAATCCAAACTAAAGAAATCTCCTCTTTTTAAACACGTCACATTCAAAGGCTAGGCTTAATGCTAAAGTTCTTTAAGGTGCTGAGGTTCCAGGTCACAACATTCCCTTTTCCCATGAGCAAAGCACCTTGGGAGAACACAGAGTTTTATTGCAATTTCCGTATCTCCATTCATGATCAAAAGAATAAAAAAAGAGAAAAAAAAAGGATTTCTTTCCCTACCACCCTTAGAGTGCTCCATACTGCAGGCACTGAGTCTGTTCCTTCCAACAACAGCGTACTTCCTCAGTGCTTTTTTAAGTGTGCTGGAAAAAGAAAATTTTTCTTTTCTCTCCCAACCAGGTTTACCAGGTCCAGGGAAACCCATCAAGATGTCTGTCAATTCCCAACATGCTCCTTGCACTGCAGCTCCTCCAGGGTGGAAGATAACAGCTGGAAGGAAGATTTAAATATTTTCAATGTCATTTTTTAGGCCTATGAGATGCAAAAATCTTGGTGAGAATCTGTCCATGTGTCTTTAACAAAGACATAAGCAAGAACACCTTTCAAAGGACTGTTCTGTCAACACACCAGAGGTCATGATGGGAAATGGAGAAAGGGAGAAGCCACAGAAGAATCAGCTGTCACAGACTGCAGCAGCCTTAGTGTGGGGAATAAAGTGGAGGCCTTTGTCCCCTTTTCTACTTTCACAGCCATACTTTATAGGTGTGCTCCCTAAATGTGTGTTTTAATTAGCAATTCTGCAAAGTACACATTAAGGGATCTGACTGTCAGGGCTTCTGCTGTGACTCCACAGCTGCTGAATACAGAACAACCAGGGAACATAGACAGAGCCATGTTCTCCTACAGAAATTAAAGCATGGCAGTAGCTTTTTTCCAGCTTCCTTTGCAGCTAACATCCCTGGTCTAAGTGGTGCCATCTATTAACCGTGCTGTATACATTTTCAGGAAGAAGACTAAAAGAACTAAACTATTTCTACTCAAAGTAGCATAATATTGATACTGAAAGAAGACCACTGCAGTACACTAGCATCTTGCATCCAAGGGACTTCGTTTTCAGGGTGATGTCAATGAGCAAGGGGCTGCTATGCAACTGTTCAGCTAGGCAAACCCTGGAGGCGTTTCCAGGCTCATGCTCTGCATCGTTCCAGTGAGACATTTACCTGTGCTGCCCCTGCTGAACTACATCCTCACACTTGATATGCTGCTCCACTTTTGCAACGTGTGCCGTGGGAGTACTTGAAGGGAGTAGATGGTCACCAAATTCAAAGCAAGGTCTGCTCTGCAATTCTCCTGGGAAAAAGTGAATGGTTATCTCCCCCCAACTGTTCTTCCCTCTCTCCCACCAAGGTTTCTATTTAACACAATTACTTGCAGCATTTGACAACAGAGCTGATAAATTAGGTGCTGCTTGAATTGAAAATGTGAAGGATAATAGGGATAAATATCAATGCATTCGCAGATGACACAAACACATTTCATCACTTTCAAGGCTTTTTGGTTGTGCTCAGGAATGACTTGCATGAACTAATTCCTCAGTGCATTGTCTTAAACAATTCTCTAGAGGAAAAATGGACTATGCCTAAGACATAGATGACAGACAAGAGGAAAACCAGTGAAAACCCCACAAGTCCCAAAGGGAAAACATCTTAGCCCAGCCAAGCAGCAGTAGGATGCTGCCATCAGAATAAAAGAAAAAGACTGTGTGGTTGCAGGACAGGTTTGTGTTTCCATTTCCCACCCCCATGCCTGAGGTTCCTGCTTGCAACTTTCTAGTGCCATGTAGGGGAAACATGCACCTAACAGGGGAGGGAAAGAGGTGTGCAAGAGAACCACAAAGTCCTGGAGCCTCTCAAATGGAAACACACATGCTCTCCTCATGCTTCTCTTGCCCTCAACACCGACATTGCTGTCACGGCTCTTGATCTCTCTCTAGGCTTTCTGATCTCCTGGAGCACATCAGGGCCTCCCGTGGCTCTGGGGATGTCAAATAGAAATGACAGGAAATTAAATGACATCCCTGAAGTGTACTGGGGTATGTTTTGCTGCCATCTCCCTCCAGCTTCCCTCAGCTGCAGGAACGGGCTGCACAACTCCTGAAAGAGAAGCTGCTCTTCACCACGAGTCCCCCAGAGGCAGGAAAAAACCTGCAACTACAGACAAGTTGCATACATCCTGTATTTTAAACAGGATTCAGTACAGGTATCCTTTGGGGCATGGACCATGGAGTTATTTCTGGTGTCAGCCCTCGTGGTTTGGTCTGCAAGTGAGAACACAGGACTGCCTGTCAGGAAACTGCACCTCAGAATCCTTTTGGGGATGAGAATTGGCTCCAAAAGGAGCAACCATCACAAGTGCTTGATTTCACAGATACAACTTGGTGTTTGTTAGCACGGTGCAGCTGCAGGGAAGCACCAGGGGTGCTCTCCTGACACACCATGGCCTGGCACTGGCCAGAGCACCTGTGCAAAACCTGTCCCATGGCAAATGCCTGCAGTTATTCCTGCAATTATTGCAGTCGGGCTCAGCAGCACCAAGCAGCCAGGCTCTGCTCAGCGTGGCAACAATTTATGCCATGAAATTCTCAGCCACTCTGAACATATTGTAGTGCAACTGGGGGACAGGGAGGAACTCTGTGCCTCGCTGAACAGCTCGGGGAAATGGCAGCCAAAACCAGAGCCCAGCCAAATGGTTCCTTCCCTTCTCTGTAACTCATGACAAGCAAATATTTTGAGGTCAGGAAAAAACAGGCTTTTGCTGTCTAGAGGTAACCAGTTGCTTTCTATAAATGTGTCATTTTGTACCGAGTCCTGTGCAAATTGGAATAAGACAATTCCAGACATCTTAAAGAAAAATGGAAGCATCAAAAAAAATTATATACCTCTACTAGCTATGTGCTGATCCAAATTAAACCGTATTTATGCCTTTGAGAGTGAGAAATGTATTATTTGTATCATTTATTTATCACGTAAAAATAATGAAAGGTATATTTAAGGCACAAATTCTTTAATTTTGAATAAATGAAAAATATTCATAGTATTAGAGACAGAGCTGAGCAGCATAATAAGGCATTAAAGTTCACTTTTCACCTGTTGACATCTCTTTTTAAGGCTAGAAATTAAAATGTTGAAAATAGAAAGCATTGGTATTCTTCAAGGTTATATCTAAAAGGCTCAGTAACAGTATGTAAGTGGAGAATTAATGTCATAATGAACATAAAAAAACTCACACTTTTAGACAAAAAACCTTGGAAAGCAAATGATGCACATTTGTTCATTACAACTTAATTAGCAGAGCCTGATATTAAGGACCAACAGTAATACTGAATGTAAATTGAAGACTGCTTGTGGGTATAGCTATACTTATATATATATATACACATATATATATATAAAAATCTCGAGTAATTGCCAATATGGTAAGTGTTGAAATAAAGACTGTTGAAATGCTTCTGGGATTTGAGTGAAGTAATATCTCCATTTTAAACCTTGCTTCAAAATAACTTTTGCTATTTATTTCTGAGAAAAAAATATCTAAACATAAGTTTGATTTAAATCTTTCCTTAAATTTCTAGTTTTTCTTTACTGAGTTAGGGAAGAGAAAGAAGGGGGAAATTTTCTTGCAGTTTCTGCATTTCCCACTTGTATTTATTAAGAAGCGAAAGGCACTTAAGTGTTCATAGGTACCATGAGCAATTAAGAGTTAATGCAGGGGATAAATTACAGATTATTTGAAGAAAGTGACACCCCACTAATGTAAAGGCAGGTAATGATCCACACTGACACGCCTGCAATAAATCTCTTCTGAGCAATGCAGAGGGCAGCAGTACAGACCATGTCACCAGAAATCTTGTCCCCAGGAGATCTGCAGCTCAGCTGTGCAGACCAGGACCACCCGCCTGTCCCTCAGCAGTTGGATCTCAGGGCTCCTGAAACTCCCATTGCACATGGCCACTTTCATTTTGACTTTGTTTTTCATTTGTAAGCAAGAGAGAACTTTTCTTCTGTGTTGTTCACCACTAAGTGTTAAGGATTATTTAACCCTTATATGGTAAATACACTGCACTATATTTGTCTGATAAAGGTCAAATGGAAATGACAGGAAATTAAATGACAAAACAATCCCCCTCTGTTGTTTTGCAGTAACATTCTCAGTGCAAATCGGACATCAGACAGTGCAGAAATAACCACAAAGTGTTAAACAAAGCTCATGCTTATCAAAATCTGAATTCTTTTCCAGACCTGACATGCAGCCAGTTACCTGATTCACCTTGCTGGTCTGCTCTAGGTTGTTTTGAGGACATTTTAATATTTTGCTGGAGCTGGCAGTAACCTACTTCCAGTGCAAGTGACCCCAGAGAGAGCTACAGTCACAACATGGAGAAGTGAAGAATATTTTTGGCTCTTGCGAGTTAAGTAACATAGTCTGGCAGAGAGATGGTGGTAGAACTTCAGCAAGGAAGATCAGAACGCAATTATGCATGGTCAGAAACGTATTCAGAAATAATCCATCATGCTGTCTCTGGCTGCTTTGTATGCAGAAAGATCATCTGCTTTAATCTTCCCAGTTTCCAGACCCACACAGAGCATCATATATTATGCAAAAAGGTACTCTGGGTGGCACCATCGAGCTCACCGTTGCAGCAGCTCTATTGTTGAAAGGGTTTTTTTTTGTGTTTCCCACACCCTCCCTCACCAAGTCTATACTAGGCATCCCCTTTCAGAAAAACGCTTTAAAGTATTTCTGTCTCAAAGGACAGTTTTTTTCTACTCACTCTTTCTCCTCATATCCTGCAGGCTGCAGCCACATAGAGATCCTTGTTCCCTCCTGCTCACACACATGCCTCTGTTCATCCCTGCCTTTCTCCTGTGCTGCAGACCCGGTGAGATCCTTCAGTGCACAGAAGTAACCAGCAGGATGCAGAGCTTTTCATTCCCTCCCACATGAACGACTTAGAAAATTCACTCTGGATGGCTCTTAGGATATTTTTTTTTCCCCCTGTTTGTTTTTAAATCATTTTTTACTGGACACAGTACGCGTGTGGTGGAGAAAAACAGCGTCCTTCAGCAGCATTCAGGGAGTTTTTACCACTGCACAAAAAGCGTTTTCCGTCCTGGATAACAGTGTGTGCTAAAAGGAGGGGCCGGAGAGGGACAGTCTGGGCTCTTTACAGGCTTCTCTCTCATCCAACCCCCCACAGCTGCTGCTGCAGAGGTCAGGGACAGACGCCTGTCTGCTCACAGCAGACCTGGGGACAGATCCTCGCTTGGGCTAAATGGCCACAGTTCCCTGAGGTGCGAGGCACCGTGTTACACGTGGTGAGGAGCCGGCCCTGGCTCTTGCTGCTTTTCCTTCGGAGCCGCTGACACGTCCCTAAAGTTGCTTGTGAGAGCAGAGCGCAGCTTCATTTACTGCCAGACTTTGAGGGAGAGAAGAGGCATCCACGCCTGGCTCCTGGCGGGCTGGAGTAGGTGCTGTCCGTGCAGGAGGGCTGCCAGCTCCGATGTGCCCGCCTGTGCCCCGGTGCCCGGCCTCGGGCTCCCCCACCTCTCTGACTAGGACAGCCCGACTCAGCAGCTGGCTTTTCCTCTTGCTGGTGTGTTAGCACGGAGCTAAAGGCTCCCCAGGGACTGTTTATAGAGAGCGCTTTTGAATCTCTGCTTCAGCATAGGTAGTTCCCATTTAAAACTGAAGATGGACCTTTTATCAAAAGATGTGACAGGCTTTCTTAAGGGTAACTGTCACAAGTGGAGGTATAAAAAGAAGAAAAAACCCCTTTTCTCTATTGTTTCAGTTTTTCTGTAATTTTACCAAGCATTTAGAGGGTGAGATAATGCCAGATACATCTGTCTTTAGGTACGTATCACCTTGGTATCCAAGTGCTCAGGCAATATTTGACAGCATCCTGAAATACTTCCACCTCCTCAAGCTTCTCTCTCATTTTTCTTTTATTTAATCTCAAATGAGTTCAAGTAACTTCTGATTTTGCATTTATCTAGATCAGAGGTACAGAAGAAAAATAGACTTCTATAATTTAACATCTGGTAATAACATTACAAGTAAAATGAAAATCTCTAAATCAGGATGAGTACTGAATTAGAAACAGGGAATAAATGATCATAATTTCTGAGTATAAAAAGCTATTTCAAATGACTGCATCCCTATTACTTTTCTTGTGTATCCTCTGGTCATGGAAGAGAGTATTTCAAAGCCTAGTTATCCTTAAAATTATATCCAACAATAAATCTACCTGCACATAATGATCAAATGTCAGTATAAAATCCCTAGCAAAAGGGTTATTCTGCCCTCACATGAGGAACCACTTGACTCCTAAGAAAAGAAAAACTAACAAGCCTCCAGAACAAAATCACTCCCACCAAAGCCCCAACACACCAAAATCCCAGCAAATGCTGCTGATATAAGGACATCTAGTAGAGATTTAAGTTCCATAGACCCCAAACCTCTGTTTCCAGAACACAGAACAGACAGTAGCTTGTGCTCTAACAGAGATGGAGATTTCTCTGATCCTGCAAAGATGACTGTCATTCAAAAGGAGAGCAGAGCATGTTCAGCTAGTCCTCTGCAGGTGAACACGTGCAAACTCCTGCAGCTCACAGGATACTGTGTGGAGACTCAGTTGGATCTTTTATCCTGATTTAGATGTTCTGCTAATGCAACTGCATGGCTGCCACCTGACTCAGAGCATGGCCCAAGCCTGCTCCCCTCACACCCTGAGCAGCTTAAAGCAGCCAAAACCCAAATGTGGCCTTTGAAACCTGCTTGAGCTTTAAACCTTAACTCTGCCTATCAGAACAGAAATAACACTTGGTCCCTTTGGTTATCATTGAAACCAACCTGAAACACACAGATTTTGATCAGGATTTTGAAATGGAAGTTTCCTTTAGCAACTGAGTTAGCTACATAATATATACACAAATCACTGGGGCAGGTGCATCCCCTGGTAGGTGACTACTTAGTGCAGGTCCTTTCCTGACATACTTGCTGTGACTTTTTCTTCATTAAATTACACTTTCTCCTGTTTCTTTGATTAGCTACAGCTGTTACTGCACAATCTGTTTGGCTTTATCCTCCCCTCCTTTGTTTGAAGGAATGGCTGCCTTGCAGACAGCATATAAATAGTCATATATTTGTGATGCTGGTAACATCTTTATTTGAAACTTAGTCTTTAGTTAAAGAAGTGTAGGTATCCTAGTAAGTTTTCTAGTAAGTTTTAACTGCAGTTATTTCCATCTCTTGCATAAAGCATTTAGGCTTGTTTATTTGCAGAATGAGTGCTTCAGCAAACTCAGAATACCACCTGGTGAGGAAATAAGAAATTCACTTCTTCGGAGTCCCCAGTTCAGGTGCATTGCTGTTTCCCTTTTCCCAAGGACCACATCTGTTTATGGCCTGACTTGGTCCCTTACCCTCTGGGCAGAGCACTTAGCTGTGTAACAGCTGCACAACTACAGAGTACAAGTGAAACCCAAGAATGGAGTTACAGAGCTAATCTTCTTATTAAAAAAATATCACCTTGTGATAAAAAAAAATATAACACCTTCTGCACAGAGGAGACAAACTATTTCCGTTTTCAAAGAAAGTTAAATTCCGCATAGAGTGATTTGAATTCAGCCCTCCAGATGTCAGGGAGAAGCAAACTCATGTACCACCCAGTATTGCAGGACAGCTGCAAAGCACTGGCTGAACCAGAGAGTGGGGAAGGGGAGTCAGAGACTTTTAATCCCAAACAACCCAGATTACTCTTTCTGCCATTAAACTACATGCAGCAGCAAAAGCCCAAGTTAATTTTGGGTCAGTTATGAATATAGCATGGAACAGAAGTACATTTGGATGTACTGTACAAATGAAAAAATAAAGACACTGCAGTGGACATGGGTGTGCACTCCCTATATAAATAATAGATCATAAGATCACAGTTTCAGTTCTCAAAGAGAAAGATGTAATTTCTTTAAAAGGTGTTAGATGACACTAAACCAGGAACCTAGTCCACCTCAAAACTTCAACTGTTTCTCCCCAAGGAGACAGTCAGACATGAAAACCTCAAGGACAGTGCAATAAACTCACCGCACAATGAGCAGAAAGCCATGCTATTACTAAGAGTGAAATGTCATAGCATGTACAAATTTAAAAATTGTAAGTCCAAAGCATGAGCCTTTCCTCTTCAGAGGACATCTCCCCATTTTTATCCCTCAAACACAGGGAAGAACAGTGATTTCCCATCAATATTTCCCTGTGGCACACTCTATGTTTGTCTGCCTGACAGCTCATGTGGAAAAAACACTAAAGTAGACATATTACTTCAGTAACATGTTTGTATTATACTTGGGTCAATATGGGCCATTTTCTTAATCTTAAGAAAAAGGCCATGGATTAAAATATGTGAGAGTAGTAAGGAAGCACTTCATTTATGCTCCACCTGACTGTATTCACTCAAGGCCTAGACTGCAACCTTTCAGTCAGCTCTCAACACAAGGTGCATACCATGCCTTACATATTCCACCTCTGCTTAAGTGGGAAAACATTTCTGTCATGTCATGGAGGAACACAACATGAGTGTTAGTATAACCCTGGTCAACATGGAGCACGTGATGTTATGTCCTGTACCACAGAAAGTAAAAAGTATGTGTTACAGCCTCAAGGCTGTTATTTGCCTTCATTTTACTATTCCATATACTAATGATTTAACCAAGGTATTGCTCCTTTAGAGGGTAGGGCAAATGACATTAAAAGAAATCTAAACAATAGCAGGAAATTCGAAAGCTTTGCATCTTTCCAGACAGCAGTACAGGTCACACATACAGTGAAAAAATTAAACAAGCTGCAAGAACTGTTATGCTTAACCAAGCAAAGGACTGGATGCATTATTCTTCTAGCTAGGTCACAAGTATATGATATTTTACACCCTATCTGGTACACAGCTGGAGTTTGCTCTTCTCTAGGAAAAGGAGTCAAGTATCTTCTGTGTCTTGCACTATTTATACTGAAGGGGTCAGATGTTAAACCACTCATGCTGGAGCACTGGCTGCTTGAAGTACATTCATTATGGATATCATCTTGCCAGTGGCCAGGGCTTGATAAAGGTCAGTTGACCTTCCTGAGAATACTTCAAGCAGCAGAGGCAGTAAAGAGAAACAAACCCACACAAATTCACAATTCTTTTAGTGGAGCGATTTGTCAGGAGATACAAAAGGGTTTGTTGGGAGGAAATGCTTCCCCTGCAGAAACTCTCAGACTCAAAGCTCTAGGAAAGCACTGTTCTGGCAAAGGATGGTTGTTTACAAAGCATTACCTACAAGGCAAGGATTGCATAGGGATGCAATGATGTACTTGTGAGCTCTACTTACTACCTGGAACAGAACAAGAACCTGAGGAGAATGCCTGTGTGAGTTGAGCTCTTGATAACAGAAGAGGGGGTGCAGCTTGCTCATCATTCTGGTGACACAATCAGTCTTCTCAGCCTACACTTGTCCAGACCCTGCCAAGATCAGTGCAGGGACTCCCACTGACTGGGAGAGGTTGGAACCCATGGATTCAAATGAGCATTGCACTTCAGGAGGTGCATCATTTCATGCTTTGAATGCAATATAAACAGTGAAATAAAAATTGGAAACAACTGCTTTTTTAAATGCAGTGGCACTTGCCCATGCCTAAAATTTTCAGGCACTGTTTAGATGCATTCCCAGTGTCTTTATATTAAGGTGAGTTCAATTCTGTCACTGTGGCATTTGGATCTTAATGAAGAGTCGAGGTTTAAAGAGAGCTCACTATCTGCTGAGAACAATGTGCTTCTTATTTAAGCAGAGATTTTGTACAGGAAGCCATGCTGTTCCTGCAAACCTGGTCAACAGCCCATCTGCACAAAAATCCAACCACAGTATGGGTGGGGAAGGCAAAGGCATGTACAGCTGTGGCACCACACCTGGATACACATGCTGCAACAGACATATAAGAGGACGGGGAAAACCCCTCAAAAATTTTAGAAATCTTTCCAGAACTAGCAAGAGCACTCTCCAGCACTGAGAACTGCATGCACAAACCTAGGTAGGCAATAACACAAAGAAGTGTCTAGGAAAAAATCAGGAGCATCCAGGGAGATGAGATATTGAGGAAGCCTGAGAGTCTTTCCTATTTGAGATGTCTCTTGATCATCTTCACCATCTTTGTAGCTCTTTGTTATGGAAAAGCTAAACTACAGCTTGGTCACTGAAGGGTGACAGAGACCCAAAAGGTCTTAACAGGAAAACATGCATTGCCACAGAAGCAGCAGCAGACTGGTTATTGCTATCATTGCCACAGGGAGTTGAGCACACCTCCAACCTTGCCACAAAATGCACATTCTTTACCACGGATTCTGTATAAAATCCTCATTGTCTTTTCCTTTTCCCATGTATGCTGATAGAAACTCATCGAAGGTTTCAATTAAAAATCACTTCATTTGGGAGGGCAAAGACTTAAAAACCCTCTTCCATTTTGCCTTATCCATTGGGACCAGGTTGCGCTCTGTTCCAAATAACAGAGCACAGTGGAGCATTTCTAAGTGTACTCTATCTTTTATAAATAAATCTGACAGCATTAGAGATAAATCCACAGTCCCTTGAAGGTGAGATCAGTACACAGTTGCATGTTTGTATGAGTGTACACCTACCATTAGTCTGAAAAAATCAGAACCTACTGACATAATGGGTAGTTGTGATCAAGGCAGAACAGAGCTTTCTACCCAGTTCCTAAATTTTTCTGTCACTGTTCATCATCTCTGTTTGGAACAGTGTTTCTTGTTTACTAGCAAACAAGTGCCTTAGGCTACGTGTTTCTCTCTCAGTGCTCCAGTACACTCATACTAGGATTCACACCTGAACTGCCAGCCAGAGAGATGCTTTTCCCCCTTCTCTCTCCCACAAAGTCAATGTGCCTTTTGTACAGCTGTCTGTGAGTGACACAGACCAGCAGGGCTCTCCTAAGGGCCCTTTCCTAAGGGTCCCCCCTTTCCTTGACACGGGCTTGAATTAATGAGCAGCCCCCCCTGCACTGAGCCAGCACAATTAATCAGCATCACTGGATGTTGCCAGCACCTGCTCAGGTGCACTGCCAAGGTCACAGCTCTGCTCTGCATCCTGATGGCAGGAGAGCAAAGCACAGGGTGTTCCTCTGGTGAAAGCCCTGCATTTGTCACCCTGCTCCTTGCAGGAGCTGTGCTGAAGGTATCCATCTTCCTGCTTGCTCTGAACGGAGCTGATAAACAACACACCTCTGAGAGCTGGAGGAGGACAGGAAAAGGCTAAAACTGAAACAGAGTGCAGCTGATGGTATAATGGCAGCTCTCTGGCAGATGCCTTTGGAGGTTAATTACCTTTCCAAAGAGTAACGATTCATCTTTTCACCCATACCATAATATCCTGCAATGCTAATTCTCATTTTGGAGACAGGAAAACTAATGACAGAGGAAAGGTTTTATATATATAACTCTAAGGAAAGGATAAATTTGCCATAATGCTTTACTAGACTCCATCAATAAAAACTCCTACCAAAAGATCACAACTCAGAGTATTCCCAGAACATAAATATTTTGTAGGATACACCATCATTAGCAAAACCCATCAAGTTTTTGTTTCAATAAACAGCATCTGCCAGGAGCATCTTCCCTGAAACAGACAATATTAAACAAAATTTGGTCTCTCATTTATTAAATGGGCAGCCTTCTGGGCTCATGTCTCAGGAGTCTTCCAGAAGCTTTAAAAATCAGAGACCTTTTGAAAGAGGCTCATCTCATTTGATGCAAGATTTTCCATCTTAAATACTCTAACAGGTGTTATGAAAATACCAATGTTTTAGACCTTGCTGAATGATGCTCCTGAATCCCTCAGCTATACTAAGCAACTGCATGGCCACCTTACTGCCTTGGCAATAGAAAGTGGCAGCAGCCCTCTTGTTAGAGGGTAGAAATGAGCCATGACACAGACTTCTCATTTATCACAGCATGAAAAGGGCCCTGGTTTATTCCTCCTTACAGCTCAGCCATCCTGACTCCAACCATTCCCTGACTCTGCCTGCAGCAGCTCCTGCTGGAGGTTTCCCTTGCAGCCTCTGGCTGCTGGTTATTTCCTGCTGAACTCTGACTGCAGGGATCAGTTTGCAGGCTCTGACTGCAGCTTTTACCCAGCCAGACTGTGACTGCAGGTTCCAACAACAGCTCTGACTGCACACCCACAGTGACCTCACTGCAGGGATTGTCTCTCCCCAGGATCCCCTTTCTTCATGGTCCTCTGGTTCCCACTTCTTCAAGACTCCAGCTCCTCCATGATGCTCCCTCACCAGCTCACCCACTCCCTCTTATCACATTTATCTTTATTGGACACAGCTGTGACTCATCAGGGGTGAGGCTGTATTGTAATTAACACAGCTGTTACTTATCAGGGACAAGGTCACCTGTATTCCCTTCTCCTACAGAAAGTTTTGGGGTTTTTTTGGTGGGTTTTTCTTTTCCCCCCTTTTTTTCTGTTGAAGAAAGTAAATAAATGAAGGGAGGAAAACCAGCTGTGAAGGGACTCAGGTATGAAGACTTCGGCGTAGGAGCAACATATCCTATCCATATCCCTGCTCAGCAGTGGCAATAATGGCCAGCCCTAGCCAGGTCCAGGCACCTGGAGAAAAAACCCAAAACAACAAACCTCTTCCACCTTCTCTATGAGGTGCAGAGAAATAAGCAAAGAGCAGAGTTGTTGCTGGTTTTGGTAGGGACTGAACCAGTCCCAAAATGCAAGCTTCCTTTTCACTTGTGTAATTACTTTACTACTCATTAAAACACCTGGTTTAGATGCCTATTAGCTTCTCCTCTGCTCGTGCTCATCTCAAATATTTTGTGGTCTTAAAAAAAAAAAAAAGATAAAAATGATAGCAGCCAAACTGTAATGCATTTGATGACAAAATCCCCTCAAGTGAAAAATCCCTAGGCTGAACACTGTCAAGTTTTCCTGACCTTGTGTTTTTCTGGCTAGGTTTGTTCTGTCCTTGCTGTGCTGCTGTTGTGCTGTACAGCTCCATGGCTAAAAGGCACTGGTGTGTCTAACACAGAATCATAGAACACTTGCATTTGGAAGGGACCAGCCTAGTTCCAACCCCTCTGCCTGAGGCAGGGACACCTCCCACTGTCCCAAGGCTGCTCAAAGCTCCATCCAGCCTGGTTTTAAATACTCCCAGGGATGGGGCACCCACAGCTTCTCTGGGCAACCTGTCCCAGTGCCTCACCACCCTCACAGTGGAGAATTTCTTCCTCATATCTGACCTAAAACTCCCCTCCTTCAGTTTAAACTTGTGACCTCTTGTCCTATCAGTACATGTCCTTGTAAAAAGTCTCTTCCATCTTTCTTGTAGGTCACCTTTAGATACTTTAGCTTCTCCAAAGTCTCCCTGGAGCCTTCTCTTCTCCAGGCTGAGTAACACCAACTTTTTCAGCTCATTTCCATGGGAGAGGTGCCCCATCCCTCTGGTCTCCTCTGGACTCTTTCCAACAGGTCCACATCCTTCTTATGCTGGGGACCCCAGATCTGTACTCCAGGTGGGATCTCCCCAGAACGGGGTGGTGGAAGAACGACCTCGTTCAAGCTGCTGCCCTGGGTGCTTGGGATGCAGCCCCAAACACAGCTGGCTTTATGGACTGCAAACATATTGCCAGGCCACAGCAAGCCTTTCATCAACCAACACCCCCAAGACCACCTCCTCAGGGCTGCTCTCAATCCCTTCTCCTCCCAGCCTGTCTTTGTGCTTGGGATTGCCCTGACCAAGGTGCAGGACCTCATCTTGGCCTTGTTGAACTTCATGGCCAGTGAAGACTAAGGGGAAAAAAAAAGTCCTTGAAGACCTCAGACTTCATGTCCTGGGTAACCAGGTCTCCCATTTCCTTCCAGAGAGTGTCCACATTTTCTTCTAGTCATACTTTTATATTACTTTTATATTTTTTTAATATTTTGTTTGGTTTTAAAGAGGCAGCTAAAAAAGCAAAGTCATCCCAAAATCACCTTTGAAATACTTTTTTTCAACTAACTCCAGCCATGCTGAAACAGTCACTGCAATGCCACAGGCAGAATGCTTTACCTTTTCAGATACTGGAACAGCAGGATTGAAATGTCCTCTAACTCATGGCTGAAAATGATAGAAAAATCAATGCAAACCTAGTGAAGAGAAGGCAGTCCCATTACAAGAAAGTAATTTTCAGGCTCTCCTGTGGCACTAGCTTCCAGAAAGAAAGACATAACCTGTGGTGGGCAATGCTCTGCCAGCTGAGAAATTTTATGTGAAATATTCTCATTAGCAATTTATTTTAAATTAAGTGTGATTTATGTAGAGAAGCTGGAAAGACCTGGTGTCATGTCCAAGCACTTCCCTGGACCTTCATAGCAACCAGATTAAAGCCAGGACCTGTGCCCTGAAAAAAACTGTGAGAAACGAGTGGCAAAAAGGCAAAAGCCAAACGTTTCAGCAGCGTCTATTGATTTTCTCTGCCTCAGGATTTGCTGGCCCCTGCTGGGGCACATCAGCAGTGCCAGCTGATGGCAGTGCCATCCCTCTGGCCTCTCTGACCTGCTGCTCTGCACCTCTGGCCCTGGGTGACCAGATCCTGACAGACACAGCCAGCAGCACTGCTAAGAACAGAGCCCAGACTCCAGATGTTGTACTGGGAAAGCTGATCCACAGCTCTCATGTCCTTGCACAGTGTTATACTTCACAGTTTTCTTCCTTGTGCTCTAGGCACCTGCACTGCTCTGAAGAACATTTCTCTCACAGCAGTGAAGCTTGCCTTGGATGCTGCTTTCATAACATTTCAAAACCGTCTAACTTCCCTCATGGACATGTGAGTCAACGGGTCTCCTTTCTGAGGCACTGGGGAACATCAGCACAGTCTTCTGATTTTGCATATCCTCCAGAGATAACAAACAGGAGCTTTCATCCCACTCTGCAAATGGATTAGCAAGCAGCAGCTCCCAAATATTCTAAATTCAAGTGATATTAAACTCAGGTTAAACTCAGTGCTGCAGAAAAGAAATCAATAATGTTTTTCCATGTTGATTTTTCTTTCCTCTCATTTCATTCCTCTCCTACAGCTGCTGCAGGGATACTGACTGCAGTATCCCAGATACTATACTGCAGTTGGCAGCATAACTTTACTTATGACAGGCTCAGAAACAGATGTTTTTCTTCACATCTACCCTTCTCCTACCTTTGGAGCAGGATAATGAGATACTCTGCAGCTTTGGTTCAGAGCCTGGTTATTAAACAGCCAGGGAAAATGACGCTGGCACAGCAAACTGAGTATCGCTGAATTACTATGAAAGGTGGTGATGAGAAAATAGATCTGCTTTGAAGGAGAAAAATGGCCTGTTTTCAGTCAAGAGCTCTTTCCTGTTAAACAGCCCAGCCCATCAGCCAAGTGTTAGCTAGTGTACACAGCAATTTGTAGGCCACACCGAGGGCAGCAGTTTGTGCCTAGAAGCTGTCACATACCTCCCATGGTGGATGTATCTACCTAAGCACCGTTCACACGATGAAGAATTTATGAGCTGTGATTATTGGGGATTTGTTTGTTTGTTTTTTTTTTTTTTTTCCCCCCCCCTGCCAATCTTTAGAAAAATAATGGAGTTTTCCCTGCAGTTTCTTCTGTGCAGGATGTTGATTAAAGCTCTGTGGCTCAGAAAGTCTGACCAGACCCTTCCTGTGTGCTTATTCTTGAGAGGCAGAGCACCGCTTTCCAGAGGCACTGGCTAATTGCTTTGTTTGGAAGTTTGTTTTGCATGCCATAGAGAACTCCTGCATCAGAGGAAGGGAAAAGCTGACTTGCACAAGCCCCTACATATTAGCCTGAACCCACCAACTTTTTGGAAAATGCCATGTCTCCAAATCACTCACCAGCAGTAGCACCTTTTATTAATTTTATGATGTTTTGTGACACGGGAGATTTCATTTCCTTAGGTGAAGGCTCTCCCTAATGGAAGGCTCATAGCAGAAGCTCCATGATCCTCCTTGACAGAAGCAAGCAGAAAATGGTGGGCTCCTGCTCCCTCACCATAATCACCTAGTAAGGAAAGCCCATGAGCAGAACAACATTACCCTTCCTCTTCCTCACCTGCTGGCTGTGCCATTACAGCCAGGAAAAGCTGCTCAGCAGTGATACAGAATACAGAATGCAGCTTTCAAATTCTCACCTATTCATGATGGAGGGCCACAGACAGAGATGCTTGTGTCCTGCAGCTCAGGATGGTCCCTGGAGACTGTCTCCAGGAGAGTAGGAAAGGAAGTTTTGAACTTGAGTGAAATAAGTGAATAAAGTGGAAGATGTTATCCCCACTGTCAGCTGTGCAACACCAATACAGAACACAGAAGGATGTAGCTGTAGGATGCAGACATCAGGATATTGTCTCTCTCACCTGTTGTGGTCTCTATCACTGTGGTTTCAAGGTCCCTCCTAAGAACATGCACCTTCCCATGTGAAAGATGAAACCAGCTCTGATAAGTGGCTTGTTAAATGCCACATGGATCAGCCCCAAACTATCATTCTTTCTGCTTTTAAACCATGGGCTGAATAAACTGAGCCTGCCTGTATCCTAGACAACAGCTTCAATGGAGTGCAGCTGAAGGCAGGAAAAGGCAGGCAGGGATGAAGCATAACTCAGACCTGTACCTAACTTAAAATGGATTTGGGCCAGCTCCCCTCAGCCTAAGCCTTATCCAGTGTCTAATCAATCTGGGAGCATTTCTTTATTGGTTCATAGATGGGTCTTTTATGCAATCTGCCAAGAACACCAGGCTATGTATCTCAGTTTAAGGGATTATAAATAAATACAAGTGCCTCTTTCTGCTCTTTCAGACAGGGAAAAAAAATACAGAAGAAAGAGTTAGTACTGCTCTGTGGCAAGTTAGAAGCAAAAAGGAGCGCCTCCAAAACTAATTCCAAACAAAACCCTGAAACTCATTCTTAACATAATCATTCAAAAGACATTAACCTGTTTTCTTATCCTCACATCGACCACCAGATCACACGGTTTATTTTGCAAGTTTTTGTTTTCCTAGCATCTATATACACTGCTGCTATGTTTTTCAGATATTCTGATCTTTCTGTAAGAAAATAAAAAGGCATGTTTCTATAAGAAGAAATACTTACATCCAGAGACTTCTTGGCTCCAAAACTAAACTTTAAGAAAAATTCTAAGGCATGGAATAGAATTAGAGTAATAGGAAATGCTGTCCTAAAATGGTCATTCTTATAAAAGAACTTGAAGACATGAAAACAGAATCCCTTCTTAAATATGAACTTCAATTTAAGATGTCCTCAAGGGAAAAGACAGGGATACAGAACTAACATGACCACATTATTATTCATTTGGAGGGAAAAACTGAGAAAAAAATCCCAGGTACTCCACAGACTGGGTCATTTGAGCTGGTGTAATGAAGGAGCCAAGTGTTACTGCAGCCACTTTGCACAGAGGCAGCGCGACAATCATTGGACAGCCAGAACTCTCCATAAAGGCAAACAGAAACAAAAGGCAGGTTTTCATCCCTTCCTGTAACCATTAGGAGAAACACACCCTTCACTTGTCTTCTTTGATTATTTTGGAACATGATAGGCTATAACATCAGTTTTTTTCCAGATGTTCCATTTCATCATATTTGTCGTAGTAAATATTCAATTATATCTCTCTCTAATTTTTTTCCTCAGTAATGGGCTGTGTTCTGCTGATAAATAGCATTCTGATTAAGGAACCAACCATTCTCTTGCTTACATTTCATTTCTCACATTCCTTAATCTAGATTTAGTGTGTGGGGGAGTCTAAGTAAGTGCTACCACTCCTTTGATAATCAGCAATTTGTTATCACATTAGAGGTGGCCAAAGAGCTGCCACTAAACCTAGATGTAAGCAGAAGGCATATTATTGAATTACAAGGAAGAGGCAATGGATAGCTATAAAGGAAAATAAAAAATATGAATTTTCTCTCCAAAATCAAATATTATCATTGTTTTGAGGGGTGAGGAAGAAAGACCACTTGCAGCTGCCAAAAAAGAGGGGGGAGTAATAGACTTATTAAAATACATTTAGACATGAGGAAGAACTACACAGAAAAATTAAAGATGTCAGATGACCTAAGGGGGGAAAAGAACAATATCCAACCCCTCATCCTCTCTCCCCCCTCCCTAAAAGCCCCCAAACCCCAGCAACAATAAAACCCAACCAAAGTGACCTCTCAAACACAAAAAAATATCCAGCAACTACCAGAACGATAATCTGGACTCATGGATTTGCTGCAGAGAAGGTGCAGAGGCAGGACTGGATCTGTGTGCTGCTATGCTGAAGTCATCTGGGGACCAAATTAGAAAAGGGAACATCTTTGGTTCTGGTTTAGAGGCTTTAAATTGCACCAGACCCCGTGTTGTGCTGAACAGCCATTCCAGCTCAGGTGACAGCAAATGCACACTATGTCTGAAATGTGTTTAATACAGCAGTGCCCCTCTGCCAGTGCCAGAGTGAAGATCAGAGCTGCTCTGCCTAGTCCATGAAGTCTTTCCTATGGGAAGGAAGGATTCATGGTGAGACATTCTGAGTGTTGTTTGCTCATTTTTTTATGCCCAGGGTAACATAAAAGGGCACTAAGTTTACAAACCCAACTGTTGTCAGCTCAAATCTCTGCTGGGGTTGCAATACAATGTTGTATTTCTCTGGGTTCTGCCACGGAACTCAGCCTGTGATCACAAAGGCAGCCCTCAGAGAGCCCTTCTGTGACAAGGCACTAAATGCTGTAAGGAAGTGGGAGGCAGGGAAATCCTTGACCTAATGCTCAGATGAGCTAAACACTGTATTTTTTCCCTTAATGTCAGAATCAACATTTGCCCATCCCACATTTGTCTATCTGCAGGTACAGAATCATATTAATCTTTGCTCAAATTCTCTTGTCATTTTAAATTGAACAATGATCTTCAATCATCAGCTACCTGGATGAACTGTGCACAGTTCAGACATCCTTTGTAAATGGTAGTTTTGCAGCAGCAGTTCCTCTCCTGCCTTTCTTTTTGACTGTTCACCTGACAAGACTGCTTAGCTAAGGGCTTAGGGAAATAAGGCAATGTTCTCATAGAAGCACACACACCTGTCATTTAAAAATCCTGCCATTTAAAAATCCTGCCATGTGGAGAGAGTTGGACTTTAAAACAAGCTAAACTAAGAGTGAAGTTACACCACATGCTGCTCCAGGAAAACTAGAATCCTCAGCCTTGCATAGAGAGATGTGAAAGGCAGTGCTGGCCCAGATCCTGGTGCCCTTCTTCCCCTCATCATTCTCCTCACCATGGGGTCACTACTGGTCCTGCTGGCCTGTGCACCTCACAGCCTTGCTTGTACTCTGAGGTGCAGGTAACCACCTATTCAGAGCAAGGTAGTAGCTGTTGCAGCCATGCCTACTTCTTTCCCTGCTGGGAAAGCTTTGTGGCAGCTCTTGTCAGCTTTTTCTGGTGTGAAGCTGGCAACTTCCCAGTGCCACTGCCGTGTTGGTGTCCCCTGGGTCACAGGGGGACACGTGAGACATGCAATTTTCTGCTCAGTGCCTTGTCCTGGAGCACACATGCATGTGTCACACACTCCATCACCTGACTGCAGGGCAGCAATGATTCTCTGCAGCTACGAGTACCTGTGGAGTTGCAAGAATGTGTTTAGGAGAAGTGTTCACCCTCCCACTTCTCTGAGAATGTAAAGCACCTAGGTGTAATTGTTTGCGATGGCACTTCCAGATGATTTAACACTGGATGCAGTAAAACACACCAAGCTTTTCTGTAGGGGACAAACTGGCTTTGTCTGAAACATACAGCATCACTTTCCTCTCCCGTTTCTAGGAGCACATGAGAAACAAAAGGAAAACAGATTTTAAACCCTTAGCCATTGTCAGTTTGTTATGTGGAACAAGGCAAAACAAAGCACATGTTATCCAGGAATGTGAATGAAATGCTCCAAAGACAAAACCAACTGCCTGTTGTATCCTCCTTCCCTGCAGACTGACTCAGTGCTTACTGTCCTCTGTGGACCATCAATCTGGCAGCTCCACTACCACCTCCGTGAGGATCAGCTGCTCTCCTCAGAGTCTGTCATCTCCCACAATGAATGAGAGAGGCTTCAGCAGGAATCACTTGGGGGCATGGATGCTCAGGACGGAATGAACCTGACAGCAAGCAGCTGCACAGGCTGGAGCCATATATTTTGATAGCATGTAAAACACAGGCTGAATTGCCTGGGATGTCTCATGAGGTATTTTACCAGCCAAAATTTCATTAAGCATCAGAAAGAAAAATAATGAGAAAAATTCAAGAAAATCAACCACAAACAACCCAAACAGAACAAAAAACCCCAAACCAAAACAAGAAGAACAAACCCACCCCCCCAAACCCATGCCACCTGGAAACCTAGAATAAAATCCACTCTCTACAGATTATTTTAAAACGCCTCCAAAATTTTGTCCAGCAACTTCGATTTTCCTCCTGCTTCCTCATGAAAAATCAGCAAGAAAAACATGTTTCTCATGAGATGAATTTCTTATAACCAGGATTCACAGTAATGATGCAGTTATGTTTTCCCAAGTGACATAAACCTTCGAAGCTAAAACCTGAAGGAATTGGACTCTAACATCTTAAAACCTACTAAGCCAGCCAGTTAGAAATCAATCTGGCACATGGTAGCTAAACAGCATAAATGAAGGTCTAATCCAAAGCCACCAAAATTTTTTCATGGTTTTAACAGATCTGGGAACAAACTTCTGATTAACATAAGTCCCCAATCCTGCAATTACGCTTTGGCAGAGGTCTGTCCCCACAGCTCCAATGTCAATCCTGCTGCTGGGTAGTATTGTACAAGTCTGACTAGGAGTTTGTGACTGAGACAAATCTTTATTGTAACCAAGGGATTAGTAAAGACTTTGTGTGGAAGTGAAAGGGATCTGTGCCCCAGTCCCTCTTGGCCTGTCCATGGAAGAGCAGATTGTACTGCTCTGTTGGGTTGCTTGCCATGAGCTCAAAATGGAATTCCTTTCATTAAGCATCCAGTGCCCTTACAATTGACAGAAAATGGGAAGTTTCCTTTGATTTACACCTGTTCTGTGATTAATGTCTCTGCACACAATCCACATAACTTTGATTGGCAATGAAAGTGTGAGCATTCCAGAGCAGCAGAACCTCAAATACTTCCACCCTTTCATCATCCTCACACTTACTAGTATTGAACTGGATTAGACATGAGGAAGGTACATGTCCAGTTCAAAGCATGCTGTCTTGAGAGGTCTGTACACTCTTGGTATGGAGACCCTAAAAATGGAATTATTTCACTTTTACTCTTTTTTTTTTCGTATATGCACATCTCTGTAAAAGGATGGAACAGTACTTGTGGTATTAATCTCTTCATTTTCAAAAATGCAGTGCTGAGGATGGAAGGGCATTCCTCTTTGCTTCTTTGGCCCCACACGGAAGCTTCTCTAGAGGACTCAAATATGACATGCCACATGGGCTTATTTCAGCAATGGACCCTTGCCATAAACTGTCTGTCAGGTAAGATCTGAAAAGCCCAGAACTGAGCTATTGTGAGTTAGGGGTCTTCGCCTGTTATTTTTTGTTTATCTATAGATAACTAATACCTCAAATAGGCAACGTTGAACTGCCCAAAAGATTAATGTCACTCATTATCAAGGTCTACTTGACTGATGATTTCCAGATAATTGAGAAAAGTGATGAGATTGTTACAAATCTGCTTAACACTTCCTTCCCTCCAAAAATTCTCCCTAAATTTGTCAGTCTTTGCCATCCATATTTGATCATACTTCTCTTTTGATCTAAAGCACTGGCACCAATTGTTAGAAGATAATTCCTTTTTGCAGCTTTCTGTGAAAGAAGCAATCTTTGCCTTTGTTAGCCAGGCTGACAGAAATGCCTCTAGACTGGTTTTAATTTGCTTAATTACATAACTTGTCTGTATTTTACAGCACGGCTTTAGGAGAACACAGAGCCTGGGGAAAAAAACCAAAGTGGGCTGCAGCTGTGAAAACTCTCACTGACCACTGGTGTGTCTTATCCCTCCACTGTATCTCCCTCATCCTTCTGGCTCCTCCATCCCTTGTACGTGAGCCTGGCAGCAGCGCTGCCAATTAGTGGGGATTAGCAGGCCTTCTAACTCATAGGTTTCAGTGAAAGAAATATAGATACTTGTAGGAGATACAAGGAGATACAAATATATTAAAAAAAAAAAAATCAACCAAGGGTTAGCAGCCAGCCTGCACTTTCTTTTTCACATCTTATTGGGCACCATAAATAACTACCTGTACTTATATTCTGCTACTCAGAAACAACAACAGCTTTCATTGTGGTCTTGCAGCCAGCTGTGTCAATGCCTTTGTCCTGTTCTCCAAGTGAGATGTCCAAATATCCATTTTGAAAGCCTCTATCACCCTTCTCTCTTGTCTTGACAGCCATCTCAGTGCCCCCCACACCCCCTCATGCACTGTGCATACACATATCTGCGTTCTTTCACAGATCTTCACACCAGTCCTTGACAAATTAATCACTGCCTTGTCCTCACTGCACAAGTGGCTGTCAACAAAGCAGATGGTGCTGTCCCTTACAGCACCTTGTCTCTTATATCTCTCTCTGAGCCTGTGTCCTGCAGTTTTCTGACAGGGATTGCTCCACGGCTTTATATATTTAATAGTACTGAAGAGAACAGACAATGCCACGGGACACTGCTTATCTGGTCACAGAGATAGGTGCAAGAAGTAGATGAATGAACAGAAATGCATCAAAATTTAATCCTGCAGAAGTCTGAGGATGATTAATTGTCTGTTGGCACAGGAAAACATCCCCTGGGAAACACATTTTGTAAAAACTCGAGAGTACCCATGGTCCCTNCTCTATCACCCTTCTCTCTTGTCTTGACAGCCATCTCAGTGCCCCCCACACCCCCTCATGCACTGTGCATACACATATCTGCGTTCTTTCACAGATCTTCACACCAGTCCTTGACAAATTAATCACTGCCTTGTCCTCACTGCACAAGTGGCTGTCAACAAAGCAGATGGTGCTGTCCCTTACAGCACCTTGTCTCTTATATCTCTCTCTGAGCCTGTGTCCTGCAGTTTTCTGACAGGGATTGCTCCACAGCTTTATATATTTCATAGTACTGAAGAGAACAGACAATGCCACGGGACACTGCTTATCTGGTCACAGAGATAGGTGCAAGAAGTAGATGAATGAACAGAAATGCATCAAAATTTAATCCTGCAGAAGTCTGAGGATGATTAATTGTCTGTTGGCACAGGAAAACGTCCCCTGGGAAACACATTTTGTAAAAACTCGAGAGTCCCCATGGTCCCTACTCAGACAGGTTTGACTTGTACAAGAGGGAACTGCCACCTTTCCCTATGGCCTGTAGTTTTCTATCTAACCTTGGAAACCTGGAGATCACAAAGCTTAGAGCAGCTAAAATGCCTTATGGTTACTATGAATTTCCCTTGCTTTCCCCCATATTCCCCAAACAGAATGAAAACATGTTGCAGCAGCCCTCTTGTTGGAGGGTAGAAATGAGCCATGACACAGACTTCGCATTTATCACAGAATGAAAAGGGCCCTGGTTTATTCCTCCTTACAGCTCAGCCATCCTGACTCCAACCATTCCCTGACTCTGCCTGCAGCAGCTCCTGCTGTGGGTTTCCCTTGCAGCCCCTGACTGCTGGTTATTCCCTGCTGAACTCTGCCTGCAGGGATCAGTTTGCAGCCTCTGACTGCAGCTTTTACCCAGCCAGACTGTGACTGCAGGTTCCAACAACAGCTCTGACTGCACACCCAGACTGACCTCACTGCAGGGATTGTCTGTCCTCAGGATCCTCCTTCTTCATGGTCCTCTGGTTCCCACTTCTTCAAGACTCCAGCTCCTTCATGATTCCCTCTTACCAGCTCACCCACTCTCTCTTATCACACTTATCTTTATTGGCTACAGCTGTGACTCATCAGGGGTGAGGCTGTATTGGGTAATTAACACAGCTGTTACTTAGGGTGAGGTCACTTGTATTCCCCTCTCCTACAAAAACAGACAAATGAAAATAAAACCATAAATAGTTCCAACAGCCATACTTTCCTTTCCCTGGTATTATTTGTTCCAATACACTCCAAACTCCAGTTTCCAGGAATTACTTTTTAAAATAGAATTTATTAATGAGAGATTTCATTTGGAAGAGTCATTCCAATTAATATCAGCAAATAGCAGCAGCTCACCTCACCCTTCCTCCCCATTTTGATGTTGTGTAATAGACACTTGGATTTCAGTGGAAACTGATGGAAAAAGAAATTAGGAGTCCCTTTGATGCAGAATACGTAATCCAAACCCACACATCAAGTCTTCACAGAATCACAGAGAAGTCTCAGTTGAAAAACCCCCCTCCATTGAGACTCCTACTCTACATCAGCCAACACCAGCTTATTCCACTGGTATCAGACATCAGAGCCATCAAAGAACTGTGTAGGAAAAATTCATGGCTAATACTCAGCTCTGGCTGATGAATCAATATCTGTGATAAGATCAGTGTCATCCATGAATGAGTTTTCTACTGTGGCAAGCATTAACAAAAAGCTGAGAAATAGTGCTGTGAACTCAGTGTGTCACTGAAACACCCACACCACACTGCTGAGTGGGTGAGGAAGAACAGACGTCACCTTTTCTTTTATGTGAATTTGAATGCAAAAAGGGCTATTCCATGTATAAAGCAAATTTAATTTATAAAATTTAATTTATAAAATTTAAATTATAAAATTAAATATGCAGATTTTGCTATATCCTCATTGCCTATATAGAAAGGGCTTCAGCCCTCTTTCCTTGCTCAGGGGTTCTGGTTATGGCATTTCTGAACTTCCTGATCCTGGAGGACACTGATATACAGGCTGATCTGGGACCCAGCCTGCTGGTCCTTAGGATAATTGCCAGATGGACAAAGTTTTTCAGCAATATAAGCAAAACTAAACTTTGGAGTGAAAAAACTGGGATAGAGATCCAGAAACAGCCCCTGAGAGTCTGGGAGACTGCTCTTGTGACCACAGAGAAATGAGGTACAATGGTAAGCTCTGCTTGTGGAAAGACAGGGAATGCTTCTCTGCTATTAGTATATACCTGTGCTGTCCAACACCTCAGCTCCTCCCTTAATAGCAGGAAAAACCTTACTTTATGGGGCTCCAGGTCACAGTCTTTTATGGTCTTTTTCTCCTTCTGACTGACAAGCTGCTGCCCTAGATGGCAGCTGGTTTTGGCTATGCATAGGGCAAATCACCTTGGTGCTGCTTTTACTCTGGAAGCAGCCTTCTGTTTGGGACTTTGTTTGAGAAGGGAATTAAAAAAAGCTCAGGAGAGGCTGCAAAATTTTTCAGTCATATTTGAAGTCTTAGCTCCTTTTCTTCTCCTGCTCAGCTAAAGCTGTGGAGTAGATACAACACAAGACACCCAAGTCCTTAAGGAATGATCCCACTCAACAAGAAAGGCAAGAAGGAGGACTCCCAAAACTGCAGGCCTGTTAGTCTCACTTCAGTGCTTGGTGAAGTTATGGGGAAGATGATTCTGGGAGGTATTGAAAAACACCTGAAAGACAATGCAGCTATAGGTCACAGCCAGCATGGCTTCATGAGAGAAAATACTGCCTATCTAACCTGATTTCCTTTTATGACAGGGTAACCCATCTTGTTGATCAAGGGAAGCCAGTTGATGTCATCATCTTGGATTTCAATAAAGCTTTTAATATTGTCTCTCACAGGATGCTTCTGGACAAAATATCCAGAGCTGGATAAACACATTATGGGGTGACATCAAACTGGAGGCCTGTAACTAGTGGAGTTCCACAGAACTCTATTTTAGCCCCTGTGCTCCTCAACATCTTCACAAATGACTTGGATGCAGGACTGGGAGGGACACTGAGCAAGTTTGCAGATGGTACAAAACTGGGAGGAACCTTTGACTCCTCAAAGGCAGGGAGGCCCTACAGGGAGACCTTGACAAATTAGAGCACTGGGCAATCACCAATCATGTGGATTCCAAAAATGGATAGTGCCAGATTCTGCATCTGGGCTGGGATAACCTGGGTGTACAGACAGACTGGGGAACGAGATGCTGGAAAGCAGCACTGCAGAAAGGGATCTGCTTGGTGGAAAGTTGAACATGATTCAGCAGTGTCCTGGCAGCCAGGAGGGGAAACCTTGTCCTGGGGGGGGCATCAGGGTAGATATCAGAAACAAGTTCTTCACACAGAGTGCACTAGAAAAGACTCCCCAGGGCAGTGGTCACTGAGCCAAGCCTGACACAGTTCAAGAAGTGTTTGGACAACACTCTTAGGGACATGGTGTGGCTCTTGGACATGGTGCTGTGCTGGGCCAGGAGTTGCACTCGATAATCCTTGTGGATCCCTTCCAAATCACCATATTCTGTGATTCTGTAATAATTCTTGATCTCAATGAGATATGTGTACCAGAATAGCTAATGCTAATCAGGGAGGGGAGTGGAGGGTATTTCCCATGGTTAGCAGCGCCTTCCCTACAAATATGATATTGCTCCTCTGCAACCCATTTCTGCAACCCAATTCTTCCCATAGCTATACTCCCTGCTGCCCTTTATGTTGTCTCTGAGAATATTGACAGTGACTTATACAAGCAGCTTTCACTTCACTCTTGCAGCAGTTCTTGCAATTCAAGAGGTTTGAAGTCAGCCACAGTGTTAGACAGGAATAAATGCAAATGCCTAGGGCCAGGCCTGTTTAGATTTCAGCAAAAATATAAATCACCTCTGATTCTGTTTTTATTTTCTGCCTTAAGCTAGTCATTAAAACATTGAAAACAATCTGGGTGCAATCATTTTCTTTTGATCCAGCCCCTTTCCCCCGTAATCAGCACTCCAGGAGAACATATGGGCTTCCTCTGTCACTTGGCCTCTGATTTACAGCACGGTAAATCTCCTGAAGTCAACAGAATTCCCCAGGAGCCACGCTTGGCCTCACTGCATGTGAGCAACCGCTGAAATTAAATGAGCACCTGTGTCACAAAGAGGTCTCCTTGTACGACTGTTCCTCGAGGTGGGGAGGATGTGTCAGTGATGAGAGGGTGCAAACTGCTCCACCCACAGCCCCAGCACTGATGGCTGGGAGAGCTGAAATCGCCTTCCTCTGGCAGGTGCTTTAAGTGTCAAGTGGCCACCAAAAAATGAAAAACATCTTGTCTGGGAGGAGGCTCTTTCAATTTTCTAGTGTGTGTCTGTTTGGATAAGGTTAAACCTATCCTTTGAGAAGGTTAACTTTTTCATGGTATGTTAAGCAAGGAAGAAATTGCCAGAAGAACAACAAAGAATGCTTTACAGAATTGCACTGTAGGTTTAAAATGCAGGTTAGTCAGAGCTGTCCCCAAGAAGAGCTTTCTCATCTAGTGTTCACTACTGGTGTTAATTCAGGGTTCAGCTGCACATTCAGTTCAAATAGTCTCTGGCTGGGATTTCTGCTAAGCTCCTCCTTCAATTCCTATTCTGCTTTGCTGTTATAGCAGGTTTATTTATACTCTACTGTCGGCAGACCCCAGCCAGATAAAAGAATCTCACAGGGTACAGCCTTTCCCCTAGCATCTGCATTCCCCATCCTACAATCACTGAAGATTTAGAAAAGTTACATTTAGAGTTTTCTCCTGTCAAAACTTGTAGAGGAAAAAAAATTACCACTGTCTTCTCCACTTGTAAAATGTGTACAGAGATAGTGTGAATATTACACTGCTAATCCTCAGCATTTCCATATCAATCAGCTCTGCTCAAAACCACAATATTCTCTGAAGCTGGTACCTACAACTTTCTATTACTGATCCTCACAGTTTTAAACCATCCAGGATAAAAGGAAGAACAGCTTCCTAGAACTGCTTATGTCTAATTAGGTGAAAGGAAGTTCAGGAAACCTGAAATTCGCTTTGACTGTGACAACAGAAAAACAGTTCCTAAGAAAACAGAGCAAACCTAGAGACTTTTGTGATAAAACTAGAAACAGGTAAGCCAGAAAAGGTAGGGTTTAGTTTTCTTCATGAGAATATGGATCTGGGATGTTTCCCCTTTTTCCCACTGATTGGTTGGATGAATATATACACCTTGCTTATCCCATGGCTGTTAGATCTGTGCAAGTGCCCAAGGGAAACACTGCCTAACTATTGCTTCCAGCTCCAGCCTGGAAGCAGAGCCCTCTCTCTCCACCGGTTCTCCCACAGGATCACAGCCTCCTCCAGGAATCCACCTGCTCCTGCATGGGCACCTCCCACATGGGTCTGGGTGGATCTCTGCATCCCCCATGGATCCCCAGGGGCTGTGGGTGGATCTCTGCATCCCCCATGGATCCCCACAGACAGTGCATGGATCTCTGCGTCCCTTGTAGATCCCCCTGGGCTGTACATGGATCTCTGCATCCCTGTGGATCCCCACGGGCTGCAGGGGCACAGATGCCTCACCATGGTCTCTCCACAGCCTGCAGAGGAATCTCGGCTCCAGCTCCTGGAGCACCTCCTGCCCCTACTTCTCCACTGACCTTGGTGTCTCCATGTAGTTTCCCTCACAGGTTCTCACCTCCTCTTCTCTTACTAGAAGAAAAACTGTGTGCCCTTTGTTTTGGTTTCCTTCTTAAATATATAACAGAAGTTATGTAATATGTGTCTTAATATGTAACAGAGGTGTTACCAGCCTCTCTAACTAGCCCAGCCTTGGCCAGCAGCATTTCCATCTTCAGAGCCATCAGGGATTGGCTCTGCTGGACATGGTGGAAGCTTCCAGAAGCTTCTCACAGAAGCCACCCGTGTAGTCCTCCCACTGCCAAAAACCAGGCTGTGGCAAATCAATACAGCATCCTGTATCTGTGATGGCTGCAGAAGGAGTAGGGGCAGACAGGCAGCAGAACAGTGCAGTAATGCCTTAGCCAAAGCCCAGTGGAGCAGAGGGCAGGCTCTAGGCACAGCTTTTCACTTAGCAAATCCTAAGGCAGGGTGTCCTCTGGTCTGTCCAGGGCAGAGAGGACACCAAATTCCACCATCTGAACCATGTGGTATAAGAGGTAGCAAGCAGAACAGGTTAGAGGTGTGTAATCTCCTGAGCAGGGCTTTTGGGTATGTAAATCCACAGAGCTGCTTTGAACTCAATCAATGCTTATTGATATAAGCAGTAGAGCCAAGCTCCTCTCTCTCTAGGAGAAGGCCCTGATTACCACCCTTCCCTCAAAGGACACTGGTTTTACAAATGTTTACATGCCTAAGTTATTGTGACAGAGGTTTTGTAAACTGTGAACAAAAGCTGATTTACTCAATCGCTGTGCCCCTATTGACCTTATTGAAATATCCTCCTGGTGCAAATCAATTTTTCATTTTTAAACCAGAGTGCTTAACCATCATCCACATTGATTTAAACCTATCTCAAACTGCAGTGATGTTGCACTCTGAAAAAATATGAGGCAGAAGTTATCCCTTCTTCAGTAAGCATTCTCACACTGTGGAAGTATTTCTAACTGGGCAGGTTTTCCTCAGGAAGGTAAGTCAAATATTTGCTGGATGGGGTATATATTATCATAGGGGATATCTAGCTTCAAAATGACGCCTTGCCATCTCTCTTGGGTAATAATTACAGTTATGGCAAGATGCTAGTGTAGTTC